>QRFJ01000657.1:45862-396253 GCA_006176705.1 Cocos nucifera
CTAGCCTTCTCCCCTACTTTGAAGAAGGCAACATGAATGTGGTATTCCGGCCTCAACCAGGATCCATCTCCTCTTTTGAGCAGTTTGGATGCCTATTCACTGCTCATTTTATAAACAACCGAGTCTAGCCAAGGACTTCGGATAGCTTGTTCTCCCTCCACTAAGAAGAGGAAGAGTTTCTACAAGACTATGTGGCCCGCTTCAATGCGGCCACGTTGGAGATGTGTAGTCTGAATGAGGCCATCGCCATGTCGGTCCTGAAGTGAGGCCTCTGCAATGAGCGTCTTATCTTCTCCCTCGATACAAAGTATCTAAAGAACTATGCTGACCTCCGCACTCGAGCCCGCAAGTACATGAAGGCCGAGGAAGCGCAAATGGCACGTCAGCAAGAAGAGGGATGGACCATCAACAAGAACAGGTGCGTATGGGAGGATATGTGCGAAATCATCAAAGCTGCAGAAGCCTCCCAGTCATCGAAAGCCCTAAGATAGAGGATTCCTTCGCAGTGCTATAATAGCTACGTCCCGTTTACTACCCCTCGAGCCTAGATTCTCATAGATAGAGGTGTGCAAATGGTTCGGTTAACCAAAAATCAAACCAAACCGTTAACTAGTTTGGTGTTTGGTTTGATTTTTCTTCTAAAAATATTGACTTTGCTTTAAAACTGAATCAAAGTTATTTAATCAGTTCAGTCTTCGGTATTTAATTTGATAACTCCGGTTAACCAAAAACTAAAATTTTATTGGTAGATTATAAAGAACTTAAGGTAATTTATTAAATCAAACTTTTTTTAAAAATAGTTTATTATTGATTTGAATTTGAATAATAATATTAAGTCCAAGTGGAACTCTGCAATTCAAATAATAAAATTATTAAAAAACTGAATAAGCCCAAACCAAAATCAAAAGCCTAGCACAAAGAAGCCCAAAACTGAATTACCGAACCAAACCAAATCGAAATTATTTTGATTTGATTTGTTCTGTCTTAGGCTACTTTGGTTTGATTTTTAGTTCTATAAAATGTAAATTCGAAAGTTTGATTTTTCAAAACTTTGGTTCAGTTTGAACCAAAAAAATCGAATGCACACCCCTACTCATAGAGATTAAGGGCAAGGAGTACTTCCTCCGACCACCGCCGATGAAGACTCCATCGATCCCATGGAATAAGTAGAAATACTGCTACTTCCATCATGATTGTGGTTACAATACTGAGGAATGCCTCCAACTAAAGGATGATAATGAAGCTCTCATCCATAGAGACTATATCAAAATGTTCATCTTAGATCAGCGAGATAGGGAGCCCAAGCGAGAGCCATGACACCATGCCGAAGATGGTGACACTGGCAACCGACCAACCACCGGGGTCATCAATATGATCTCAAGCCTTGGAGGTGATCGGAGAAGAGATGACTAGGTTGAGAGACCAAAAAGGCAACAGGCATGTAGTTTTATTTCTTTTTCTGATGATAATGTTTAGGAAGTCCAAACTCCTCATGATGATGATATTGTCATTTTCATGATGGTGACAAACTTTGATGTAAAAAAGATCCTTATTGATAATGGAAGCTTCGCAAATATTTTATTTTATGATGCATTCTAGAAAATGAAACTCTCATTGGACCTACTAAGGCAAATGAGCACTCCTTTAGTCGGATTCTCTGGAGACTCCACGATGGTAGAAGGAGAAATCATCCTACCTATGACCATCAAAATAGAGCCACGATAATGGATTGAGCAGCTGATATTCCTCATCATCCACATGCCATCCATCTATAATGCCATCTTAGGGTGGCCGAGACTTAATGCCTTTCGAGCAATTATCTCCATATATCACTTAGTGATGAAATTCCTGACCCACGATGGAGTCGGTGAAGTCCATAGGGACCAGACACTCATCTGATAGTGCTTCCTCCCCATAATAAAAGGCAAGAGGATGGTAGAGGCCCTACCGATCGAGGATTACCAGAAATAAGTGCGAGAGTCAAGAGGGGAACTAGCTGAAGAGCTCACCGCCATCCCTTTCAGGGATGATTCGACAAAAACAATTTAGGTCGGCACCCAGCAAACCCTCAAATACAAGGACCAGTTGGTAACTTTTCTTCAAGCCAACGAAGACATCTTTGCTTGGTCAGTAGCGGACATGCCAGGTATGTCTCCAGATGTTATCACCTATAGATTAAATGTGAATCCAGAATATACCTCCCGATGTGCCAGAAGAAGAGGAGCTTCATTCCTAAGCAATAGCGGGCAATCGATGAGGAAGTTGATAAGTTGTTGGCAACGAGATTCATCCAAAAAGTGCAATACTTGAAATGGATCTCCAATATCGTCATGGTCAAGAAGTCCAATGGCAAGTGGACGATCTGTATCAACTTCACCAACCTTAATAGTGCTTGCTTGAAGGATAGCTTCCCTCTTCCAAGGATCGACCAGCTCATTGATAGGGACGCGATGCTGTCGTTAAGACATCGTGTTTATCAGTTTAATCCGACTTCTTAAAATAATTTAAAATTGCATAGATAGTAGTGAGTCGGGTCGAATCCACAGGGAAGGTAGTGTTTTTAGATTTGAAATCTTTGATTTTTGAAAAGAAAAGAAGAAAAGGAGTTTTAGAATCAAAAGTGAAGTCGAAAAAGTAAAAATTAAAAAGTGCAGGAATTTAAACTTGGTACTAAGATCTATTAGTTAGATCTTAGCATCTACTTGCAAAGTAATAATTTAAAGTGCAGAAATTAAATTGCAATAAAAAGTAAGAAATTAAAATGCAAAAATAAAATTTTTATTAATTAAAATTTTAAAATTTAAATACATGAAATTAAAAAAAAATAAAATAGCCTGATCTCTGATCTTGGATCGGCACTGGCAGAAAGATGGTGTAGAAGCTCGACTCTTCTTCTCGGCACCCGTTGCTTCGAAGCAGCCTTTAACCCATAGCCTGGCTTTGCCCTGTACCAAAGCTTCATCTTGATCGGAGATATTAATTTTTTATGGCTTGGGGTCTTTTTTATAGAGCTAGGAGGGCTGGATATTTTTTCTAAAGGTAATATGGAACTAATAGCCTTTATAATCGTAAAAATACAAAGAAATTCGGATAAAATTTCAATCAAAACAGCTCTGATACTTCTGATAAAATTCAGCAGTTCAACGGGAATCCAACGGTCCAAAAATCATCAAAATCGGATGCAGATAAGCTCAGATCGGGTTGGATTAAATTCTGGCCGTTGGATCGCGCGAAATCTGGCCGCAAATCGCGCTTCGGGATCTTGATCACCGCCGGCAGCGTTCTGAACCGTCAGATCTTCATCACTTAGTTTTCTGGCCGTTGGATCGCGCCAGATAGCTTAATAGAATTTGAATCAAGCCTGGAAATCACCACCGCCGTCCGATCATGACCGCAATCAACCGCAGCCGTCCGATCGCGCAATTACTATTCCCATGGACCGCGTGGACCGGCCGCACCGCACACCGCAACCAATCAGCGCCGCTGCTGTTGGACGAAAAGACTGAATTACCCTTGTGAGCCGCGATAAATTTCTGTAGACCCTTAAGGGGTCTAGGTCCACCACGTGGCAATCTCTGATTCGCCGGAATTTGCTGAGCTGGCGGTCCACGCCTGGATCGTGGACCGGCTGATGGCTTCAACGGCTGAGTCGGCTTGATGGCTCGGCTTGGCTTGGTGGCTCGGCTTGCGGAGCCGGCTGAGCCGTTTTCTTTTTTTATTTAATTTTTATTTATTTTATATTTTTAAAAATTCATATCTTTTTCATTTTAGCTCTGTTTTACTTGAAATTTATTTCGTTGTGATCAGAAAAATGAGCTCTTTCTATTGATAATAAAATTTTATTTTTTAATTTTTATTAATTTTTATTATTTTTTAATTAATTTTTTAATTAATAAAAATATGAATTTTTCAAAAATTATATATAAATTAATTATTAATTATTAAAAATTAATATTAATTAATTGATAAATTAATACTTTTATTGGTGAATTTATGATGTTTATCACACCCCCCAACTTAAGCTTTGCTCGTCCTCGAGTAAAGAAAGAATTTAGTTTTAAATACCTTTTAACTTTAGAGTTTGGAATTTTACCTAAGCAATTTTCAAAATGGCTATTGATATTCAGTAGAGCTTAAATGAGATATATCATTAGGGTATTAATACTTATCAATAGAAAAATTAAGTAAAGAACATTAAATTTTTCAGAACTTTTTCTAAATTATTTCACTTTTATCTCTGATTTGTCTAAACTTTCATATAGGCAGGTGTATTGCTACTTCCATCCTTCATTTATTAATTTTTATTTTCACATTGCCCACTTTTTGATGCGAATATCATTGCTTACTTAGGCAACGGGATCCGGTTACTCGGTGGGAAACCAATATTTTTTTTTTTTTTTTTTTTTTTTTTTTTTTTTTTTTTTAACGTTGTACCACTATTGAGTGTCTTAACTCCTTAAGCTTTCTATTTGATCCATGTAGCGAGTCTTGGGCCAATGACTCCCAAACCAGTTGGCTTTAAGGCACTAGGTATAGAATACCCCTCGGGCTTACTAGCTCGAATCAAATAGGCTACGAGTTAAGACTAGCTTTACAACGAGCTTCTTTGCCCTTCCCACCTTTTGACGCGAAACTCAATGCTTGCTTAGGCAAAGAGGCCCGGTTACTCAGTGAGAAGTACTTGGAAACTATTTTATTAAAATAAATTTTTATATGAAGAAATGTATAGTTAACTTACACAAGCCTATAAAAAGTAGACTTTTCTTTGATGCTAGTAAAAATAATTAGAAATGCTCCAAAATTTTTTTTTTTTATGTTCTAGACTTAACTCTTTATTGAATTTTCTTAATACTTGATTCCTCAATATCTCATAGATTCTCTAATCTGTGCATCAATTTTCTTTTTAAAATACTTAGTTTAATTCGATTCTTAAGCATAATCAAGTATCTAAATACTAAATACTAACTTTTTCGAGGACTTAAAATTTTAAAATTTTTATTTTTCCCTCCCCCCAACTTAATCGACATTGTCCTCAATGGAGAAGAAAAAATAAGAAGAAAAAATAAAGGATGTAATAAAGAACATGGAAGAATACACCTAACTCAGTATATATATATTTTTATTTTTTATTATTTATTTATTTATTTATTTATTTATTTATTTATTTTTTGGTCCAGCACATGCCTTTGAAAATTTGAGCTTTCCCTCCAACTTATTCAAATTATCCTAAAAAAATAAACTAAAAAAATAAATTAGATAAAAACTAAATATTGGGTTGCCTCCCAATAAGCGCTAAGTTTACCGTCTTCAGCCAGACACAATGTAGCTCACTATCCTGTGTCGAATATTGGATTGACAAATTCCAATGGTTTTGGATTGCCAATCTCAGAAAGTTGATGTTGATTTTTAATCCCATTATTGATATATTCACTGTTAATTTTTGGGATATATTTTATGATTCCATTCTCAGACCCATGTTTATTAAGAATTACTCCTATTTGTTCTTCTAAAATGCTCATGAATGGAGTTTTAGGAGTTAAGTTTGATTCAATGGGTGCTGGAATGGTGACTAAAGGCGGTTTTAATTCTGGAGGTAAATTAATGTGATCCTGCTTAAACAACTCCATTGATATTTCATTACATGCCTTTTGATTTTTATAAGAAGAACCAACTTCTAGGGTTGAAGGGAATAGGACATTAGGTTTATAAGTCTCGGGTAAATCATCTATTCTCTTTTCCCTTATTTCTATCTCAGTACTAATTTCTGACTTGGGTTCTTCTATGTGGTTAGTCTCAGTACTAACCAGTTCTTCTAAATTTTCATTTTGGCTAGCATCAGTACTAGCCTCTCTCACCTGGTCTTGGTATGGTTCCATAAGAATCCTATAGCTTTTAAGTTCAGGAATTACTTTGGTATTCTCTAATTGGGGATTCTTAGATGAAACATTAAATTGATAATTTAATCCAGGTGGTTGGTGGTCATTAGGTGGGTTGTTTGAAATTGGTAGGTTCGATAGTTGATCTAGTTCTCTCCTCATGTTAGACTCAACTAATTGTCCTATTTGAGCTTCTAGTCTGGCGATAGATTGCTGTTGAGTTAGAATCAATTGTTGAAGTTGGTTAAATCTATCATCAGCTAGATTGGTCTGTTGAGGAGGTGGGTATGAAGGCTGATTATAATATGATGGCTGGTTAAACTGACTAGGCTGACCATTATTATAGGCATAATTTTGATAATTTTGCTCAAGTGAAATTTGGGTCTGAGCCTGAGTCTGTTGGGATGTCCAAGAAAAATTAAAGTTACTCCAATCTGAATTATATGAATTTGAAAATGGATCATTAATCAATTTGGAGTATTCTTGAGTAGCTTGAACTTGTTCTTGGATAAAATATGGAAACTGTGCAGTCATAATAGGATATTCACTTATATGATGGATTGGACTAGCACAGATTGAATAACTCTCCTGATAATTAGAAGATTGTTGACCTAGGGTTAGGAGTTGATCTATTTCTGATCAAGAAGGTCAACTTTATCTAATTTTTGGACTATTAGGTTCATATTAGCTATTTGATTATTAGGTTTAATATAAATCAACCATTCAATTAAATTCAACTAAATCAGAAAAAATAATTTTCTACCATGCTTGTATTAGTGTAACCCTAATGTATGGTTCAAAAAAATTTTAGAATTTTTTTTTAATTAATTTTTTTTTATTATTATTATTTTATTATATTAAAAATTAATTTTTTTAATTATTTTTATTTGTTAATTTTAATTTAATTTAATTTAATTTAATTATTAATTTTTAGTTAGTTTAATTTAATTTTTATTTTATTTAATTTTTATTTTATTTTTAGAGGAGTAAGGAGAAGAGTTCTAAAGAAAAGATCCTAAGGAGTCCTAGAACTAAGAAGAAAGAGAAGGGTTTAATTAGATTTAATATTGGTTAGCAATCAAGTTGGTCAATCAATCCTGACTAAGGGTTATCCTAGATCTAGACAGCTCCTAACTGCCAAGGTCACCTTCAAGCCCTCCAAGTGTAGGATTAGCCAATTAACTAGCCAGGTAAGTGTAAGGTCGGTGGGAGTCCCCCCGTTGCTTGCCTTAGACACCAATTATGCTTGGCCAGGTAAGCAAACGGAACCAATTAGAAACCACCTTCCTTCGGGTGCAGTCGTCCCTGAACCACTTTCCTAGACACCAGTCAAATTGATTTATCCTAACCTGGTTCAACTCTTTGGATTCCTTATCCTATTGAGCTCGAGTTCCTAGGGTTGATGTCTAATTGATTTTAAAATTAAAGGCTTAGGTCAATGCAGGATGCTGGTTGGTTGTTTGTGGGCTAAGGAAGGGTGATCAAATCCCCACCTTATCTTATTTAATTGGGTTGTGCCCTTAATTTGATTTAATATGAATATGCATGAAAAAAAATTCAATCAAAGGGTTTTATGCAATTTAAACTAGATGCATGCAACTAATTGAATTTTGAAAGGCTTACCTTGCTTCCAGCAATCACCAAAAAAAATAAAACTAAAAATAAAAATAAAACTAATATGATGCATGCTCTAAATAGTTAGGGTTTCTAATCTTATCATGAGGATTTTAATTAGGTTTAAATAAATATTTTTTAAATTAATTTAAAAAAAAAAAATAAATAAATAAAATAAAAAGAAAAAAAAAACTAGGGTTAGGATTGATCTCACCAGGCAAAACTTCTGATTCTTTTTGTTTTTTTTTTTCCTGCAAAATAATAAAAAAAATTAGCAAGAAAATAAAAATTTTATTTATAATTTATTTATAGAAAAATCAAAGAGATCAAAAATTTAATATCCGTACCTTCTCCTGCAACGGCGCCAAAAACTTGATAGGAACACGATGTTATTTTTAATAAATCAAAAAAATCAAAATAAAAAATCAAAAACCTTCCCCGGCAACGGTGCCAAAAACTTGGTGCATTTGTCAGAATTATTTTTAATAAATCAAAGAAATCAAAATCAAAAATCAAAAACCTTCCCCGGCAACGGCGCCAAAAACTTGATAGGGACGCGATGCTGTCGTTAAGACATCGTGTTTATCAGTTTAATCCGACTTCTTAAAATAATTTAAAATTGCATAGATAGTAGTGAGTCGGGTCGAATCCACAGGGAAGGTAGTGTTTTTAGATTTGAAATCTTTGATTTTTGAAAAGAAAAGAAGAAAAAAAGTTTTAGAATCAAAAGTGAAGTCGGAAAAGTGAAAATTAAAAAGTGCAGGAATTTAAATTTGGTACTAAGATCTATTAGTTAGATCTTAGCATCTACTTGCAAAGTAATAATTTAAAGTGCAGAAATTAAATTGCAATAAAAAGTAAGAAATTAAAATGCAAAAATAAAATTTTTATTAATTAAAATTTTAAAATTTAAATACATAAAATTAAAAAAAAATAAAATAGCCTGATCTCTGATCTTGGATCGGCATTGGCAGAAAGATGGTGTAGAAGCTCGGCTCTTCTTCTCGGCACCCGTTGCTTCGAAGCAGCCTTTAACCCATAGCCTGGCTTTGCCCTGTACCAAAGCTTCACCTTGATCGGAGATATCAATTTTTGATGGCCTGGGGTCCTTTTTATAGAGCTAGGAGGGCTGGATATTTTTTCTAAAGGCAATATGGGACTAATAGCCTTTGTAATCGTAAAAATACAAAGAAATTTGGATAAAATTTCAATCAAAACAGCTCTGATACGACTCTGCTAAATCTGATAAAATCCAGCCGTTCAACAGGAATCCAACGGTCCAAAAATCATCAAAATCGGATGCAGATAAGCTCGATTAAATTCTGGCCGTTGGATCGCGCGAAATCTGGCCGCAAATCGCGCTTCGGGATCTTGATCACCGCCGGCAGCGTTCTGAACCGTCAGATCTTCATCACTTAGTTTTCTGGCCGTTGGATCGCGCCAGATAGCTTAATAGAATTTGAATCAAGCCTGGAAATCACCACCGCCGTCCGATCATGACCGCAATCAACCGCAGCCGTCCGATCGCGCAATTACTATTCCCATGGACCGCGTGGACCGGCCGCACCGCACACCGCAACCAATCAGCGCCGCTGTTGTCGGACGAAAAGACTGAATTACCCTTGTGAGCCGCGATAAATTTCTGTAGACCCTTAAGGGGTCTAGGTCCACCACGTGGCAATCTCTGATTCGCCGGAATTTGCCGAGCTGGCGGTCCACGCCTGGATCGTGGACCGGCTGATGGCTTCAACGGCTGAGTCGGCTTGATGGCTCGGCTTGGCTTGGTGGCTCGGCTTGCGGAGCCGGCTGAGCCGTTTTCTTTTTTATTTAATTTTTATTTATTTTATATTTTAAAAATTCATATCTTTTTCATTTTAGCTCTGTTTTACTTGAAATTTATTTCGTTGTGATCAGAAAAATGAGCTCTTTCTATTGATAATAAAATTTTATTTTTTAATTTTTATTAATTTTTATTATTTTTTAATTAATTTTTTAATTAATAAAAATATGAATTTTTTAAAAATTATATATAAATTAATTATTAATTATTAAAAATTAATATTAATTAATTGATAAATTAATACTTTTATTGGTGAATTTATGATGTTTATCACTCATCGATGCCACCTTTGGCCACCAATTGTTGAGTTTTCTGGATTTCTTCTCAGGTTACAACTAGATTCAGATGGCACTTGAGGTTGAGAAGATCGCATTCACAACTAACAAAGATTTATAGTACTATAAAATGATGCCCTTCGATTTGAAGAATGCAGGAGCAGCATACCAAAAACTCATCAATAAGATGTTCAAGCACTAGATAGACTGCAACATGGAGGTCTACGTCGATAACATGCTCGTAAAGAGTTGAAAAGCTAATCAGCATATCACAGATCTTGAGGAAGCCTTCGTTAAATTGCGATGACACCAAATGAAGCTGAATCCCAAAAAATGCTTCTTCGGGGTTGCATCCAAAAAATTCCTTGACTTCTTGGTGACCCAACATTGGATAGAGGCCAACCCCAAAAAGATTCAAGTGCTCCTCGAATTGAAGCACCCGACCACCAAGTGCGAGGTCTAGAGCTTATTAGGATGAGTGGCCGCCCTCAGCCATTTCATCTTTCGGTTGATCGAGAAGTATCTTTCCTTCTTTAAGGCAATAAGATAGGTGAAGGCCTTCGAGTGGACAAACAAGCATTGAACATTGTGTGAAGAGTTCAAATGGTACCTTGATTCGCCATTGCTTCTGTCCAAACCCAAAGAAGGTGAGGAGTTACTACCATACTTAGTTGTTTTACCTAACGTGGTTAGCTCAGTCCTGGTCTAAGAAGATGCAGGGACATAGAAGCCAGTATACTATAGAGCAAGCTCCTTCGGGATGTAGAGATGCAGTACTCCAAAGCTGAGAAGCTCATCTATGCACTCATTGTCTCTGCACGTGCTTGTGGCCCTACTTCCAAGCCCACACGGTAGTTGTCCTCACCAATCAGCCATTGAAAGCAATCCTTTGAAGGATTGACACCTCCAAAAGTATGGCAAAGTGGATCATAGAGCTTGGAGAATTCGACATGGATTTTTGATCCCGATTGGCAATAAAGGCCCAAGTGCTGGCTGACTTTCTTATAGAATGCACTATTCCTAATGAGGAGAAGTCTCCAAAAAGTTGGGCCCGACCCTGGGCAATCATCTTCAATAAGATCCGAGGACCCTCCAAAGCCATCCTTGACAAGATCCGAGGATGATCCGATCCCATTCTCAATGAGATCTGAGGATGATTCGATCCCATCCTCGATGAGATCCGAGGATGATGGAGACCCTCGCAGTGGATCCTCCACATCGACAGGGCTTCGAACACTCAAGGATGCGGGACCGACCTCATACTCATTGGCCTTAAAGGGGTCATAACTGAGTACACCCTCTAGTTCGATTTTAAAATCGTCAATAATGAAGCTGAGTATGAAACTCTAATTGTCGGACTCTGTCTCGCCAAGGAGCTTAGGGTGCGAGACATCAAGGTCTTCATTGACTTATAGCTCATTATTGGGTAGGTTCGAGGTGAGTACGAGGCTCGAGGATTGATGATCGTGAGGTACCTCCAGAAGATAAAGGAGATGGCAATGGCCTTTCAGACTCTCGAGGTCCAACGGACACCTAGATCAGAGAATGTCCGTGTCGATGCCCTCTCCCATCTCGCTACTTTAGCACTACTGACTACAATAGAAGAGTCTTTATCAAGCACCTCCAAACATGGAGCGTTGAGGAGCCCGTACTGTTGTAGCTCGAGCATGAGCCAAATTGGATGGATCTAATCACCGACTACTTGGTCAAAGGAAAACTGCCATCAAACCCCATCCAAGCTCGTGCAATCAAGCAAAAAATATTATGGTACATGATCTCCAATAGGAAGATCTTCAATAGATTTTTCTCTCTACCATTGCTTCAATGTTTGCACCCCTCCAAAGCTGATTTTGTCCTTCGGAAGGTGCACAAAGGAATATGCGGCAACCACTTGAAGGGTAGGTTATTGGTATATAAACTCCTCAGACAAGGATATTACCGACCGACCATGCAAGCGGATGCCATTGTACTGATCAAGCATTGCGAACAATGCTAGAAGTATGCCAAAATGCAGAGGAGATCGGTGATAGAATTGATGCCCCTGGTAGCCCCTGCCCATTCACTATGTGAAGAATCGACATCCTTGGACCATTCTCCTAGGCAACTGTGTAATGAAAGTTCCTGATCATGGCAATCAAAAACTTCACTAAATAGATCAAAGTTGAACCTGTTGCCTAAATAACCAAGACCAAGGTTCAAGACTTCATTTGAAAGTCGATCATTTGCCGATTCAAACTTTTCTGAGTAATCATCATTTCGATAATTAGAAGTTCAAAGACTTCTATTCGAAACTCCATATTGATCATCGGCTTACATCCATGGCGCACCCGTAGTCTAATGGAGAGGATGAAGTGATCAATCCCACGATCCTCTAGAGGTTAAAGGTTAGACTTAGTCAGTCGAAGGGGCTCTGGGTAGAGGAGCTCTACCACATCCTATGAGCATATAGGATGACTCCAAGGACTGTGACTGGAGAGACACCCTCAACCTCATCTTTGATGTTGAAGCAGTCATCCATGTGGAAATCAGCACACTTTGACCATGGTCGAACTCTACAATGAGTAGGAGAATCTCGGCTAGCTTTGGGCAAACTTGGACTTACTCGAGGATACAAGAGAAGGGGTTTGCATTCGGATGGCATCATATCAGCAGCAAGTCACCTGCTACTACAATTTTTGGATCAAGTTCAAGGTTTTTTGACCGAGAGACCTCGTTCTAAGGCACATCGAGGCTTCTAATCCCATAGAATGAGGCAAGTTATCTCTAAATTGGGAAGATCCTTACAGGATCACAGAGGTCCTGTGGCCAGGGGCCTATCGATTGGAGAACCTGGATGGTAGCCAGATTTTGAGGATATGAAACTCGGACAACCTTTGAATGTATTACTCATAAAGTGTAATCACTTTTCATCAATAATAAAGATCTTTCATGTATTCTACACTTCGCCAAGTCATCAAACGAGAATCTCCATTAGGATCGGTCTAAGGAAGGCTGCCAAGGCCCATATCTATGGCCGAGACTAGGGATGATCAAGAAAGGGGCTAACCCCCCGAGGACCCTGCCTGGGCATCGGACATGTCCTACCTACAATTAAGCCAGATCCCATCATGAGATCCTTGGATGGAATCCGGGTCTGAAGACTCCTAAGCAGAAAGGAAATGAAGATTGGAGAATAAAAAGAAGAAAAGAAAAACTTTATTGATCAAGATTTCAAATATTACAAACTCAAAGGACATCTGACTATAAAAAGTGCAAATCCAGGCCCCATGATGAGCCAAATCAATCTTCGACACTGGTACAAAGCTTGGTAGGAAGCTCAGAGTCACCATGGTGGTGAGATGCTGGATGTCACATGAAGAGATAGTGAAGTTGTAGCTTCATCTCCGTTGGGGTGATGCTCGCCTCCAAGGATGGCCAAAAAGCGATGCCCCTTCCCCCTTGAGGGCCGAGTAGTCCCCTAGAGGGGATAAAGAGCCCTAACGCGAAGAGGCATTAAAGGAACCTCCAATGCTAGCTCCCCTACCTCAACCATCTTTATCCTTCGAGCCAGATCAGGGGAGGTGCCTTTCAAAAGACTGCATCTGCCTTCGCAATGTGCCTCCAAAGAAGGCACCAAGTTGTGGGCTCTTGAGAAGTTGAGCGGCTCCATCAGGCCCCCATGGGGGCCAAAGGTGTGAGTAGCCCCTTTCTCCCATCGCTCCTACCCCATCTTGAGCCCTCCGATGTTTTTCAATACCTCCCAAACCAAAGAAGGCCCGAAAGCACCATCGAATCATTCGATGAAAGCAAAGGCCATCGGCCTGGAAGGGAATGTTGACAATCACGACAGTGGGCCAGTCGACGCCACCATGACATTAGGAAAGCACTCGCACATAATGGTCTATGGCATCCAAGGCCCTCCTTTTATAGAAGTCTTCGGACCTACCATTGCCCATTGTGCCCTTTCATGGCACGACAAATATTGCTGCATGAGAAGCATGGCAAACTGCACCCCTGAAAACCAGAGGGGTGGTCTTTCTTCCCAATAAATGATGCTGCTAGTGGATATGACAAATTGTATGTCTAGAAGTCAGAGAGACAGACCTCCTTTCTAATGGCCCATCATCATTGAAATACGATAAACATTAAATACTCCTGAGGATGCAGACAGTCGACTGCTGACACCCTTGAGATATTTCAACTCTGGCCAAGAATTTGGCCGACACAATTGAAAAGAGCCCGATGATGATTTTGGGGTATTCAGACGAAAATTTGAACTCGACGACTGGATTGGTGGACCGATCCCTTGAAGATATCTTGGCTAAGGCTAAAACCTTCGAATAATGGTTGATGGGATGTCGACCAGGAGTTATCCAAGCCCAAGTTCAGGGCTTCTATATTTTCAGAGATATCTCGGCCATGACTAAGACCTCCAAAAAAAATTGATCGGTATGGCGCTGAGTACTTGGAGATATCCAAACCCAAGTCTGGACCTCCTCAAAGAATTAATACCCATGAGTCAACGACCTCAGGGATGATCCGATGAGAAAAATCGAGGATGAACTTGATCGAGACCTACCATGACATGGTCAAAAATTTCATCAACAATCTCCCATAAACTATTATAGGATAGGTTCGCAGCACCAGACAATGCTCGGATGAGATTTGGAAACATAAGTCTAGTTGAATCTTAATATCTACACCATACCATCAAGGGACGTTCGAACTATTAGGACGAATCCACATGACAAGTCCCCACACAGAACACACGAGCACAAAGATAAATAAAAAGTCAATTTTATTTAATGTCTAATATTTATATGTGCCATAAGGAACACCAACTATAAGGAGACGAGAAGAAAAGAAAAGGAGGATTTAATTCTCATCAGAAGAGAATGCCCCAATCTCCTTATCACTATTGTTGGGGTGGAGGCAATGAAGGTTTAGCTGTGGCATCCAATGTCCCAAACGGGCCTTGTAGTCTTGAAAACCCTGGACATAAGTAAAGGCTACTACTTTAATGACTGCCTCCTTAAATGCCTTCGAGGCCTTGAAGTCCTTGATGCACCATTGGCGGACTTCTTGAGGAATCCATGAGGAGGATCCCCTACCACCTCCAGAAAAGAAAAGGGCTGGTCCAACCACAAGACCCTAACCCGACAAAGGTGGTGGTGCCTGTAGAGCCCCTGATGCCTGAACGAATGGACCAACCTGAAAGCCCCTCACCCGCTTGGACTCCCTATGGGCTGCGGTGGCCTTCTCCTTCACCACATGCTTCACTGTTCTGGGAGAGGGCTCCATGGTTGCTGACTGGCAAAAGAAAATGGCTCACACTAATGATAAGGTCCTCCTTTAGGGTGGTCCATTTATAAACACCCCTTGGGACTAATCCACCGAATCGGGCCATTCTTGAAGAGACACTCGCCATAAATTCCTCAACCCTTCAGGTCTTAGGAATGATTCGTGAAGGTTACTTTGGAACCCATCACCGATCGCCATGTGGCCAGCCCCCATGGGACTGCAAGTTAACTCCCACATTTATTCTTCTAGGAGACCAGTCCCATGGACCTTTGGATCCTGCTCCTAGTAAAAGCAACCTAGATCGTAAAGCGATACGGTGCAGTGTGAACCCCCAAGAAGATTACCTTCCTAATATGTCTTGAATGTTGCGCCTAGGGTGCCCCTCAGTCGAACGACGTCAGTCTCCTCCTAATGCGGTCCTGACATTGGGTCACTCCCCCATTGCCATTGAAGGTCAAGGATCATATCCTCATCTCATAACTTAAGATATACCCGATCGAGTTGGTTCAACTAGCTATACCCAACGAACGCTCGAAAGTCTATGTTAGGATGCTCCACCTCCAAATGAGAGATGATCCAGTCATCGAAAGGACTGTAACTCTACAAAGGTATGAATCATAGATAAAGCATTCTGATGAGGACAACACAAGAAGATGCAACAAAGAACTTTCATCATATTATGAAGTCTTCAATTACAAAATTGCCATAGGCAGAAGCAAAGGAATACAGATTTCAAAAGTCATTGAAAATCCCTTGGCTTTCACGTCGATAATTGGGTCGAGGGCTGGAGCCATGGTCTCGACCAGCTCGCCGATGATCAAATTGACAGTGGGCAGTGTGGATTCCAAAGGTGCCCGCATAGGTGACTAATTGTCCCCTCTAATCCTTAGATAAGGATCGAGCTGGCTGACGTCGACTTCTAAGAAGAAGTATGCCACCTGCACCTTGCAGGCATCAAACCCAAACCCATAAACCACTGCAAAGCCTTCAACGATCTTGGACCTAAACTCCTCTGACGTCTTGAACTCCTTGATGGCCTTTGCTCTGACTTTGATGACCACTGATGCTTTGTCTACTACTATTTCAACCATTGACTGTAGATTCTCTTCTACCTCCTTCAGTGCTGCCTCCTTCACTTGGAGCTTTAACTCAAGCTCGATAATCCATTGCTGATGCATGCCTACAAGACCACGCTCAAGAATATGGGACCCCTCAAGTTGGGTGACCCATTCCCACACAACCAAAATCTTGAATTGGGCCTGGGTGGCATCCTCCTTCGCCACTCGGAGGTTGCCCTCTAGCTTGTTCCTTTTTAGATTAAGGCCAACAACCACCTTAGAAAGATGAGCTATGTTGTGTAGCAGCTATAAGGAAAAGCAAGAGTCAGGGCACCCAAAGACCAAACTGAGAGTTGGCGCAAGCTGAAAAACTCATCCTCAAGAGATCCCCATATGATGATTGGATGGCCCTATGTAGTGGCTGGGCCTTAGTCTCTGCCTAGTCATCCGACAACTGTGAGACCCTAAGAAGCTCTTAGGCTAGCTGCAAGTTGTAGAAGGTTGAACCTCCCCTTGGCACCCTAACCACGGTCATAGGGGCCTCCCCTGCAGTCGATGAGAATGGACCATCCCCTTAGTCCACTATTGGGGTCGAAGCCATTGCCAGGGTTGGAGCCCAATCTGCTTGCACCATCGATCGTGGAGGTGATGGCGTTGCCGCTTGAGTCAACTCAGTGGCATCAGAGGCCCCTACCCCCTGAGGCAACGTGACAACAACCCCGCCATTGCTGGCACTAGCTCCTACACTAGACGCCCAAGCTGAGCCGGAAGAAGCCCCCATGGGGGAGCTCAGAGGAACCTGCTTCTGCGAAGGCCCTCCCTCCGGAGCAGAACTCGATCTCTTCCGTAGGAAGGTGAGCCTCATATTCTTAGATGTGATCCTCATGTCTGCAAAAGAAAAGAGAGTCAACGTGAGAATTGGAGATCAACCATAGGACTAGTGAGGCAAAGGGACTCGGACATACCCTAAGGAAGGGTCAGACTAAGGCCAATGTCATAAAGGTTTTGCTTGATTGTCAGCTCTGCCAATTTCAAAACCTCAACGTTGAGCAAATTTTGGTTATCCTCCCTATCCTCGGGGAGAACCGACTTGTCCTTATGGGGGGAGAGTCACGGATCCCCCCAAGTTCGGCTAAAACCCCAAGAAATATCCATGGATACAAAGAGGAACCTTCTCTTCCAACCATGCATAGAGGAAGGAAAACCGTCGGTGAACTTATTTCCTTGGTGGGGGCTGAAGTACCACCACCCCTTCTCTTGGGGGTGCTTCTTTAGGATAAACAGTGCCCTAAATAAAGAGGTCCTTGGGCGAATGTAGAGTCTGAAGCAAAGGATAATAAAGATAATGATCACCTGAATGGAATTTAGATTGACCTGAGTTGGGAGTACCCTACAAAATTAAAGGATGTTGGAGGCAAAGTAGTGAAAGGGCAAACAGAGGCCTGCTCAAAGAGTCTCCTTGTATAAGGCGATCCGCCCTTCCAAGGCCGACGACTCCTGCTCCTCCTAAGCCGGCACTTCAAGTTGGAAGACTGAAGGGATAGAGTATCAAGACCTGAAGTAGTGGAGATCGTCCTTTGAGATGGTCAACCTCTCAGCCCCAGAGCAAAAAAAAGTCTCCAAATACCCTCACTGGGCTCTCAACCCTAGACAACTTAGGTCCTTGGTGACTAGGAGAAGAGGTTCCCATGGCTGGAGCTTGGGTGTCCTCCTAAGACTAGGATCGGGACCATCGAATATTCTGGCCAAAGTAACTACCCTCACCCAGACTCTTCCCCTGGGAAGACCTTACCATGAAGCTACCTAAAACCAGGAGGGAATGAAGCAAGTGAAGGAACCAATCGGAAGGAAAAAGCAATGCCTCCTTAATGAAAGTGACACCCTTTAAAGCTGGAAAAAGAAATGAAGGCAATCGCTTGGTCTCCCAAAAATAAAACAACTAGAAGGACGGGAACATGAAGGCGATCATGGTGGAAGGGGCCCCCTTATACTCTGCGCCCATGATCTGAGTGGCCCCCATGATGATCAAATTTCGGCCAAGTGGCGAGGATCGGGGCAAGTAGAGCCCACTACTCCCTGACATACCACCGCTCAAATCTGGCCACATGGGATGATCCACACGAGGGCCTTAAATCCAATAGCCCTCTGATAGATGGCGCTACATAATTTGGAGAGATGCAACTATTGAGGGATGCTTTTTGAGATGGAATGATGATCTGCCTCAAGCCGTCTATCCCTCGTAAAGGCCTGATAAGTCCACGATCCATCGAATCCACTATGATAATCAAGACGTGATCAGTGAGGCAGCACGTCCTATCAAGGCTGGAAACAACACAACAACATGCCCAACGATCGACAAGCATGCTATCACCTGATCAGTCAGGGCTCGAGGATCCTCCAACAAAAATGCTACTTCCTTCACCCAAGCCTAACAACTTGGATGCAGAAGTGGGGGGCATTTGTTGTAGGGGTGACCCACCTAGACCATGTCCTCGAGGCCCACACTCCAAGATATGTCCGACGGAAACAACATCACCAAAAAGATGGCCACTCAACAAGTGAAGACTAAGGCCTGCCCTTGGGTCTAGTCCAACTACATGTCCAGGTGCTAACCGATCTAGGTAGTGGGTGCTCACCAACCCCATTATCAACACTCCATCGACGGCATAGTCAAATCTTCATGACGAGATTCGAGACCATCGCGACAAGCCAATCCCTCTAACCTCTGGGATAGAGCCGGCCTGACCCCAGGGTCGGAGTCATGCCGTTAATATTGAGAGACCCCATAGCGTGACCCAGAATGATGCATTATGGTGACTCTTTAGCTAAACCCTGATCTCAGTCATATCTTTTCGGTCATGTGGGGCTTCACCAAATCTTCTGACATGTCGCAGAGGCGCTAGCTGGTAGATGCCCACAACTAGCAAACCTAGCAGGCATTTACCTGGCAAACGCTCATGACTAACAAATCTGGCAAGTGCCCGCCCAGCAAAAAATCACTACCAAAAAATCATGCCATCTATCCCGATAACCTACGGACTAAAGATATGACAAACTTCAACAATCTCTTATATAAAGAGGTAAATAAGGGAACCCCCCCTCCCCCAAAAAAAAAGGCAATGCCACTCCACCAAGCTCCTTCCTCCTCTTTCCTCCACTGTGCTCAAAGCTTTGGCTAATTTAAGCATCAAAGGATCCCCCACTGAAGAACCCCTGGTGAAAGAACTTTCTTTTGCAGGTCTTCCTGGCATCGTGATCTCCACCATATTTCGGCATCCACTCGACAACCACATTAGCCCCCCGGAGCCTTTATGTAACATAATTAAATAGGATCATAAATAGAATCAAATATTCAGATATAGCTCGAATAATTATCTATCCATATCCATTTTCATGGATATGGATATGAACATGGATGCTAGCCAGATGCTCAAATTTGTATTCGTATTTGAATAGATTTAGATATAAAAATGGTATTATTTGGTCCACTTTCACTCCTACTATGAAGTAAAGAATATATGGTGACTCAGAAATATCAATTAGCTCATAATTAAATAAAAAATTGCAAGATTGATTTGCTGATGTGCCTAAAGAATTAAATATAACCAATTTTAGAAATATAAAACTAAAATAGAATTAATTCACATAAACCATCCAAAATGAACTTTGCAATTACATATTGTTGGTGTAGAATCTGATTATCGTCGGATTGAGTTGGAGTGGAGGAGGACGAGATCATCGTCGATGATCTGCAAAATAAAGTTCCATCCGGAGTTGGTGGTGGTGGCTCCGACAGGACCCTCCGACGATCAAGTCAGCTCTTCTGACCAACAGAAATGGAATGCTCAGGAATGAAAAATGACCTTAGAGCTTTTAAGGAGAGAGGAGAGCCTCTAAAAAATATATCTGGAGGGTCTCTTTTTATAGGCAAAGCTTATAGCGGATTGATGGTGATGGCCAAACCATTCGATCGTGGGCCGCATGAAGTTTGGTACGGAGAGAAAAGCATCGTTAGGTGGATAGCGATAGTCATACTGATGGGTCATATGCAGTATGAGGCTGATTATGGAGAGAGTGATATCGTCAGTAGTGGTGGCCATGTCGTCCGATCGTGGGCCGCATGGAACTTATTATGGAGGAAAAGGTGCCATCAGACTGGTAGTGGTGGCCATACCATCGAGGTCCAACAGCCATAGTTCAAGCAAGTAGGCGTTGGTTGGTGAACTTCGACATATATCAATTCTAAAAGAGTTTGGACTCCTGAAGGAGTTCGGAGGGAGTTCGGCTTTCATGAGAGCCCGACTACTGAAGGAGTTCGGCTTCCATAGAAGCTGACTATCGGAGAAGTCCGAAAGAAGTTTGACTTTCATAAAAGTTCGACTGTCGAAGGAGTCTAAAAGGAGTTCAAATTCTATAGAAGTTCGACTACTGAAGGAGTTTGAAAGAAGTTTAGCTTCCATAGAAGTTCAACTGCTGGAGGAGTCTGGAAGGAGTTCGACTGCTGAAAAGTTCGACTGCTGAGGAGTTCAGTCGAGAAGTTCGACCGCTGAGGAGTTCGATCGATTGAAGGGACTTAGCTAAAACTTAGCTGCTAGGGAGTTTGAAAGGAGCTCGACCGCCAAGGAGTCTGAAAGGCTGAAGGAGTTTGGCTAAGGCTCATCCGTTGAAGCTCTTTTGTGACTACCAGTTGCATTAGGCTGAGCATCGGACTGGACTTTGACGGAAGTAGAGTTTATCCCCAACAATAGTTTTCCCACTCCTGAGTTTGAAATTCGAAGGAAGGGAGTACCAAAATAGACGACTGCCGAAGTTCTTTTTCGGACTCTGCACCCATTGAAGTTGAAGCTTGGGAGGATCATATCTCCTGCAGTCGAGGTTGAAGCTCGGAGAAGATCTTATCTCCTACAGCCAAGGTTGATGCTCAGGAGAGATCTTATCTCCTACAGTTGAGGTTGGCTCGGGGGAGACCTTATCTCCTGCAGTCAAGGTTGAGGAGGTTGAAGCTCGGGGGAGATCTTATCTCCTACTGAGGTTGAAGGAGATCTCATCTCCCACTGGTGAGGGCTTTGAAGTTCAGTCTTTGACTTTGCTCGCATTAGGATGAGGTTTTCCTTCTATTCCTAATGAATTATGGGGGCACATAAGGGTCATTGTCAGGGCCTCTCGCTTTGACTTGCTCGCATTAGGATGAGGTCTCCTCCTATTTCTAACGAACTGTGGGGACACATAAGGGCCGTTGTCAGGGCCTCTCGCTTCGACTTTGCTCACGTTACGATAAGGTTCTCTCCTCCTATTTCTAAGGGGCTATTGGGGCACATAAGGGCCGTTGTCAGGGCCTCTCCCCCTATCTCGTTCTAAATGAATGAGGTCTTCGACTTTGCTCGCGTTAGGATGAGATTCTCCTTCTGTTCCTAATGGGCTGTGGGGGCGCATAAGGGCCATTGTCAGGGTCTCTCCCTCCATCCCATTCTAAATGAATGAGGCCTTCGACTTTGCTCTCGTTAGGACAAGATTCTCCTTCTGTTCCTAACGGACTGTGGAGGCACATAAGGGTCATTGTAAGGACCTCTCCCCCCATCTCATCCTAAATGAATGAGGTCTTCGAAGCTCGAGAGAGATCTTATCTTTAGTCAAGGTAGATACGAGTGCTTGAAAGAGATTTTATCTCTAGTCGAGGTTGTCTCGATCGCTCGAGAGAGATCTTATCTCTAGTCGAGGTTGTCTCGATCGCTCGGAAGAGATCTTATCTCTAGTCGAGGTTGTCTCGATTGCTCGGGAGAGATCTTATCTCTAGTTGAGGTTGATATGGTCGCTCAGAAGAGATCTTATCTCTAACCAAGATTGTCGTGTCGTGGTCGCTCAGGAGAGATCTCATCTCTAGCCGAGGTTGGCACGGTTGCTCGGAAGAGATCTCATTTTTAGCCGAGGTTGACATGGTCGCTCGGAAGAGATCTTATCTCTAGCCAAGATTGTCACGATTGCTCGAGAGAGATCTTATCTCTAGCTGAGGTTGACTCGATCGCTCGAGGGAGATCTTATCTCTAGCCAAGATTATCACGATCGCTCGGAAGAGATCTTATCTCTAGCTGAGGTTGACTCGGGCGTTCGGGAGAGATTATCTCTAGTCGAGGTTGACATGGGCACTCAGAAGAGATCTTATCTCTAGCTGAGGTTGTCACGGTCGCTTGGGAGAGATCTTATCTATAGCCGAGATTGACTCAGGTGCTCGAAAGAGATCTTATCTCTAGTCGAGGTTGTCGCGGTCGCTCGGAAGAGATCTTATCTCTAGTTGAGGTTGACACGGACGCTTGAAAGAGATTTTATCTCTAGCCAAGGTTGACTCGGGCACTCGAAAGAGATCTTATCTCTAGTCGAGGTTGTCATGGTCGCTTAGAAGAAATTTTATCTCTAGCCGAGGTTGACTCGGATGCTCGGAAGAGATCTTATCTCTAGCTAAGATTATCGCGGTCACTCAGAAGCGATCTTATCTCTAGCCGAGGTTATCACGGTCGTTCAGAAGAGATCTTATCTCTAGTCGAGGTTGACTCGAGTGCTTGAAAGAGATCTCATCTCTAGTCGAGGTTGTCGCGGTCGCTCGAAAGAGATCTTATCTCTAGCCAAGGTTATCATGGTTACTCGGAAGAGATCTTATCTCCAGCTGAGGTTGACTCGGACGCTCGAAAGAGATCTTATCTCTAGTCGAGAATTGTCATGGTCGCTTAGAAGAGATCTTATCTCTAGTCGAGGTTGACTCGATCGCTCGAAAGAGATCTTATCTCTAGTCGAGGTTGACTCGGATGCTCGAAAGAGATCTTATCTCTAGCCGAGGTTGTCATGGGTGATCAGGAGAGATGTTATCTCTAGTTGAGATTATCTTGATCACTCGAGAGAGATCTTATCTCTAGTCGAGGTTGATGCGGATGCTCAAGAGAGATTTTATCTCTAATCGAGATTGATACAGTCACTTGAAAGAGATCTTATCTCTAGTCGAGGTTGTCATGGTCACTCAGAAGAAATCTTATCTCTAGCCAAGGTTGACTTGAACACTCGAAAGAGATCTTATCTCTAGCCAAGGTTGGCACGGTCGCTCGAAAGAGATCTTATCTCTAGCCGAGATTGACTTGATCGCTCGAGAGAAATCTTATCTCTAACTGAGGTTGACATGGGTGCTCAGAAGAGATCTTATCTCTAGTCGAGATTGACTTGGGTGCTTGGAAGAGATCTTATCTCTAGCCGAGGTTGTTACGGTCGCTCGAGAGAGATCTTATCTCTAGTCGAGGTTGGAGGACTTTGATCGACTTATGTTAGGATGAGATTCTTCTCCTGTTCCTAATACGACCACTATTAACTATTTCTTTTTTGTCATCACGTAGTTTTTGCATCAAAAAATAATATTATCGAAATGAAAAAAATTTATTGAAAAGAAGTTACTGACAGCGCATCCTCGGATCATGGGATCGTTGTTCCTCCAAGTTCCTTTAGACGATAAGCTTCGGAATTTGACGACCTCCTCTATTTTATGCTGGCCTCCTCAATTTGGAGCAAGCTTCTCTTGATTTTGATGCTGGAAGATGATGGATCGTTGAAGTACCAAACTCCTCCCAGACGTGGCGTCGATGATATGAGAGGTGACTGATCTTTTTATTGTTCCTCCATCATTGATGGTTCTAGCTATGGTAGTGCCCTCGATCGATCTTCTCCTACTTTAGACTGATGTCTGAGGAATTGATCCAGCTGATCTCTCCTGAGAGCTCCTCGATTTTATCTTGAAGCTAAATGCATTCTTCAATGTCGTGGTCATGGTCGCGATGGTAGAGACAGTACTTGCTTCGATCGTGCTTGTTTGGGGGAGATCGTAATTCTTCTGATCTTGGCAGCTGGTTCCTAATTTTCTTCAGAACTTGAGCCTTAAAAGCACTGAGGGAGGTATAGTTGTGGAACCTTCCAGGAGGAGGACTTCTTCGCACCCTTCTATCGGAGCTTTCTTGATGATGAGTTTGAGGAGTTCAGGCTCGCTTGCGCCCGAGGAAAGTCTGTGAGCATGGTCGAACTTCGCTCGACCCTTCATCGATGATGGATCTATTATACTCGTCTGTCCACCACTCTCCTAAGGCTTCTTCATCCTTCAACTTGAAGGCTTCTTCCGCACGAGCATATCCCTTGACCCGAGCCAACAGATCGACGAAGTCCCTGAGATACTTCTTCTTCAGGAAGAATAGTAAGTCATTCTTCTAAAGGCCATTCTTGAGTGCGGCCATCGCGACTGACTAGTCTAGATCCTGGACCTTTAATGCCACGATGTTAAATCGGATGACATAAGCCCGAATGAATTTTTTCTGCTTCTGCTTGACATTCATCAGGAAATCCAAACTTCGACACGAACGTCGGCTGCTGATGAAGTGAGCCATGAACTGATGGCTCATCTGATAAAAAAAAGATCATACCCAACTTCAATATCGAGTATCAGTTTCTCACTGCTCCCTTTAAGGTAGATGGGAGGGCTGAGCATAATATGGCGTCTGAAGCATCATGAAGTAGCATCATGATCCGAAAGGCCTCCAGATGATCAATTGGATTAGAGGTTTCATTGTAGCTTTTGAATTAAGAAAGCTCAAAGTTCGACGAGATGGGCTATTGCATAATTCGAGGGGAGAAAGAAGGATTGATGTAGCATCGTCAAGGTGAGCCGGGATGACGTGGCCGAGCTCCTTAATCCGTTGATCCATCTCTCATAGTTTGTGATCGAGGGCTTCATCTTGGTTGCAGATCTTGGGGGGCTTCCGACAACCAATGGAGAAGGTCTCCTTCAAAGAAGAACCATGATTCGAACATGGATCCTCTACTCTCTATTTTTTCTTCTCAGGGGCAATGAATACGTTAGTCTAAGTACTCTTTCTTGGGGTCGGTTCCTAATATTTCAATGATGGATTTTTTGGTGGAGTCACCGTCGGGGGTTGTTTCATGGCCTACACCATCTTGATAAGGCCCTGAATCTACTGCATTAGTAGGTTGAACTGCTCTGCATCTATCGTGGCTACAGGCAGAACCTGAGTTGTCAAGATTGAAGTAGGAGCAGATGGATCTAGATGGGATCGGGCTACGGAGGTCGTCGATCATCGGATCGAAGCTCTCTTGGGAGGCATTTTCTCTTGAGAAAGAACTCTGAAGAGAAAGAAGAGAGATCTCTAGAGAGAAAAGAGAAAGGTCATCGTTGAGCACTCCTTTAAGAATAGAAAAGTCTTAGAGGCAGAAGGGCCCTCCTTCTAGCATCAATTTTATTGGTGCAGAGTTTGATTATCGTTGGATTGAAATAGAGTGAAGGAGGATGAGGTTACCATTGGTGATATATAAAATAAAGTTCCATCCGAAGTCGGTGGTGGTAGCTCCAGCAGGACCCTCTGACGATCAAGTCAGCTCTTCTGGTCAATAGAAATGGAGTGCTCAGGAATGAGAAGTGATCTTAGAGCTTTTAAGGGGAGAGGAGAGCCTCTAAAAAATATATCTGGAGGGTTTCTTTTTATAGACGGAGCTTATAGCGGATTGATAGTGATGGCCATACCATCCGATCGTGGGCCACTTAGGGCCGCATGGAGTTCGGTACGGAGAGAAAGACATTGTCAGGCGGATAGTGACAGCCATACTAGTGGATCGTGGGCCGCATGGGACTGATTACGAAGAGAGTGATGTCATCAGTAGTGGTGGCCATGTCGTCCGATCGTGGGCCGCATGGGGTTTGTTATGGAGGAAAAGTTGCCACTAGACTGGTAGTGGTGGCCATACCATCGAGGTCTAATAGTCGTAGTTTGAGAAAGTAGGCGTTGGTTGGTGGACTTTGGCATATATCAATTTCAAAGGAGTTCGAACTCCTGAAGGAGTCCGAAGGAAGTTTGGCTCTCATGGGAGTCCAGCTACTGGAGGAGTTCGGATGGAGTTCAGCTTTTGTAGAAGCTCGGCTACTGAAGGAGTCTGGAAGGAGTTCGGCTTCTGTAGAAGCCCGACTATCGGAGGAGTTCGGAAGAAGTTTGGCTTCCATAGAAGCTTGACTACCAGAGGAGTCTGAAAAGAGTTTGGCTTTCGTAGAAGCCCGACTGCTGGAGGAGTCTGGAAGAAGTTCGGCTGCTGAGAAATTCGAATGCTGAGGAATTCGATCGGTTGAAGAGACTCGGCTAAAACTCGGCCGTTAGAGAGTTCGAAAGGGGCTCACCATCAAGAAGTCTGAAAGGTTGAAGGAGTTTGGCTAAGGCTCGTCCGCTGAAGCTCTTCCGTGACTATCGATTGCATTAGGCTGAGCATCAGGCTGGACTTCGGAGGGAGTGGGGTTTATCCCCAATACATATAATCTAGCTATCAGATGAGAACAAAAGTGTAACATGTGCTAAAATTAGAGCTTTAGTTAGTGCGAAACAGGACATGCCAAAATATTTATAGGATGTGGTTAGATCATTAATGCAAAAATCCTTGCGGTCTTTCATGTGTGATCATGCATGCTCACCCATCTCAAAGCTATTACCTTAGTGTTTTTTGAATTTTGGATGGATAGATGTTTTTCATTGATGGTATCGACATTTTTTTTTTGCATGAAAGAAGGATTCACTTCCTTCAGGCAAATCCACTATTGGTTCATCCATTGCAAAGATCTCAAAGCATTTCCAACTCAATCACTCATCCACCTGCACATATTTTAAAGTAGTTAGTGAATGATCCAATAATGGATTTGCATGAGGGAAAGCAAATCTTTCTCTCGATATTGACAAGGCAAGAGCTCAAGTATATAATACATGCATTTTATTATTATTATTATTATTTTGATATATCACTCACTTGGTTTTTTTCGAACTAAAGTTGTAGGAGACCGTGATAAAATTAGAGTGAGATGGGCTCAAATTTGATTCATTCAGACCCAACACTTCATGAGTTTATGAACTCAGCTCCTCTAGATTTATTTTATTTGATGCCAGTAGATCTCTTTCTAACTTACAACATAGATGTCGCTTCCCGAACCCATCATCTGGTTCGATCTTATGGCATGGCTGCATGAACCCTAAAGTGTCATCCTAAAGATCATGCAAGGCCTATAGATTAAATAAAACCTCCAATAGAACCAAAATTTATTTTAAAAAATAAATGATCAAATATGTCAACTAAATATTTGCATTATAGTGCAATAAAGTTGTTGGATTACACTTATTCAAATATCTATCAGTATTAGAAATTGAACTAACTAATGAACTAATAATTCTCGTACTTTAACATTTCATCCAACCGATTAATGCTAAGCATCCTGCAACTGTAAAAGAAAAGAGAGAATTGGGATCGTAAGCTTTAGGATATGCTAAAAATTCCATCATAATTATACTAATATAATAATATAATTCAAAAATAATGAATGAACAATATCAAAGAGAATCATAAACCATAAAATTTTATGTCAGGCATCAAATATAACTCCATAGCTATATAAATATATATAATAAATTATGTATTATTACAAATCCATTATAAACATCACATGTATGTTTATATGACTTATCATTTATATTTTGTTAACATATTCCAAATCAATAGTTATCTTTCGATTTTGGACTAATCATGACTATGCTTCAATTCTGACTAGCAAATCATAAATAATGCTTCGATCCGTGGTGGTAATCCATAATCACCGCACTTCGATCTATGATAGCAAACCAAAATATTCATACTTCGGTCCACAATGGCAAACCAAGATATTCACACTTCAGCCTGTGGTGGCAAACTAGAGTATCATGATTCAATCTATGACTGGCAATTCAAGATGTCACGATTCGACTCGTGACTAGCAATCCATATTATAGCTAGTCCAAATCCTTTTACACAATCAACAGTTCATCAATAATTTATATTTTATTTTTTGTTCAATTTTAAAACATCAGATATATCATGTTTCTAATAATCAAAATAGTCAACATGTGATACATATGTAATTTACTAGCATATATCCAAATAAAGCCAAAATTATCATGCATAGTACAAAAATATATATACGGATGATCATGTAAAGAGATTCTTACTTCTATCGATCTCAGACTCAAGTACAGCCATTGATTGACTCTTCTATCGATGAACTCAAGATCAAGATATTAAAAAATCATAGTTTATTATGGCCTGTATAGTAGAAAATCATGATAAATGATCCTAATACTATAGGTCCAAGACTCCTCTAGGGTTAACTGATCAATCTAAGCATACCCAGACATCTAGACCCTCTATTGATCCATAGAATTCTTTGAGAGAAAAATCTATGAAGAGAGAAATAATCTAGAGAGAGAAAGTATAAAGAGAAAATAAAGAGCGAAACTCATAAAGAGAGAAAGTGGAGAGAGAAAGTAGAGAGAAGAGAGAGAAAACTCTCTTTTTTCTTTTTTTTTCTTTTTTTTTCTTTTTTCTCCTTTTTATCTTGTTCTCATTCCTCCTTTTTTTATATGGAAAAGTGGAGAATAGGGGAGCTTTGAGGCTGGCCACCTCTCATGGTGACGACCCCTAACAAGGGGCAACCTCCAGCAGTGGCAAACCCTCGACATCCTCGACCTTCAGTAGATGAGCATGGCCGGCAACAATGGCTACTTCGACAGAGGAAAAGAAGAAGAAAGCAAAAACATGGGAGGTTTGATCCTCTATGAAATCCGATGGCCGGCAAGCAAATCCAGCTGCCAAAAGCTTCATGAGGTTCGAGTAAGAAAGAGGAAGAAGAATAGAAGATCAATACCTTAAATCCGATGATCGATTGATGGTGGCTTATCAAAATTACTCGATGGAGTGAACCCTCTAAACCCCATGATTTCACTCACGATTGACCTAAGATTTGGGCGACATATATATTGAGGAAGAGAGTAGAGAGATTTATAAATGGGAGTGCCAAAATTTGATCCATCTTAGGACTCTCTTTCCCAATCAAATTCGGAGGAGATGAACTCCATCAGGAGTCCTCTTCTGCCTTATATGCTGTGCATGTGAGGTTCTTAATATATTTTTTTCTTTTTTTCTTTAAGATTCATGCAGGAAATAAAAATCTGGATCCTTATATTCTTTTTTATTAAAATAATTTTATTTTCAAAATTAGCATACTGCAAAACTAAACCTTAAAGGTACAAAATTCTTATCTTATCCTTAAACTCCTAAGTAGCCTTTTTCGTTCGAATAGAAATTTCAATCCTTTATCATAACACCCTCCAAATTAGAACTAATCTTTTTCGATCAAATTTAAATGACTCAAACCACCATACTTTCACTACACACTTCAATCTAAACCCACTAAAGCTATCTGGGTTCACTAAATAACTTTCGACCAAAAGACTATAAATTTATCAAACTCCTCAAATTATAACCTGAGACACAAATTGTCCATTAAAAGCTAACCTCTACCGCAATTTCTAGTGATCATAATCCTAAGTTTCGATTTTACTTATGCCATACCCAAGTCACTAATGTCACAGTCCCAAATGATCATAAGACTATAAGCTCCAATGCTACTTTTGTCATGTCCTGAGCCCATCACTTAATTCAGTCTCGTGGCACAGCCACATGAACACTGAAACGTAACCCTAAAGGTTATGCAAGGCCTATAAATTACATAAAACCTCCAATAAAATTAAAATTTATTTAAAATAATAAATGATCAAATATAACAACAAATAAACTTGTTGAATTACACTTATTCAAATGTTCATTGGTATAAGTAATTGAATTAACTTATGGACTAATAACTCTCATACTCCAACCTTTCGCCCAGCCCGATCAATGCTATGCATCCCATGACTCTAAAAGAAAAGGAAGAATTAAGATTGTTAGCTTTATAATCCAATAAAAATCTCATCACAATATAATAATATAATAATATAATTTAAAAATAATGAATGACCAGCATTAAAGAGAATCATAAGCCATAAAATTTAGTGTGAGGCATCCAATATAACTCAATAGTTAGATAAACATATATCACAAATTATATATTATCACAAATCTATCATAAATATCACATGTAAGTTTATATAACTTATCATTTATATTTTGTTAATATGTTCCAAATCAATAGTTGTCTTTTAGTTTTGAATTATTTATGGTCATGCTTTGGCCTATGATTGGCAAATCATAAATTACACATTTGCCCGTTGTGGCAATCTATAATAATTGCACTTCAATTTATGGTGGCAAATCAGAATATCCATGTCTCAATCTGTAGTGGCAAACCAAGATATCCATACTTCAGTCCGTAGTAACAAACTAGGATATCATAAGTCAGCCTATGACTAGCAATCCAAGATGTTACGATTCAGCGTATGACCAGCAATCTACATCATGACTAGTCCAAAATCTCTTATACAATCAATAATTCATTCAAAAATTTATATTACATTTCTTATTCGATTTCAAAATATCAGATATTATGTTTCTAATAATAAAAATAGTTGACATATGATACATATATAATATAAAATCATATATCCAAATAAATCCAAAATCATCATACATGGTATAAAAACATGCATACAAATGATCATATAAAGAGATTCTTATCTCTATTGGTCTCAAACTCAAGAACAGCTATTAATCGACCTTTCGATCTACAAACTCGAGATTTAGGTATTTTTGATCGATATCTTGTATAGATAATTACATCTTTATATGATCAAAATCAAACATAAAAAATCATAGATGATTATAGATAGTAGAAAATCATGGTAAACGATTCAAACACTACAAGTCCAAGACTCTTCATAGGGTTAACTGGTCAATCTGAGCATGCATAAATATCTAGTTTCCATAGGATTTCTAGAGAGAGAAATTTATAAAGAGAGCGAAATAATCTAGAGAAAGCAAGTAAAGAAAATAGAGAGAGAAACTCATAGAGAGAGCAAATGGAGAGAGAAGATAGAGAGGAGAGAGGGAAGAGAAAAAAAAAAATTTCTTTTCTTTTCTTTTTTTCTTCTATTTTTATTTTTATTTTTTTTTCTCTTTCCTTTTTTTTGAATAGGAAACAGAGGAATGGAGGAAGCTTTAAGGCTGGCCACCTTTAATGGCAGCGATCCCCGATGAGTGGCGACTCCTAGCAATGGCAGACCCCAGATGGCCTTGGCCTTCGATAGTCAATCATGACTGGCAACAACAGCTGCTTCAGCAGAAGGCAAGAAGAAGAAAACAAAAATAGGAGAATTTGATCCCTTATGAAATTTGACAGCCAATGAGTAAATTCGGTCGTCAAAAGTTTTGTGGGGTTCGAGAAAGAAAAAGAAAGGAGAATGAGAGATCAATACCTTAAATCTGATGATTGATTGACGGTGGCTCGTTAGAATTATTCAACGGAATGAATCCACTAAATTCCACAATTTTGCCAACGATTGACCAAGAATTTGGGTGATGTATTGAGGAAGAGAACCGAAAGATTTATAAATGAGAGTTAAAATTTGATCCATCTTGAAACTCCCTTTTTTCGATCAAATTTGGAGGAGGAGACAAACTTCATCCACTGTCCTCTCTTCCACCTCACATGCTCAGCATGCAAGGATCTTAATATATATTTTTTTATTTTAAAATTCAGGCAAAAAATAAAAGTCCGGATCCTTAGAATACCCTACTGTACCTTTTTAGGACATCTTAATCCCAACAGTATAATTAATATTATATAGTTTTTGAAAGGTAAACTCAAAAAAATTCTTTCGCCAGGGAGAATGGAGCGATTGGCTCCACTCCTGCATTCCAGGAAGGCCCATTTTTTCTGCAGCAACACTGTTACGTCGAACCGCTATAAACGAGGATTTAACATCAAGAATGTGATTGCCAACCGTGCGCAAGAAAGAGTAGGAAGAATACGTTAAGCAATTTGTGAGGCACTTCGATCACTGTTGTTGAAATAACAATATAATAATCTACAAGGATAGAAAAGGCATCTCCTAAAAAGAAATAAAAGAAAAAAAAAATTATATCAAATTTTTCAGCAGATTCTGACACGAGCATCATCGTCGCAATTGCTTGGAGAGCAAAGATTGCCCACAAGATGAAGCCCAAAAGACCTTCGGGCCAAGGATAAAGTACAGACTGGTGACTTTTTTTTTTTTTTTTTTAGAAAAATTCTACTGCTCCAAACATACCAGCATACAGCAAAAGCAGTTTGTTCCAGTCTTTCCGTTTCAACAGTGAGAAGAATTCTCTCTCTATGTTTGCGTAAGAGAGATATGGTCGATCCCATTAAGTACAATGTTAATTTTTTTTAAAAAAAAGGAGGTATAATGTTCATTAATTAACAGGTTAGGATGCAAGCCATCAAGTACCATACTACTGTCTTACAAGATTAGCCTGCAACAATTGATGCCTTGCCCTACGCAACTATGTAGTCATACCTATCCTAAGCTACGTACCATCAAAATACACAGTTTGCAGACGCTAGAAGGGTCCCATGGAGCTCTATGCACCGTGACTAGGGACAAACACTATATAGTTTACATAGAATTGTGACATCCATCGTTTAAGTGTCACTCTTTCTTATGGTTGGCAGTCACATTCTTGACGTTAAATCCTCATTTATAGCTGTTATTCAATGTAATAGTGTTGCTGGAAAAAAATGCACCCTCCTAGAATGCATGATGGGAACCCGTCCCTCCTTTCAGGATTTTTCGAGCGGACCTTCCAGGACCCGCATAATATTACTCATGTTGTTGTCTAAGATGTCCAAAGAAGGTATGATAGGTTGTTTCTACGGCATCCCCTGGCCTCAAATAAAGTGAACTTAGAGGAGCTGAGCTGATAAACACATGAAGTGTTGGATATGAATGAATCGGATTTGATCCCATCCTTATCTTGATTTTTATTCGTGTGGTTTGTAATTTAGAAGATGTGGCATAACATTTTACCATAAAAATAGTCTGATTTGTAATTTAGGAGACGTGGCCATAAAAATGCTGCCTAGATGAAATCTAGTCTATCCGAGTTGGATAGATAAAGACTTGATTCAAAATATTTAGACTCAAAATTCAACTCAAAATTGATTAAGCCTCAGCATCTAAGTTCAAACTTGGCTTCATAAATAAAAAAAAATAAAACAATACTCAAAATCAACTCAATCCAACTCAAATATCAAACAAACCATATTAATGCCCGAATTCAAGCCTTGATCATAATTTTAAAAATATAATTAAAAACTAAAAGTTAGATCAAATTAAAAAATATAATATTATATTTAAAATATTAAATTAATAATATTTATATTATAAATAAAATAAAATATTATAATAAATATTTATACTCGACTAAATTTGTAAGTCTCCAAGCTAAATATTTTACTATTTAAATTTAATTTAAAAAATTATTTAAATTAGTCAAGCTCGATTTGAACTTAGTAAATGTTGAGTTGAGTAAAACTTGGATCGGAATCGATCTCAAGCAGTTCACAACTGCTCGGCTCATATGAACCTTAAGATCTGCCGGCCCAAAATCATATGATAAATAACTTTGCTCTATGTATTTGGATTAGTCTTCTAGATGATTATTTTAGTCTTAATAAAATTATCTTTGGCTCAATGCGCATATTGTTTCCTTAAAAATAAAAAATCTTTTGGATGATATCTTGTCTTTTGTTCCTATTGAGGACGGTGAAAACAACCCGTTGGTTGGCCATGACGACGTCCTTGCCCCGTAGCTATGACTCGTGACTCCTTGGATTTATGGTTAGTGGCCCGGCCAGCGACACTGACTTATTTGTATGATTTTAAATATGATTGAAATAGGATCGAATATAGATTAAATATTAAAATATTTATATTTATATTTATTTTATTTAATAAATATAAATATAGATATTAATTAGATATTAAAATTTATATTTATATTTATTTTAAATAAATATAGATAAAAATCAGATACTAAATATATGGATACGAATACTAATATAAATTAAATAATTAAAATTTATAATTATAAAATTAAAGATATCACTAACTAGATGATAAATTGAGTTGATAGCATGTAAATATAATTATATATTTTTTTTAAAGATTCATGAGTGCCATATAAAATTAAATAAGATCATAAATAGCATTGGATATTCGAATACAGATCGAATAATTATTTATCTATATCTATATATTTTTTTATAATAAAAATGGGTGTGGATATGGATATTACCTAGGTGCTAAAATTTCTATTCATATCTGAATATTTGAATATAAAAACAGGTTGATATTATATGAAGTAAAGAATATATAGTGTGTTAAAGATCTCAATTAGCTGATATTTAAAGAAAAATTTATCAGACTGATTTGCTGATGTGCCTCAAAAATTAAACGTAACCTATTTCAGAAATATGAAACTAAAGTACAATTAATCCATAAAAACCACCTCAAATGAACTTTGCAATCAGATATATATTCCGGCTATCAGATGAGAACATATACTGCAACATGTGCTAAAACCAGGGCTTTAGTTAGTGCGAAAGAGGACATATCAAAGTGTTTATAAGATCTGGTTAGATCATTAATGCAAAGACCCTTACACTCTTTCATATGCCATCATGCACACTCACTCATTTCAAAGTTATCATTTTTGTGTAATTTGAATTTTGGATGGATAGATATTTTTCATTGATGGAGCGGTGTTTATTTTTGGCATGAAAGAAGGATTTACTTTGTTCACGTAAATCCACTATTGGCTCATCCATAGGTATCAAAGCATTTCCAACTCCATCCCTCATCCACCTGCACATATTTTAAAGCAATCGGTGAATGATCCAACAATGTATTTGCATAAAGGATAGGAAATCTTTCTTTCGGCATTGACAAGACGAGAGTTCAAGCATATAATGCATGCATTCTATTATTATTATTATTGTTTTTGAGGGATTACTCAATTATTTTTTTTCAGAACCTAGGTTGTAGGAGACAACGATAAAATTAGAGTGAGATGGGATCAAATTTGATTCATCCATACCCCACACTTTATGAATTTATCAACTCAGCTCCTTCAAATTTACTCTATTCGATGCAAGCGGTAGTGTTGGATCCTGGTATCTCTCTAATACTAATTATTGGAGAGAAGAAGAACAAAATAGATGGTAGGGTTTAAAATTGGAACCAAAGAAAAAAGAAAGAAGAGAGTTTTTCGATAGAAAAGCTTAATTATATTTCATTTTATTGTAAAGATACAATACCTGAGTTTATATATCCTATAATTTTTGCTATACCACATGAAATTTTAATACATTCAAACTCCAGCTAAAAAACTCCTAGGCTAATCCAATATATGAAAGCACTCACCGACTCCATGTACATATGTCTTACATGCTCTCATCCCCTAGATTTGAATCCGATCCATACTTGAATTAACCTCCTTAAGATCTTATTGGTCCAAGCCTTAAGATCCTAAGATAAAAGCCTATCCTAGATTCAAACACAAAATTTCATCTAATTTTGTTCGTCATCGTCGAGCCGGCTCTATTAGGAGCCAAGTTGGCTTGGCTGTATCTCGTCCGAATTCTATCTTCTATCTGTCTGAGACAACCGGCTTGACTGTGCCCCAAGCCGGCTCGATCCGAGCCAGCGCACCTATGTCAGCCCCTTGTCTTGACTGATTATTCTCCTGATTTTTGTTCCTTACTCCATTTTATGTTTTAGATCTCCGGAGCACCTACCAAGCCTCTCAAGGTCCTCATATCTAAACCTCGAGTCTGTGCAGGACTACACGGTACCTTCATTTAGGATAACTCCTTTCCTAACTCTAAGACTCACACCCATTTTAGTCTTCCGAAGCCAACATCGTGGCTTCTCTTGTGGTCTCTTGAGGCTTAGGAGTACCATATCAGATTCTACAAACGGATCTCTCTCTATGTTATAAGATAGAAGCAACTTATTGTACCTTCTTAAGACATCTTAAATCCAACAACATAATTAATATTACATGGCTCCTGTAAAGTATGCTCAAAAAAAAGAAAAAATTTTTTTTAAGGACCAAAAAAAAATTTTTTTTTTTAATCCTTTGCTAGAGAGGAAGGAGGGATAGGTTCAACTCATGCACTCCACGAGGGCCCAAATTTTTTTCCAGCATATTGCATTGAACAGCCAAAAATGAGGATTTAACATCAAGAATGTGACTGCCAACCGTAAGAAAGATTGAGAAGAATATTTTAAGCAATTGGAGAAGTACTTCATATTGGAAAAACAAGCTAAAAAATAAATTAGAATAAAAAAAATATTAGATAAAAATGCTTACCATCTGAGGTGTGATGTTACTGCCCTTAAGGATAAATTTTTTCCTTTGGAGAATATATCTTGGTGCAACAGGTTTCTAAGCTACCACCCTTCCAAGATACAATAGACGTGTCGCAATTATATACACTCACAATATGAGATCTCAAAAATATGCAACTATCTTTAATCCAAAAATTTTTGATAGAGAATTATATGAATAAAATTTTCTAGAAAAGAAGAATAAGCTATATGGGCTATTAGAGAAAGATAAAAAAAATTATATTTTGATACAAGAGCATTGATCTATTTAAAGGCATGGATACCATATAAGAAAAGAATAAAATCTATGATTGAAAATTTTCAATCCTTAAACCAAATCATTTTAACGTTCAAAATTGGATTTGAGGGCTTGTGAATTAAAGCTAAAATTCTTTTAATCATTGATTTTGAAAACTATCATGATCATAGTATAATAGGGAATAGAATATCAAGATAGTCATTGATTTTCTAAAACCAGCCTAAGATATTGGGCAATAGGATATTATAATAATCATTAATTTTTTAAAATTATCATAGCATAATAGACAATAGGATATCAGGTTCAAATAGATGCAGACAAAATTAGAATATTTATTCTTAGGTCTTGACTTTTTTCGATTATAAACAACCATAAATCTTGCAAAGAAGATTTTGCATTTGGTATAAAAAAATCATGATTGACATAAAACAAATAAACCATCCCATGGTTTCAAGCTATGATGCCATCATACAATATATTTTGAAGTTTTGAAATATTAAAATAAATTTATCATAATCCACCATAATTTTATAAGTCTAAAAAAATTTTTGGATCAGCAACAACAAGAATACAATGTATTGTGCTTTTTGCTTTGACTATAGCAGTTTAGTAATTACAATGCATCTACACTGAGGATGTAGAATTCATAGCCAATTAGCTTCTCCCACCATTTCTAAGGTAAAGAACTCCAACTTCATAGTAGACCGAACAATAACAGTTATAGGAAAGAAATAATCTTTTGTACCCTCTTAGAACATCTTAAACCAATAAGATAAGTAATATTATGCGGCTAAGAAAAGGTACACTAAAACAAACCATAAAAGGAGGGATAAGTTCAACTCATGCATCCCAGGAGGGGCCACTTTTTCCAGCAACCTCAAGAAAGAGCTATAAACGAGGATTTAACATCAAGAATGTGACTGCCAACGTTAAGAAAGAGTAAGAAGAATATTTTCATCAATTGGAGAAGAATTTCGACCTATGTTGTTGAAATAACAAAACAATAGTCCACAGGATTAGGATAGGAAAAGCATTCCTAAAAGCAAATTAGGAAAAGCATAGACTGGTGAGGTATCTTTTTCTTTTTCTTTTTTTTTTTGCTGAGAAAAATTCTGGAGTCACACGCTCCAAACATACCAGTATGCAGCAAAAGCGATTTATCCCAACCTTTTCCGTTTCAACGGGGAGGAGAATTCTCTCTATTCAGGGGAAAGAGGTGGTTCATCAAGTACGATGTTCATTAAAAATAAAAAGAGGCAGAATGTTCATCAATAATTTAGAATGCATGCATGTGTATGGTCCCATCAACTATGATCCCATCAACTATGAAGCAATCTTACAAGAATAGACACACCATCAAAATAGATCCCATGGAGCGGTATCCATCTACAATTTATTAATATAGAATTGTGACTCAGCATCCATCCACAAGTCTCTAATCATTCCTCCGCGAAAAGATTCGAGCACGGAGAGGATTCTTCATGACAACCGTGAACTCGAGCTTCTCGGACAAATCCACCGCTTCTCCATCAACTGCCTTCCACTCGAATTCCCTTACCAAATTGGCCACGAAGTACTCGAGGTGAAGCATCGCCAGCCCAAGCCCAGGGCACATCCTTCTTCCCACCCCAAACGGCATCATCTTGATCTCCCTACTTCCCGTTATGTCCACCCCCTCACCTGACCCACCGGCCAGGAACCTCTCCGGCTTAAATTCCATCGGCTCCTCCCACACCTTTCCATCCCAACCCATCTCCGCCACGGTAAAATTGATCGACGCGCCTCTCGGTATCAAGTATCCATTCAAAGTCACGTCCTCCGTCACGGTGTGTGGCAGCACGAAGTGGCCCGGCGGGTGCCGCCGCAGCCCTTCCATGATCACCGCCTTCAAATACGGCATCTTCTGCAAGTCCTCCTCCTTGATCTTCTCTCCCTCGCTCCCCACCACCCCCTCGATTTCTTCCCGTAACTTCGCTTGTATCTCTTGATGCTTCACAAGGTTCGCCAGGATCCACTGCAACGCCGTCGCCGTCGTGTCGGTACCCCCGCTTAAGAACTCGGAGCAGAGGCTCACGATCTCACCCTCGCTAAGCTTCCTCCCTCCATCCTCAGGATGTTGCAGACCGAGAAGAGAATCTACATACGAGGACACAAAGATTCTATTGCTATTGTTCTCGCCGTCACCGTCGCCGGGCTGCTGCTTCCGGTCCCTTCGTGCCCTTATCAAAGGGATGAAGATTTCATCTTGTTTCTGGCGGATTGCTAAAAGCAAATTCCACCTCTCTCTGAACACAAGCTTGGTGATCTTGGGAAGGAAAGAGAAGACGTTGAATTTAACGAAGGACGAGAGCAGACGCCTCTGGACGGCTTCGATGTCTCTGATGGTCTTCTCATCCAATCTCTCGCCGAAGCACATGAAGACCAGCAAGCAGAACATGGCATACTGGAAGCTCTCCATGACCACCACCACCCCGTCCCCTGTCTCGGCCTTGGATTTGAGGTTGTTGACGAGTATGTCGAGGACCCAGAGGCGGGCGGGGGCGAAGAGCTTGATGCGGGAGGGGTGGAGGATCTCGGCGGCCAGGTTGCGGCGGAGGAGGCGCCAGAGGGGGCCGTAGGGGGCGGAGCTGATGTTGTGGCGGTTGCTGTTGAGGAGGCGGCTAGCCTCGGTAACGGTGGGGCGGTCTGCGAAGGCGGCGCCGGCCTGGACGAGGGCCTGGTGGGCGAGGTCGCGGTCGGCGATGAAGATGGCCGGGCGGGAGCTGATGCGGAGGGTGAAGACGGGGCCGTATTTGGCGCGCAGGGAGCGGAGGATGGGCTCGAAGTCGAAGAGGGAACGACGGAGAAAGAGGATGGGGCTGAGGATGGGAATATATCTTGGGCCCGGGGGAAGGGTTTGCTTCTTTTTCGCAGTGTTCGATAGTCTGAAGAGGAGTAATCTAGAGGCTAAGCATAGAGAGATGGTGAGGAAGAGGAAGATCCAATCGAGCATGGCTGATGGCTTCGTTCTATTGATTTTTGGGAGAGTAAGATGGCAATGGGGTTGGAAGGTTGCCAAGGCAAGGGGAAGATAGGAAAGTGAAAGCCGGAAACAACGCTCCAGAGACGAGGAGGGGGGGCCAATTATATTCCGTGGCCCTCGCTGGTGGTTACGGTGATGGGGATATTTTCTAGCGCGCGGATGTGGATCTGCCAAATGGACGGTTGGAGAACTCTCGTCGCCTTATGGATGGGCAATTTGAAATTAAAAATAAGAATAATTTAATTATTACTATTTCAATCTTCGTATTCGTGTTGGGCTCTGGCTAATCCCAAACAACGAAGTGACACTGTTAGGCCTGGGTTCCATACAAATCCAACAAGACGTGGTCCAATTCTAACACATACGACGTTGGGAGAAATTTTTGTCGATGGAAAAAAAAATAAAAAACGCCGTTTCATTGTATTGGACCGTATATCACGCACCAAGTATTTAATACAACTTAATTTTTTTTAAAAAAAATTTATTGATGAAAATATTTTTTTCTTATTAAATGCTATAACATTGAAAGAACGACGTCCTGTTACTTTTCCATAGAATATAAAAGAATATTATAAGATGCAATAAGATGTTACACATTACTACGATATTCTATTATTTTTTATGATATTTCGATAATGATTCATAAGATGCAAAAAAATATTATAGGAGGTAACAAAATATCATATTATTATTATTGGGGATAAATTCTGCTCCAGCCGAAGTCTAGCTCGATACCCAGCCTAATGCAACCAGTAGCCGCAGAAGAGCTTCGGCAGATGGGCTTCAGCCGAACTCCCAGCGGCCGAGCTTCTTTCAGTAGGCCGAACTAGTTAGCTGCCGAGCTTCTTCCAGACTCCTAGCGTCAAGGCCGAACTAGTTAGCTGCCGAGCTTCTTCCGGACTCCCAGCGTCAAGATCGAACTCCTTCGGACTCCCCACGGCTGAATTCCTTCGGACTCCCCACGGCCGAACTCCTTCGGACCCCCACGGTCGAACTCTTCGGACCGACTCCAAGCGGCCGAGCTTCAACGAAGTGCCCCAGCGCCCGAACTCCTCGGCAATCGTCCCTCGGCCGAACTCTACAGATGGCCGACCCTTCAGCCAGCCGAACTCCCCCAGCCTTCCCTTCTATCGGACTTTACTACGAGATGAATTGTCGCCATCAGTCTGCGACGGGCGACGAAACCAGATGACATGGCTACCACCTCTGGCAACGCCACTCCCTGACAACGCCCTCCTCTCCGTACCGAACTCCATGCGGCCCACGACTTGTCAGTATGGCCGTCACCGACTGCTTGACGATGCCTTCCTCTCCGTACCGAACTCCATGCGACGGTATGGCTGTCGCCATCAACTAAGCTCCGCCTATAAAGGACCCTCTAGATACGCCAAGGCGAAGCTCTCTGACCTCTAATCTCTCTGAGCTCTCCTCTTCTTCTCTAAGCTCCGAAACTCATTCCGAGCACTCCATTCCTGTTGGCCAAAAAACTGACTTGACCGTCGGAGGGTCCTGCCGGAGCCACCCCCCACCGGCTCCGGACGGGACTTCATTTTGCAGGTCCCCGGTGACGATCTCAGCGGCCCTCACTCCGGCTACCTTCGGCGACGATCAGTTTCTGTACCAACAGATTGGCGCTAGAGGAAGGGCCCTGAACCTTCGGGGTTCCCTTATTCTTAAAGGAGTGCTCGGCGACGATTCCTCTCTCTCCGGAGATCCGTTCTTCCTTCTCTCCCAAAGAGAAAATGCCTTGAGAGCTTCGACTCAGCGACCGGCTCCAGTTGCGGCCACGGTAGCCCAGGCCCCACCCGAAGCCACCACAGATGCAGCACAGTTCTAGACGGGTTCGCGGCCCTGCCGAGATGATGCAGGATGTGCGACAACCTCTGGCGGAGACTTTGCTAGCAAGCCCGCCACGAGGACGCGAGGAATTGGCCTTAAGGAAGAGCATCTGGGCATGCCAATCCTCCTTTGGAGAGAAATGGAGAGTAGAAATTCTCCTGCGGAAGCGGAACGAAGTTTGGCACAAGCAAGGGCGGAGCAAAGTTTCCCGTGGAATGAAGTTCGGCGGAAGCAAGGCCGAACTCTCCCTTTGAAGCTCATCAATGAAGTTCAGTGCAAGCGAGGCCGAACTCCACCTTAAGCCCACCATCATAGTGAAGTTCGGCGCAAGCAGCGACGGAATGAAGTTCTCCCACAAATGAAGTTCGGCATAAAGGAGGCCGAACTCCGCAGCAGATCACCCCAAATGAAGTTCGGCCGCGCTTGAGACCGCCCCAGGGGAAGTTCTCGAGCTCACCCCAAAGGAAGCCCCTACAGAAGGGCGCGAAGAAATCCTCCTCCCGAAAGATTCCGCGACTACGACCCGCTCTTCTAACTTGAATTCTCAGCGAAGTTAAGAGCCAGCTGCCAAGACCAGAAGATTTATGGTCTCTCCTAAACAAGCACGGTCGTACTGCGCCTACCATCGTGACCACGGCCACGACGCTGAGAAATGCATCCGACTGCAAGACGAAATTGAGGAGCTCGTTAGGAAGGAGCGGCTGGAGAAAGTCGGCTAAGGGCGCTGCCGTGACCAGAAACTCCTGGGTCGACCGCCTCATAGCGTCATCAACGTTACCCCAGGAGGAGCTTGGTACATCGGTGGTTCGTCGGCTCCCAACGACAAAGCCAAGAGCTTGCTCCAAATTGAGAAGGCCGCCATGGGATAGAGGTCGTCTGGACGGGACTTGCTGACCGAGGGAACTCAGAGGAACAACGCCCCGACGACCCTGAAACGGGGATGTGCTGCCCGTAACTTTTCTTCGGTAAAATTCTTTCTTTCCGATAATGTTGTTTCTAGATGCAAAAACTGTGCGATGACAGCGAGGAAGCAGTCGCCGTGTTCGGAAGGAAGACCTCGTCCTAACACAAGCAGGTCAAAGAGCAGTTCGGCTAGAGATAAGATCTCTTCCGAAAAGCAACATCGGCCAGAGATAAGATCTCTCCCGAGCAGTTCGGCCAGAGATAAGATCTCTCCCGAAAAGCAACCTCGGCCAGAGATAAGATCTCTTCCGAGCAACCACCTCGGCTAGAGATAAGATCTCTCCCGAGCAGTTCGGCTAGAGATAAGATCTCTCCCGAAAAGCAACAACCAGAGATAGGATAAGATCTCTTCCCGAAAAGCAACCTCGGCCAGAGATAAGATCTCTCCCGAGCAACCACCTCGGCTAGAGATAAGATCTCTCCCGAGCAGTTCGGCCAGAGATAAGATCTCTCCCGAAAAGCAACCTCGGCTAGAGATAAGATCTCTCCCGAGCAGTTCGGCCAGAGATAAGATCTCTCCCGAAAAGCAATGCCAGCCAGAGATAAGATCTCTCCCAGAGTTCGGCCAGAGATAAGATCTCTTCCGAAAAGCAACCTCGGCAGAGATAAGATCTCTCCCGAGCAACCACCTCGGCTAGAGATAAGATCTCTCCCGAGCAGTTCGGCCAGAGATAAGATCTCTCCCGAAAAGCAACCTCGGCCAGAGATAAGATCTCTCCCGAGCAACCACCTCGGCTAGAGATAAGATCTCTCCCGAAAAGCAACCTCGGCCAGAGATAAGATCTCTCTCGAAAAACCATCTCGACTAGAGATAAGATCTCTCCCGAGAGCAACTTCGGCCAGAGATAAGATCTCTCCTGAAAAGCGACCTCGACTAGAGATAAGATCTCTCCCGAGTGAAGGCCTCGTTCACAAAAGACGAGATGGGGGGAGAGGCTCGGACGACGGCCCGCATGTGCCCCCACAGCTCGTTAGGAATAGGAGGAGAACCTCGTCCTGACGCGAGCAAAGTCGAAGGCCTCATTCACAAAGGCCTCGTCCTAACGCAAGCATCGACCTTGGCTAGATAAAGCAACTGTATCAACTTCAAGCTGGAGATGGGATCTCCCCCGAGCTTCAACCCAGACCAGCACAGAGCTTAGAGGAAGACTTCGACAGTCGCCTTTCCTGCACTCCCTTCCTTCGATTTTCGAACTCGGGAGTGGGGGGGCTAGTGTTGGGGATAAATTTCGCTCCAACCGAAGTCTAGCTCGATACCCAGCCTAATGCAACCAGTAGCCGCAGAAGAGCTTCGGCAGATGGACTTCAGTCGAACTCCCAGCGGCCGAGCTTCTTCCAGCAGGCCGAACTAGTTAGCTGCCGAGCTTCTTCCGGACTCCCAGCGTTAAGGCCGAACTAGTTAGCTGCCGAGCTTCTTTCGGACTCCCAGCGTCAAGACCGAACTTCTTGGGCGGCCGAATTCCTTCGGACTCCCCATGGTAGAACTCCTTCGGACCCCCACGGCCAAACTCTTCGGACCGACTCCAAGCGACCGAGCTTCAACGAAGTGCCCCAGCGTCCGAACTCCTCAGCAATCGTTCCTCGGCCGAACTCTACAGATGGCCGACCCTTCAGCCAGCCGAACTCCCCAGCCTTCCCTTCTACCGGACTCTACTACGAGATGAATTGTCGCCATCAGTCTACGATGGGCGACGAAACCAGATGACATGGCTACCACCTTTGGCAACGCCACTCTCTGACAACGCCCTCCTCTCCGTACCGAACTCCATGCGGCCCATGACTTGCCAGCATGGCCGTCACCGACCGTCTGACGATGCCTTCCTCTCCGTACCGAACTCCATACGACGGTATGGCTGTCACCATCAACTAAGCTCCGCCTATAAAGGACCCTCCAGATATGCCAAGGCGAAGCTCTCTGACCTCTAATCTCTCTGAGCTCTCCTCTTCTTCTCTAAGCTTCGGAACTCATTCCGAGCACTCCATTCCAGTTGGCCAAAAAACTGACTTGACCGTCGGAGGGTCCTGCCGGAGCCACCCCCCACCGGCTTCGAACGGAACTTCGATTTGCAGGTCTCCGGCGACGACCTCAGCGGCCCCCACTCCGGCTACCTCCGATGACGACCAGTTTCTGCACCAACAATTATTATAATATCATATTATTTTTATCACATTTTATAAGATGTAAAGGGATGCCATGCCATATTATTATTATTTTCTATGACATCTTATAAGATACAAAAGAATGTCATAAGATGTCATACTGTTATTATGATATATTATTATTTTCTGTTGGTGCAGAATCTGATTAACGTCGGATCGAGCTGGAGTGGAGGAGGACGAGCTCGCCGTCGGTGACCTATAAAATAAAGTTTCGTTCGAAGTCGGTGGTGGTGGCTCCAGTGGAATCCTTCGACGATCAAGTCAGCTCTTCTGGCCAACAGAAATGGTATGCTCAAGAATGAGAGGTAAGCTTTGAGCTTTAGAGGGAAGAAAAGAGTTTAGAGAAAGCATATCTAGAGGGTCCCTTTTTATAGGTGGAGCTTGTAGCGGGTTGATGGTGATAGCTGCAGCTGTCTGATAGTAGACCGCTCGAGGTCTGACGGAGTCAGTCATGGAGGAAGGCATTGTCTACAATAGATTGATGGTGACAGCCATCACCGTTCGATAGCGGATCGTTGTTGCCTACAGTGGGCTGATGGCGATCGTTCATCGAGATTCAATAGCCGTAGTTCTGAGAAAGCAGACGTTGATTGGTGGATTTCGGCATATATCAATTTCAGAGGAGTTCGGACTCCTGAAGAGGATACGTCTGGTAGGAATATCCGAAAGTAATCCGTTGAAGGAATCCGATTGAAGGAGAAGTCAGGAAGGAGTTTGGCTCCTGGAGGAGTTCAGCCGAAGAAAAAGCTTGGAAGAAGTTTGGCTCCTATAGGCGTCTGACTGCAAGAGCGCGGAGGAAGTTCGGCTCTCGTGGGCATCCGACTGGAGGAGTGTGGAGGAAGTTTGGCTCTCGTGGGAGATCGATTGGAGCTCGATCGCTGAGAAGTTCGGTCGGTTGAAGGAGTTCGGTGAAGACTTGACCGCTGGAAAGTTCGATCGGAGCTCGACCGTTGAGGAGTTCGGCCAGCTGAAGGAGTTCGATTAAGATTCGACCGTTGGGGAGTTCGAAAAGGGCTCGACCATTAAGAAGTTCGATCGGTTGAAGGAGTTTGGCTAAGACTCGGCCGCTGGGGAGTTCGGTCGGAGCTCGGCCGCTGAGGAGTTCGGCCGATTGAAGGAGTTCGGCTAAGACTCGACCGCTGAAAAGTTTGGCCGGTTGAAGGAATTCGGCTAAGACTCGATCGCTGAAGCTCTTCCGTGGCTATCGATTGCATTAGGCTGAGCATCGGACTGGACTTCGATAGGAGCAGTGTTTATCGCCAACAATAGTCCCCCCATTCTTGAGTTCGAAACTCGAAGGAAGGGAGTGCAGAAAAGGCAACTATCGAAGTCTTCTTCAGGGCTCTGCATCAGTTTAGGTTGAAGCTTGTGAGAGATATCATCTCCAGCCGAGGTTAAAAGAGATCTTATCTCCTACGACCGAGGTCGAAGGTTGAGCTCCTCGGAGGAGATATCATCTCCAGCAGCCGAGGTTGAAGTTGAAGTTAAGGCTCGAGGGGACCTCGTCTCCTGCAGCCGAGGCTGATACGGACGCTTGGAGGAGATCTTATCTCCTGCAGCCGAGGTTGGCCCGGCGGGAAAGATCTTATCTCCTGCGGTCGAGGTTGGCTCAGGGGAGATCTTATCTCCTGCCAGCTGAGGTTTGGCACAGTCCCTCAGGAGAGATCTTATCTCCTACAGCCGAGGTTGGTCCAGTCGCTCGGGGGAGATCTTATCTCCTACAGTCGAGGTCTCGAGGGGAGATCTTATCTCCTCAGAGGTTGATATGGATGCTCGGGGGAGATCTTATCCTATAATCGAGGTTGGCCCGGTCGCTCGGAGGAGATCTTATCTCCTACAGTTGAGGTTGATACGGGCGCTCAGGGGCGATCTTATCTCCTGCAGCACCGCTTGGAGAGATCTTATCTCTTACGGCCGAGGTTGGCTCAGGGGAGATCTTATCTCCTACGGTCGAGGTTGATACGGATGCTCAGTGGAGATCTTATCTCCTGCGTCGAGGTTATACGAGCGCTCAGGAGAGATCTTATCTCCTACAGCTGAGATTGGCTTGGTCGATTGGGGAAGATCTTATCTCCTGCAGCCTAGGTTGAAGCTTGGGGGAGATCTTATCTTCTGCAGTCGAGGTTGATTCGGTCGCTCGGGGGAGATCTCATCTCCTGAACTGAGGTTGATACGAGCGCTCGGAGGAGATCTTATCTGTAGCCTAGGTTGGTCCGATCGCTCGGAGGAGATCTCATCTCCTGCAGCTAAGGTTGATACGGAATGCTTGAAGGAGATCTTATCTCCTTCAGCCGAGGTTTGGTCTGGTCGCTCGGAGGAGATCTTATCTCCTACGGCTGAGGTTGGCTTGGGAGAAATCTTATCTCCTGTAGCCGAGGTTGATACGGACGCTTGAAGGAGATCTTATCTCCTGCAGTCTGAGGTTGGCCTAGTCGCTCAGGAGGAGATCTTATCTCCTACAGTCGAGGTTGATACGGATGCTCGGGGGAGATTTTATCTCTTGCAGCCAGGGTTACCTCAGAAAAAATCTTATCTCCGAGGTTGATACAGGCGCTCGGGGGAGATCTTATCTTCAGTAGCTGAGTTGGCTCGATGCCAGGAGAGTTCTTATCTCCTGTAGTCGAGGTTGAAGCCTCAGAGGAGATTCTTATCTCCTGTAGCCGAGGATACGGACGCTCGAGGGAGATCTTATCTCCTAGTAGCTGAAGATTGCCCGATCGCTCGAGAGAGATCTTATCTCCTACAGGTCGAGGTTGATACGGATGCTTGGAGGAGATCTTATCTTCTGCAACTGAGGTTGCCTCGAGGAAGATCTTATCTTCTGCAGTTGAGATTGCCTCGGAGGAGATCCTATCTTCAGTAGCCGAGGTTGCCTCAGGAAAGATCTTATCTCCTATAGTCCGAGGTTGATACAGATGCTCGGAGAGAGATCTTATCTCCTGCAGTCGAAGGCTGAACTGCCTAGGGGAAGATCTTATCTCCTGCAAGTCGAGGTTGATATAGCGCTCGGGAGATCTTCTCTCGGTCGAGGTTGCTCGCTCGGAGGAGGTCTTATCTCCTACAGTCGAGGTTGATACGGGCGCTTGGGAGAGATCTTATCTCCTATAGCTGAGGTTGGCTCGGGGAGATCTTATCTCCTACAGTCGAGACTGAAGCTCGGAGGAGATCTTATCTTTTGCAGTCGAATTTGATACAGATGCTCGGGGGAGATCTTATCTCCTGCAAGTCGAGGTTCGCTTGATCGCTCGGAGGAGATTCGACCTCTTGCAGTCGAGGTTGATACGGACGCTCGAGGAGATCTTATCTCCTACAGCCGAGATTGACCCAGTTGCTCGGGGGAGTTCTTATCTTTTGCAGTCGAGGTTGAAGCTTTGGGGGATCTTTTCCTGCAGTCGAGGTTGAAGCTCGGAGGAGATCTTATCTCCTACAGCCGAGGTTGGCCCGGTCGCTCAGGGGAGATCTTTATCTCCTATAGCCAAGGTTGAAGTTCGGGGGAGATCTTATCTCCTACAGCTGAGGTTGATACAGGTGCTCGGGGGAGATCTTATCTCTTGCAGTTGAGGCTGAAGCTCGGAGGAGATCTTATCTCCTACAGCTGAGGTTGGCTCGGTCACTCGGGACCGTTGTTCCTCCGAGTTCCCTCGGGCAATAAGTCTCGGATCGGATGACATCCTCTATCTCATGCTGGCCTTCTCAATTTGGAGCAAGCTTCTCTTAGCTTTGAAGCTGGGAGATGACGGCTCGCCAAAGTACCAAGCTCCTTCCAGACGTGGCGTCAATGATACGGGAGGCGACCGATCTTTTTGTTGTTCCTCACTCATTGATGGTTCTAGCTTCTGGGGGGAGGACTTCTTCGCACCCTTTTATCGGAGCTTTCTCGACAATAAGCTCGAGAAGGAGTTCGTTCTCGCTTGCACTTAGAGGGAGCCCATGAGCGTGGCCGAGCTTCATCCGGCCCTCCTGTGAAACCTCCTGGGAGAGAACTTCATGCCCTTTTATCGGAGCTTCCTTGATGACGAGCTCGAGGGGGAGTTTAGCTTCGATTGCACTCGGAGGGAGTCCATGAGCGCGGCCAAACTTCACTCGGCCCTCCATCGATGGTGGGTCTATCAGACTTATCCGTCCGCCGCTTTCCTACGGTTTCTTCATCCTTCAACTTGAAGGCTTCTTTCGCACAGGCATATCTCTCAGCCCGGGCTAACAGATCAGCAAAGTCCCTAGGGTACTTCTTTTCTAGGAAAAATAGTAAATCATTCTTCTAAAAGCCGTCCTTGAGTGCGGCCATCATAATAGACTGGTCCAGGTGCTAAACCTCCAATACCGTAGTATTAAATCGGGTGACATAAGCCTGGATGGATTCTCCCTCCTTCTGCTTAACGTTCATCAGAAAATCCGAACTTTGGTGCGGACGTCGGCTGTTGATGAAGTGAGTCACGAACTGATGGCTCATCTGGTCAAAAGAGAAGACCGCACCTGGTTTCAACGTCGAGTACCAGTTTCTCGCTGCTCCCTTTAAGATAGATGGGAAGGTTGGGCATAATATGGCATCTGATGCACCGTGGAGTAGCATCATGGTCTGGAAGGTCTCTAGATGATCAATCGGATTAGAGGTTCCATTGTAGCTTTCAAATTGAGGAAGCTCAAAGTTCGGTGGAATGGACTCTTGCATAATTTGGGGGGAGAAAAAAGGATCGGTACGGACGTCGTCAAGGTGAGCCGGGGTGACGCAATCGAGCTCCTTAATCAATCGATCCATCTTCCACAGTTGGTGATTGAGGACGTCGTCTCGGTCGCAGACCTTGGAGGACTTTCTGCTACAGATGGGGAAGATCTCCTCCAGAGAAGATCCATGATCCAAACTTGGGTTCTCTGCTCTCTATTTCTCCTTCTCAGCGGTGATGGGCATGCTAGGCCAAATGCTCTTCCTTAAGGCTGGTTTCTGGCATCATGATGGTGGGTTTTTCGATGGAGTCACCGCTAGAGACTGCTGCTTGGCCTGCATCATCTTGGTGAGGCCACGAACCTGTTGGACCAGCAGGTTAAACTGCCCTGCATCTACCACGGCTACAGATGAAACTTGGGTTGTCGGGGCTGAAGCGGGAGTAGATGGATCTGAATGGGACCGAGCCGCGGAGGCCGTCGATCGTTGGGTCGAAGCTCTCTTGGGAGGCATTTTCTCTTAGAAAGAACTCTAGAGAGGAAAGAGAGAGGTCGTCGCTGAGCACTTCTTTAAGAACAAGGGAATCTCAGAGGCAGAGGCCCTTCCTCTAGCACCAATTCTGTTGGTGTAGAATCTGGTTGATGTCGGATCAAGCTAGAGTGAAGGAGGACGAGGTCACTATCGGTGATTTGCAAAATAAAATTCCATTCAGAGTCGGTGGTGGTGGCTCCAGCGGGATCCTTCGACGATCAAGTCAGCTCTTCTGACCAACAAAAATGGAGTGCTCAGGAATGAGAAGTAAGCTTTGAGCTTTAGAGGGGAGAGGAGAGCTTAGAGAAAGCGTATCTGGAGGATCTCTTTTTATAGACGAAGCTTGTAGCGGATTGATGGTGATAGCTGCAATTGCCTGATAGCGGACCGCTCGAGGTCTGGCGGAGTTAGTCATGGAGGGAGATACCGTCTATAGCGCTGCCTATATAGATTGATGGTAACAGCCATCGTCGTCCGATAGTAGGTTGCTATCATCTACAGCGAACTGATGGCGATCGTTCGTCGAGATTCAATAGCTTTAGTTTCGAGAAAGCAGGCGTTGGTTGGTGGACTTTGGCATATATCAATTTTAGAGGAGTTCGGACTCCTGAAGGGGATACGTCTGGTGGGATTATCCGAAAGCAATCCACTGGAGGAATCCGACTGAAGAAGAAGTCCAGAAGGAGTTCGACTCCTGGAGGAGTTCGGTCGAAGGGGAAGCTCGGAAGGAGTTTGGCTCCTGTAGGCGTCTGACTGCAAAAGTGCAGAGGAAATTCGACTCTCGTGGGCGTCCAGCTGGAGGAGTGCGGAGGAAGTTCGGCTCTCGTGGAAGATCGATTAGAGCTCGACCGCTGAGGAGTTCGGTCGATTGAAGGAGTTCGGCTAAGACTCGACCATTGGGGAGTTCGGTCGGAGCTCGACCACTGAGGAGTTCAGCTAGCTGAAGGAGTTTGGCTAAGACTTGACTGCTGGAGAGTTTGAAAGGAACTCAACCGCTGAGAAGTTCGACCGACTGAAGGAGTTCGGCTAAGACCCGGCCGCTAGGGAGTTCGATCGGAGCTTGACCGCTGAAGAGTTCGGTCGGCTGAAGGAGCTCGGTTAAGACTCGATCATTGAGGAGTTCGATCGGTTGAAGGAATTTGGCTAAGACTCGGCTGCTGAAGCTCTTCCGTAACTACTGATTGCATTAGATTGAGCATCGGACTGGACTTCGACAGGAGCGAAATTTATCCCCAACATTTTCTATGATACCTATTAACTGTTATGATGTTTTATATTATCTACAACATTTTGATCAAACATGAACGAAATAGAGTAGAAAGAGGAAAAGGGCATTTTAGTCAAATTTTCTTTTTAAAAAACATTAAGCTATATTAAATGGATGTCCCATTATTAATTGTGCTATATGACTTGTATATATTTTTTTTTCTTCTATCGGAGGCGATGGACAAGGAGTTTCTCATGACGTTGGGCATTAGTGTCAAGTAATTAGTGAGATACTCAAGGGGTATGTTGATTTGTCAACCCTGTGACCCTGAGATAGAAATTATTAAGATAAACTAGTAATGGATATAACAGTCATTACATATCACTAAATGCAGGATATCTTCTTTATTTAAAAGCATATCAAATCCTATAGGGCAAGTATAAAGCTTAATAAAATTATTTTATAGTATTTAAGATAGCCCTATTTTTCTTCCTAGGGTGTTATATATTTTCTTATATACAATGATGCCAGCTAATAAATGAGGGTCCGCTTTATATTCCCTAATGTTTGATTTAGCACAAATATCTAATGCATTCATGATTTTGGTATTAATAGAATAGTATTTAAGTTGGTATTAACTAGGATTATTTTATAGTATTTAAGATAGGCCCACTTTTTTTGCTATGAAATTCTATATTTTCCGAATAAATGAGGGCCTTCTATATTCTGTTTTATGAATTGTGCTTCTTGGAAGATAATGGGGGCAAAAGTTAATACACACCTTTGCTTATATTAATATATAATGGCGTATAAGTGTTTGTCTTTGACACAAACATTTATGCTACATATGGCTTTTAAACACATGACAAGTGTTGGTGCGAGATTTCTCGTGGCATCAAAGATGATGGAATGGATGGTCGAGATCAATCCTTTCAGGGAGGAAATCTATAAGAAAAGTTCTGATCGGAGATAGCTTTGGCAGGAATCTTCCGACCCTCAAATCAGAATCTCGTTCAACAAAGAAGAAGCGTGAGAGATGGAGTAATGGCATACTTTTTTAGATCTCCTTTTTGGCTTTCTTTTATAGACGGAAGTCGGAGTTATTTAGGCATGAGCCCGTATGCAGTTAAGATAGGCGGAATAATATCTTGGTGATGGGTGTCTGCCAGGTGAGTTTCTACCATGTTTGTTAGTCATGGGCATCTGCCAGTCGGGCATCTGCCAAATTTGTTAGTCATGGGCACCTACCATCCTACGCACTTGCAGGATATCAGGATATTTGGTGAGATCGTGCGTGGGCAGAGAAATGCGGCTGAGGTTGGGTTGGTCGTTGAAAGCCGATGTTTGCTTGGTTTGAGCTGATCACTTGTGCGCTCCATTAGTTCTTGATGATCACTCAATAAGGATTGTCCGCTGAGGAGTCATGGGCATCTGTGAGAAAGACTTAGTGGCCAAGCAATCCGCAACTTCATTTGTTCAAGAGGGATAATGGTTGGTTGGTGGAGGTTTGACCACTCGACGATTAGGCATCGATAGTGCCAGCTATGGAGGCAGGGGCCGACAAGGGGATTGCCCTATCAAGTTGGAGAATCGCAACATGAACGGAGCCAAAGAGGAATTGGTCATTGTAGAATTGTCCTCTAGAAAGAAGGCCTTTGGTCAAGAACCAAGTTGACTGCTGAGTGAGAGGCTTATTCATTGTCGATGATAAATCGGTCGGGCACAGTTGGCTATGAGCAGATGCCTGATCGTACCATATCGTTCACTTGAGTGCATCAATGATCTTTAAAACTGGCACTTATAAATTGGTTACAGAGGAACTATTGGTAGTTTTGGATTGGATCCATCGAGAATCGGCTGATCAATCCTCGTCTGCACAGGTTAGGGGGTGTTGATAGGGCACGTCACAAGCCAACCGGCCTGGAGTCGAAGGCTAATTAGTGTTGAGGTTGGTTGAATGAGTGATCGGCGATCACCCAACATGCCATCTTGCCGGGCTTCTACATCTTGAACTTTTGGCTTCTTTATATCTTTGGTCCATATGAAATTTTTTCCAACATATGCCTCTTACTCTTGAGTCCGAGCTTTAGTCGGACAAAGGGAGTACTGCTGATCCTTGGCATTGTGGATATGAAGAGTCCTAGCTGAAGGAATGTGTACAATTTTTGAGGCAGATGTGAAGGGATGCAGGCAAACAAGCCTAAGCAAAATGATGAGCCTTGATTTTAAACTTTTACGGGCACCTCTTTTGGTGCGATGCATTAATTTAGATGACTGACGGCTATAAGCAACCAACGAAGAGGCATCACATGTAGGTGGCTCATTCAATAGTGACGATTCACAACCTTTTGGAGCCATCTTTTTCTAGCTATAAAATTGTACCACATTCTTTCTCCGTCTTTATATTTCCTGGTTGCGTTTGAGTTTTCTTCCTCTCCTCCAGTTCTCTCTCCCTCTCAGGCCATCACCGTGCCAGGTTCACTTTGTTTTGATTTCTTGCCATCATGATTTTTTAAAGGGTTCCTTGGAGGTTGACCTTGTCATCTCCGATCATCTCCCTAGTCCTCCCCTTTTCTTTAGATGGGTTCCCTTGGCTATTTTTTTTCATCCATCTGTTTCTCTATTTATTTGTCTCTCTCTTTTCCTTTCCATATAATCTCTTTAGCTTTTTTTTTCCTTTCAAGTAAAGTTTTTCTTTCTCTTCAATGGTGAGCTCTGATGATTCAACTGGAGAGTGGTCTTCCTCTTCGAAGGCAAATCTCAAGAATCCGATCAAAAAATGCAAGGAACCCGATATCAGTTTGGCCTCGGGGACTGGAGACTTTGGCTCTATGTTGGGGTTGGAAGACTTGGTCTGGATCCAGGCTCGATACAGAGTTCTGACAGAGTTTGACTTGGAACTCCTTGGGACCACTGGTCGGACAAATGATCCGCCACCTAGTCGGGTAGTTGTGTATGAGGAAGCACTTTGAGCGAGCTTGTGGTTCCTCGTTCCTTCTTTTATATTTGACTTCTTTCGATTTTATTATATTTTTTTGTGCACTATCATCCCGAACTCTTTTTGTTTCATCATTGGCTTCTTAGTCATCTGTATTCTGGCCAACATTCAGTCCTCCATTACTTGCTTTCGATCTTTCTTCATCATCAAGAGGTATCTGTGTGCCAAGGATTGATGGTATGTATTAGTGCAGAAAAAAGTTTTTCCTTAGGTCAATGGTGCTCCTTCCTCCATTCAAGGGTGGAAGGAGCGATTTCTGCTTGTCTCTAGTTCGTTATCAAGTAACTGGGATTTGCTGAATTAGGGTCGGTTGGAGGCTTTAGCTAACCAAATTCTAAGGCTGGGGGATGAGGAAGAGGGTTATTTCAAAATTCTTAGGGACTTCAAGGTCCCCACTTTGGAGAAGCTATTCTTCGATGAGAACTTCTATAACACGGGACTTAGTCCAATCGACCTTGGAGGTGAGTAGGGCACTATAAATTTTTTCTTTCTTTTTTTTGCCACTATGTCTGATCATCGCTACACTACTGTAAATATAAGGCCTGAAGATAAATATGAGGCCTGAAGATATTGCAAGATCGAGGAAGAATGCTCCTAAGAAGAGGATGGTCTCGACCACCGAAGGCCCCTCGAAAAAAATCAATAGTCACGGTGGTTGGCCAATAGGAAGTTCTGATTGAGTGATTGCTATCGTAGATGGTCAAAAATAAATTCTACTCACTACTATAATTAGGATGAGTTGAGATTATTTTTACTGAAATTGCATAGTTATATTTGAGTCATTTTAGTTCTTAAATTAAAAGCAAAACAAAGATCAATTAAAGAACTACTTAGATTATTGGAAAGTAAGTAAATAAAGAAAAGTAATTAAATATTGGGTTTCAAGTATGAAAGTGGATTCTTAGGATCTCAACTACTTTCTTGTTAGATAGCTGGTACTCTCTTCTATATATATCCTTATTTGGTATCTAATCAATAAAGATATAACCAATCTTAGAGAGCATAGTTTATACTCTTGGATCATGGCATGTTCCTTAAAATTATAGGCTAGTCAAAATTATTTAGATATAATGATAGAAGAAATTTTACCTAAAGATAATCTATCCCAAGAATATGAACTATACTCATAGATTATGGCTCATCCCGAAGGTCATAAATTATTTTAGAATAATTTTTATAATCGATTTCAGAGCACAGCCTATCTCGCTGAGCATGGATCGTATCACTTGATCATGATCCATCTCTACGTAGTTATAGGCTATTCAAAGACTCATATAATGTTAAAAAATTAAAAATATAATAAATAAAAAATATTTATATAGATGAGGAAATAAAGTTAAATTTAAAGAATAAAAGATAAAAAGATAAAAATACTATTATTATAAGCTTTTCAATGATTTTTTGAGTAGGTGAAAAACTAGCCAACTTCTTTCTGCTTTCGGTTGAGAGTGCATTTTGATGGTAGTAGCTGGAAGGAGGAAGAAAGTGAAGAAGGTGGAAGTAGATTGCTTAAGAGAGAAAGAGGGAGAGAGTCGGCTTGGAGAAGAAAGAAAGAGATAGAGGGAGAGAGGGCCAAGGAGGCCGCGGCTTCTATTTGTGGCGTATAGATGGCTTTTTATAGGAGAAGAATAGGGTACTGGAAGAATCTAGTTGAAAAGAAGAGAGCAGGAGAGTTTGTATTAGATCAGGAGTTAACTGCTCGGATGAATTTCTCGCTCAACCCGCTCTAGCATCGCCTGCCAAGGTGCCCGAACCCGTGATCGAACCTGCCATCACGTGAAAGAAAAAAAAAAAAAAAGAAGATGTTACTGTGTATATGAGCCGCGCATGGACCGGATCGGTTTTCTTCCTATAAGCCGTGTGTAGACCGGCTTTTGATTTTCCATGAACCGTGCGTGAACTGGGTGCACACCATTTCTCATGAGCCACGTGAAGAAACTATTCCCGTTGCCATATACCGCATGAAGACCAGTCAGCTTTTTCCCATGAGTACCGCACGGCACTGCACATGAACTACGCAGCTGAGTATAGGCTCTTGGACTTTTGGGCTTGGGCTCTTGTGCTTTGGGCTTATTAAGATTTGATCTCCATTTTGATTTCAGTCTGAGCCCGAATTACTTTCGATTTTTTTTCTTTTAATCTGTGAATCGAACTTTTTGTAATGATGAGCATCTTTCTTGCAAAACATAAGAAGAAACATTAATTCTTAAGGAATAAAGATCAATTGGTATCTATTTTTATACTTTTTTTTTAAATATTTATTATACTTATCACATCCTTCAATTTAAATTTTGTTCATCCTTGAGTAAAAAAAGAATTTAGAATTAGATATCTTTTAACTTAGAGTTTCAAGTTTTATTGAGCAATTTTCAAAAGGGCCAGTGATGTTCAATAGAGTGAGAAGGAGATATGTCATCGGGGTATCCATATTTACCCAATATAAAAATTAAGTGAATATTAATTTTTTTCTAAATTATCTCTATCTTTATCTCTAAATAATTAACCTTTATATAGGTGAGTATATTATTACTTCCGTCCTTCATTTATTGATTTTTTTTAAAATTTACATTATCCATTTTTTTTTATGAATATCATTGCTTAGGCAACAAAATCTGATTACTTGGTGAAAAATTAATATTTTTTTTATATTTCTTTAACATTATATTGCTATTGAGTGTCTTAATTTCTAAAGCTTTCTGTCTAATCCATGTAGTGAGTTTTCAACTAATGTCTCCTAAATCAGTTGGCTTTAGGGCACTAGATATGAAATATCTCTCGGACTTACTAGCTTTTTGATGTAAAACTCAATGCTTAGGCAAAGAGACCTGGTTATTTAATAAAAAATATTTAAAAATTATTTTATGTTAAAAATAATTTTAAATTTTTTATGAAGAAATATATAGTTATCCTATACAAGCCCATAAAAAATAAACTCTTCTTTGATGCTAGTAAGAGGAATTAGAAATGCTAAAAAAAAATATTTATATTTTAGACTTAACTCTTTATTGAATTTTCTTAATACTTGATCTCTTAGTATCTCACCAACTCTCTGATCTATGCATTCATTTTTTTTTAAAAAAAAATGCTTGGTTCCACTTGATTCTTGAGCATAATTGGATGTCTAAATGCTAAATACTAACTTATTCGATGACTTATTAATTTATTATTCTTCCTTCCCCAACTTGATCGATATTATCCTCAATGGAGGAGAGAAATAGAGTTTGATAGGTACAAAGAAGGAAAAGGAAAGAAGTTTATCTGGACATTATTTATTCTTGGCTTAGCCTGGGCCTTGAGGATGTAGATTTGGTTTTCCCCCTAACTTAGTTGATAGCCCTCACTGGAGTCGGGTTCGTAAGACAATACTTGAGCAAAAGATAGTTTACTAGAATGAAAAGAAAATTTAAATATGAAAGCTGGGTTGCCTCCCAAGAATGTTAAGTTTAAAATCTTTAGCCAAATTTTTATTAAGACTTTTAAGAAATTGAGTTGCCTCCCAACAAGTATTAAGTTTAACAACTTCAGTCAGACGCTACGAAGGAGTCCCATCTATAACCAACTTTGGTATATTCCTCAAGATTTCAAAAGGATAGGCCAATCAGGAGGCATTGTCATCATGGTAATAAAATATCTATGGAATGCTCTACAGTGATTAGCCTAGACCAAAATAGTGCACTGGCCAAGCATATTGCAACAAAATATAGAAATATTAAAGTCAAGAAGGGATGGTATTTGCTGGACCGAGATCGGGGGTGGTGGATTAAAAATTACTTCAGCTATAGCCTAGTCTACCTCAATTCCTGTCTCGGATATGATATGTCTCGGCATAATCCTTTTCTAATTTTAAACCTAACAATTTTTCTAAATTAATAATGAATTTGTCTCCATACATTGTTTTAGTGTTGCAGATAGATTTTGGAGGCAGTCCTCAAAAATAGTGTCGAATATAGAGAAATTAGTCATAAAAGTCTTAAAGTTGTTATCCCTCATATGTGCAATATCTCATCCGATAGTTTTTTTATGTGCTTTTAGAACACGAACAAGTTGAGTTTTCTGATTAGGGATCACTAGTAGAATATTAGTGGATGCGTCAAAAAGTAGTTCTAGAGCAGTTGGTAATTCTAATAAGGAAGCTATTGGGGGGGGCTAGGTGGTGGTTCATATTTTTCGATCCCAAATGGGATGGTTTTGGGATAGAGAGTATCTATTAGATTATTTATTTCTATAATATAATCATTTACATCAAAATCGTCAATCTCTAAATGAGTCAAATAGGAATTTAACGAATCTTGGAGAAGAATTATGGGTGTAGTTTCCTCTATTGTGTTATTCATTTATGTTTCTTAAAAGTCTCAATTAATTTCATCATTTTATCCTCTCTTTCCATTAAAAAGAATGGAGGATTTTAGGGCACTTGGAAATGGGACCGTAGGTTGATAGGGTGATGATGGAACTGGTTCGTTCCACCATTTTAATTCTTTCCTATATGTTTCTGCCTTAGTCGTATTATTTATATTGGTCTTTTTAGTTGTGCAGGATTGTTCTATGACCATTTTAGAGAGTTATAATTGATTATTTAGGAAAAGTTATCGGGATATTAAAACTTCTAGCTAGGTATTGTCTCTTAGGATCACTCTTAAGCTGACTGGGCAATTCTCTTTTCTCTTTCCTATTGAATGCAATTGCTAATTGCCTAGTTTGGGTCTCTAGTTTGATTAAGGATTGCATAGAGGAGTGAAGGATCCGATTGTTGAGTTCCAACCTATCTAATGCTTGCTGAAACCTCTTTTCAAAAGATAGGTCATAGTTAGCTAGAGAAGGTTAATATTGTAGGTAGGGCATATCGCAATAAGATGCATTCGTGAATGTAGGTCCTTGTATCATTAGGGTAACCACCAGTTGTGGTTTTCATGAAAAATTTGGTTGAGCTCCTCAGTCTGAATTATAGGCATTAAAGTATGGATTATTTCTTGGTCTGTAGGCCATTTAGATTTGATATTGATGAATAAACTTAAAAAATTGGTGTACAACTGGGCATTTACTCACAAAATGAGTGGGGCTCAAACATATTGTGTAAACTTATTGGGTAGAAAAAAAAGATGGAGAGAGAGAGTGTTTGATAGCTATTAAATGATCTAATCTATGGGATAGCTCATCCAATCTACTGTAGAAATCCATCTCATATTGTTCTAATTATTCTGATATGTAATCAAGGGGTCTAGATCAGAATAATTATCTTTTGATTAATTTATTTTTTTATTTTATATTATTTTATTTTATTTTTATTATTATTTATTTATTTTGAAGAATGAGAAGAGGGATGAGGAGAGAGAATTTTAAAGACAAGAGCCTAGAGGATCCTAGATCTAACATATAAATGCGAAGAATTAGTAAATATTTGATGTTAATTATAATTTAGTAAAATAAAAATAGACTCTCTATCCTAGGGTTAACTTAGATCTAAATAGCTCCTAATTGCTCCAAGGTCACCTTCGAGCATTTCAAGTCGGAGCTTGACCAACCAACTGATCAGATAAGTGTAAAGTCAATGAGAGTCCCCCATTATTTTTCTTAAACACCTATTAAATTAGCTAGATCAGCAAATAGAATCAATTATAAATTACCTTCTTTCAGGCCCAGTTATCCTACAAACCACTTGCCTAGATACCAGTTAGCTGACCAAGTCTAATCCGATCTAACTCTTAGGATCACTTATGCTATTGAGCTCAAAATCCTTAGAGATCAATATCTAATTAATTTTAAATTAAAAATTTATATCAATGCAATATAAAGGATAGTGGTTTTTGGGCTAAGAAAGGGTGATCAAATTCTCACCTTATCATGTTTAATAGATTGTGCCCTTAAAGTATTTATGGACAATGCAATGCAATTTGAAAAGGTGTCCAAACAGGTTATATTCTTTTAAGATTTAATTAGTTTCTCTAATTTAGTTAAGTATTATATGGTGTCTTTATTTTTTTTATATTATGTTATATTTAAGCAAAAAGGAATAAGAGGTAAGTTTTAAATTAGGTTAATTAGGTATGAGAAGATCTAGAGAGTCTAACCTAAAGAAAAAAAACTAAATTAAGTTAGGAATATAAGGTAAGTAGATATCCTATAATTAAAGCATGAAATTAAATCTACTATTTAAGATAGTTAATTAAAAGATAAAAAAATATTTTATTAGAAAGACAGTAAAGCAATCTAAAGCAAGAAATAAAGATCTAGAAAGTAGTAAAATATATATTTTTTTAACTCAAAGCAACTAAAACATGATCTCTGATAATGATGCCAAAATTTGATCGCTGTCATAGATGGTCAAAAATAAACTCTACTCATTACTATGGTAAGAATGAGTCGAGATCATTTTTACTTGGATCGTGTAGTTATGTTTGAGTCGTTTTAGTTCTTAAATTAAGAGCAAAACAAAGATCAATTGAAGAATTACTTAGATTACTAGAAAGTAAGTAAATAAAGAAAAATAATTAAAGATTGGGTTTCAAGTATGAAGATAGATTCTCATGATCTCAACTGCTTTCTTATTAGATAGCTAGTACTCTTCTTAATATGCCCTGAATTGGTATCTAATCAATAAAGATATAACCTATCTTAAAAAGTAGGGCCCATATCCTTAGATCATGGCTTGTCCCTTAAAGTTATAGGCTAGTCAAAATTATTTAGATACAATGATAGAAAAAAATTTATCTAAACATAATCTATTCCAAGAGCACGAACCGTACCCATAGATTATGGTTCGTTCTAAGGATCATAAATTATTCTAGAATAAAATTTTTATGCAAGTAGATTTATAATCAATTTTCAAATATAGCCTATCTCATCGAGCACGGATCATATTATTTAATTACGACCCATCTCTACATAGTCATAGGCTATTTAAATACTCGTATCATATTAAAGTTTTAAAAATATAATAAATAAAAGACATTCATATAGATGAAAAAATAAAGCTAGATCTTTTATTACATATAAATAAGAAAGTATAAAAGATAAAGAGATAAAAATACTGTCATTACAAACTTTGCAGTATTTTTTTGAGAAGGTGGAGAACTAGTTGACCATGGAGCTTCTTCCTGTTGACACCTTTAGGCTAAGGGTATACTTAGGGAGCAGCTGAAAGGAGGATGGAAGTGGAGAAGGGTGGAGGAAGATTGCTTGAGAGAGAAAGAGGGAGGGAGTCGGCTTGGAGAAGAAAGAAAGAGAGAGAGGGAGAGAGGGCCAAGGAGGCCATGGCTTCTACTTGTGGCGAATTGATGGCTTTTTATAGGAGAAGAATAGGGTACTGGGAGAATATGGTTGAAAAGAGGAGAGCAAGAGAGTTTGTATTAGATTAGGAGTTAACTGCTCGAGTGAATTTCTTGCTGAACTTACTTTTGTTGAGAAAAATGCCTCGAGATTTGATTCACAATAAGTCTAAAATGAGATCCAGGATGATGAATGAAGTCCAACGAACCTAAAAATAGTTCAAATGATAAATGGAGAAGATACATACGAAAGAAGGTCAGAACGAGGTAGCCGACCCTTGGGCCCGTTGGAGGAGCCCATAGGTGGCACCGATCGATAGCAGTGTGGCCCAGATGGGTAGCGCACGACGGCGTTGGGCCAGTCGCACACTGGGCTGGCTTGGCATGCGAGTGCGCATGGGCCGCACGGACGCCCAATCCATGCGGTGTAGCACGGTCCACCATGGACCACCGGCTCATGGGCATCCTCGTGGGCCATTCGACCATTTTTCTTTGCATTTCGCATGATCCATGGTATTATTTCATAGACCGATCATGATCCGACAGCTCAAAAAGGAGTCGATCATGATCGAATGGCTGGAACTTAATCAGAGCTTGATCAGGATTGCCGTGCATGATCCGATAGCCTAGGATAGAGCCGGTCCTGATTGGATAGTCCAAATGCGATCTCGAGTGTGATTAGGATTGGGTTTCCTATTGAAATACTATTTTTGGATTTTTGGAGTCTATATAACTTTGATTGATGAACCGTTGATTACGTTAAAAAATTGGTGACATTCTGAAGGTGCTGAGAGACTTCTTGAGAAATTTTAGAGAGCTTTTATGAGAGTTTTAGAGCTTCTTATTGAGAGATTCTTATACAAAGGTTGAGTGGTAAGTTTCTTTTATATTATTTGATTTTCTTTCTCTCATAGTGAAGTTTGCATATCCCCATGGAGGTAGACCTTGGTCTAGTCCACATATACTTGATTGTTTGCTCTCTTGTCTTGATTCTTCTTTTTTTTTCTTATGGTATTCATACATGATCGAGTGCAATGCAAACGGTATCGATAAGATCATGAGGTCATGGTATGCTGGCTAGACTCCACAGCAATCAGTATCAGAGTGAGTTGATATCCTCCTATAATTGGTATCAGAGCCAGATGATACCAGCGCACGTGGTTGCCCAGATCGTGACAGTGTTGATCGAGATCAAAGAAGATGGAGAAGACAAGCTCAATCAAGATGGAGATCAGTCAGTTCGATGGAAAAAGTAGTTTCTTCTTATGGCAAGCAAGAATGAAGGACATGCTCATCCAATATGGTTTAATCGACATTCTTTTGAATGAAAAAAAGTCAGACACCATAGAGGAGAGAACTTGCGAGTGGCTACAGATGCAGATGGTGAGTATCACCCATATATACTTGATGGATGAGGTGGTGATCCATGTACTTGACAAGACTTTTTTAATGGTGCTATGTCGAAGCTTAAGGAGTTGTATATGGTGAAGTTCCTCACCAACATCCTCTTCCTTCGGAGGTAGTTCTACCAACTACGGATGATCGAGAGATAGAGCATACAGGAGCATCTTAGCCACTTTTAGAAGATTCTCATCGATCTTCTCAATGTAGGTAAGAAGGTTGAGGAGAAGACCTGGGCATTGGTCTTGCTAGCATCGCTTTCTCCTTCGTATGAGTTCTTGATGACTACTCTTCTAGTAAGGAAGAACACCATCAAGATGGACGAGGTCACTACAGTAATTCTCTAGAATAAGATTCTCAGGAGGGAGAATCCAGCTTCGAGCTCAGATGGTGACAGCTTAGCTTTGGTGATTTTTGGAGGAGCAGGTGGCAGCAGATGGAGCAGTAGAAGATCACGAGGAGGATGATCTAGATCCAAGATGAGGGATCCTAGCAAGATCAGATGCTATCGATGTGTTGAGTTAGGGATTGTGTTAGAGATTGCCCATAGCTCAGGGATCAGATGAGGGCTACTACAACGATGGCCAGTAGCAAGTTAGAGAATGATGTTCTAGAGATATTTGATGAGGTATCTACTTTTTTCTAGTAGTGAATTTTAGATTCTGTATGCACATATCATATTTATTGCAAGAGAAGCAGTTTGACTCCCTGAAGAGCAGTGAGGGCACTATTTATTTACCGGATGGATTGAGCAGTGCAATCAGAGGCATTAGAATGATCAGTTGGAGGACACATGATGGTGTAGTGAAGAGATTAGGGGAGCTCCGATACATATCCAATTTTAGGTGAAATCTTATCTTACTGAGTAGATTGGATTCAAATGGTTAAAGGATAGTAGCTGGTGATGGAATTCTGAAGGTTATGTACGACGATAGGGTGATATTGGAGGAGAAGAAGAGGATGAGAGGATATTACTATCTGACAGAAAGTCTAGTGCAAGGTGAAGCTTCAAAAGCTAGAGAGAGTCTAGTGCGAGATGGAGCTCCAGGTGGAGGTGGATCGGGCACGAGACGTGAGACTCGAAAGGATGAGAGACGATGTTGTAGAGTAAAATTTTTATTATTATAGTAGACTTTCTCGAGCAGATCTTTGGTCAGAGTAGACACAACCATTGACAGAGGTGGGATCGAGCGGCCTAGCTCGACTCTCATATTTGTCCATCCATGAGGCAGTAGGTGTGACCTAGGGCATAAGGGCGAGATGGATCATAGGTTCTCAAAAATAGATGGAGGCCGAATATCGAGCCAAGATGAAAATTATTGAGAAAAATATTTTGAGATTTAATTCATAATAAGCCTAGAATGAAGTCCAGGATGATGAACGAAGTACAACGAGTCCAAGAATAGCCCAAATGGAGTCCAGATAGAGAAGATACGTGCGAAAGAAGATTAGAATGGGGTACCCGACCCTTGAGCCCATCAAAGGGGCCCACAGGCAGTGCCGGCTGGCAGCGGCGTGGCCTAGATCGACAGCGCATGGCAGCGCTGGGCCAACCACATGCTGGGTAGGCAAGGCGTGCGAGCGTGCGCGGTGGGGGCATGCGGGCTGCACGGTAGCAGGCCGCATGGGCGCCCACCCATGTAGTGGAGTGCAGTCCACCATGGACCGTCGGCTCATGGGCGCCCGCATGGGCCACCTGACCATTTTTCTTTACATTTCGCACCATCTATGGTACTATTCTGTGGATCAATCGTGATCCAATGGCTTAGGAAGGAACCGATCGTGATTGAATGACTGAAACTTAATCAAAGCCTAATTAGGACTACTGTGCACGATCTGATAGCTTAGGAGGGAGCCGGTCATGATTGGATGGTTCAGATGTGATCTCGAGTGTGATTAGGATTGGGTTTCCTAGTGAAACACTATTTTTGAATTTTTAGAATTTATATAACTTCGATTAATAAATCGTTTGTTGCATTAGAAAGTTGGTGATATTCTGGAGGTATTGAAAGACTTCTTAAGAGATTTTAGAGAGCTTTTGTAAGAGTTTTAGGATATTTTGTTGAGAGATTCCTATACAAGAGTTGAGTGGTAAGTTTCTCTTGTATTATTTGATTTTCTTTCTCTCATAGTGAAGTTTGCACTCCCCATGGAGGTAGATCTTAGTCTAATGCATGTATACTTGATTGTTTGCTCTCTTATTTTGTATTCTTCTTTCTTTTTCTTGTGGTATCCATACATGATCGAGTGCAATGCAAATGATATCGATAAGATCTTGAGGTCATGGTGTCTTAGCCAAACTCTACAATAATCGATATTAGAGTGAGTTGATATCCCCAACAGCTCTAGCATTGCCTGCCAACATGCCTGAACCCGTTACTGAACCCTCCATCACATGAAAGAAAAAAAATGGATGTTAATGTGTATATGAGCTATGCATGGACCAGATTGCTTTTCCCATAAGCCATGTGTATACCAGCTTTTGCTTTTCCATGAATCATGCATGAACTGGGAGCACACCATTCCTTATGAGTTGTATGATATGTTTAGGGCTGTTAATCTATTGTCTGATTCACCAGCCTGTAATTGACTGATCGTCGGCCATCGATGATCGTTCATCAACTGACGATCAATGATGGCGAAGGCTCATCGAAGAATCAATACATAACAGTCCATCGACTGTCCCATCGATACAATGATGGGAGTGCTGACACATTGCCATCCGATGGACATTCGGTCGGACGAACGACGGCCCTAAAGTCTCCTGACCGACTGTCAATCAATCTCAAGCTTCCCAACCGACCATCAATCGATCTCAAGTCTTTCAACTGATCGAGGATCGATTGGTATTGAGCCAGTTAGCTGACCGATAGAAGCTCTCTAAATAGCTCATCTGGCCCATGATTGGCTCTACCAAACTGCCCCCGAAAAGGATGGGCAATGATGATTAATGGATAGTTTTAACTACCTACCCATGATCATACTACACAAAAAAAAAGGAACCTATGTGCTAAGTGGTTATCATCCCAATATCTATAAAAGAGGAGATAAACTGGTCAGTTAGGTAAGAGACACCAAGTTATTCTAAGAGCAAACTTTATTACCTTGCTCTTCATTTCATGTTCGACCAGTCCATCCCACTAATTTAAGCATCGAAGGATCTCCATCAGAGCCAACTCCGATCAGTGTGGACTTTCTTTTGCAGATTTTCTAGCATTTGTTCATAAGCATAGGTAGATTGATCATATTAGATTGACATGTCAGGTAGGAAGAAGATCAAAAATTTAACTTCATAAATGGCAAAGACTCATTCTCGTAACTCACTCAACTTCATCGGCCAGTCATCCCGATGAGAAGCACTCCCCCCTCCACCATCGATAGTAGCAGATCCTCCTCCACTATCGATAGTGGCGAAACCAAGCTCCTCGCATCTGATGATCACATCAGACGTGCAAGCCCAGCAATTAGTTGCATTAATGCAGCAAGTCTGGATGTTGACAGAGGCTGTGCACAACCTCCAGTAGCAACAACACGTGGCGGCAGAGGGTCCAGTAATGCAGGCTATACCATCCAGGCACAGCTGCCGCGTGTCAAGGCATTCTGCCTCCCCTTCACTAGAGCAACCATCTCAACATTCCCATCAGATAGAAACTCCATCTCGTCACCGTTCGTGAGGAACCATCCATTGATCGTGATGCTTCGTTTCTCTATCTCCTCGTCGAAGTCAGCACAAGGGAAAACAGCCATGAGATTCGACTACTTCCTCCTCCACTAGTTCTTCGGGAGGGTCGACCTCAAGGACATCTCACCAGCGATGGTTTGATAACTATGAGCGAAAGCTCAAGAAAATTGACCATTGACTGATCCAGATCCAGGAGGATGCAACAGGAGGGTCCATTGATGGTCACAATGTCTTTGCAGCTCTTTTTTTCTCATGCATGTTGAATGACCCAATCCCATCATGGTTCACGATGCCATAGATGGAACCATATGATGACTCCATCGATCTAGTTGATCATTTTCAGAGCTATAAAGCTCTCATGATGATCCAGAGGGTAAAGGACGCCCTCATGTGCATCTACTTTCCGACCATCCTTCGAAAAGCTGCTCAACCTAATACTCCAGGCTTCAGTCGAAAAGCATCAACTCTTTCAGACAGCTTGAAGACTCCTTCATGGCTTACTTCAGCACTAGCAGAATGATACCACGAACTTCAAACATCCTCTTCTCGATTAAACAAGAAGAGGGACAGACCCTTCAGACCTTCACGGTGTGTTTTAATGCCGCCATGCTTGAGGTCTGAAACCTCATGAAGCAAGATCTGTGGAATTCTCGATTCACCTACTCGTTGGACAAGAACCATCCCCAAATTTATGCTAAACTTCTAGAGCATGCGGATAAATACATTGACGTAGAAGAAGACGCATCTAGCCAGTGCCAATTAAATAAAAAAGATCAAAAGAAAAAGAAATAGCAGAAGATCAATGCTTTGGCTGGACCAAACCAGCCTACTTCGAATAGAAAAATGATCTTTTTTCGACTAAACCTAGTATCGATCAATGTGTAAAGTTGGTATGATATTTACACTCTTCTTTCTGCTCTGCGTGCCTAAATTTTAATGGAGATTGAAGAAAAGAATTACCTTCATCGACCCCCATCGATGAAGAACTGAAGTAAGAATAAGATAAAGTACTGTCAATTTCATCGCGACTATGGCCACGACACCAAATAGTGCTTCTAGTTGAAGGATGAGATCGAGGCTCTCATTCGATGAAAATTTCTTGGTAAATTTCAGCTCGATCATCCAACTCAGCCGCATGCTGATCAACCACCACCAGCGTCGAAGGAGATTCATCAAAATCAACCGACAGTCGGAGTGATCAACATGATCTCCAGGTGATCAAGAGCTGGGGGGCAACATCCAAAGAAGAATCGGCTAAGAAGCGATGATTTGACGAACTTATCTATTTTTTGGATGATGATGTAAGAAAAATTCAAACTCCCCATGATGATGTTGTTGTCATTTTAGTGACGATAGCAAACTATGATGTAAAAAAAATCCTCATCGATAATGAAAGTTCAACTAATATTTTATTTTACTCGACTTTCTCCTGAATGAAATTATCAATGGAATGACTCCGAAGAGTTTTCATTCCCTTAGTCGAATTTATGGGAGACGCCATCGATGTTGAGGGAGAGATTGATCTTTTATTAACCACAGGGATAGAGCCTCGACAAGGCACTATCATCTTGACTTTTATGGTTGTTAAAGTTTCATTGACATACAATGCCATACTCGAAAGATCGGGACTTAACGCTCTTAAGGTGATAGTATCGACATATCACCTGTTGGTCTGATTTTTGACTAAAGCCGGAGTTGGAGAGATGCAAGATAACTAACAGATTGCTCGATGTTGTCATGCAATCACTACAAAGAAGAATAAGTCAAAAGATTCTTCGCCACTGAAAGGACTTGATCAGTGAGAAGATGAAAAGCGGGATGAACTAGCCGAGCGGTTGGTCTCCATCTCGTTGCAAGAGAATGACCTGACTAAGATTATCCAAATTGGATCATAACTTTAGACGATGGAGTGTGAGCAGTTGGTTTGGTTGTTAAGAGCCAATGCCGATGTGTTCGCTTGATCGACAACCAACATGTCAGGCATATCTTCAGAAATAATTACTCACCAACTGAATATTAATCCAAACATCAAGTTAGTGAGATAAAAGAAACGACCATTTGCTTTCGAGTGACAGAAGATCATCGATGAAGAGGTAGAGAAACTCCTTGCAGTAAGCTTCATTAGAAAGGCCCATTACCCCGATTGGCTTGCAAACATCGTCATGGTTAGAAAAGCCAATGAAAAATGGTGCATTTGCATCGACTATATCAACCTGAATGAAGCATATCCGAAGGATAGTTTTTCTCTCTTGAAGATCGATCAACTGGTCGACACGACATCGGGACATCAAATTTTAAGCTTTATGGATGCTTTCATGGGCTACAATTAGATTCGAATGGCATCCAAAGATGAAAAATATTTCATCATCGATAAAGAATTTATTGCTATAAAGTTATGCCGTTCGGACTCAAAAATGCGGGAGTGACTTACCAATGATTGGTAAACAAAATCTTCAAGCCATAAATTGGGTAGAATATGGAAGTGTACGTCGACGATATGCTAGTAAAAAGCACTCAAAGTCAGGACCATATTCGAGACTTTGGTAAAGCTTTCAACACACTTTGACGATACCAGATGAAGCTAAATCTGACTAAATGTGCCTTCGAAGTGATGGCCAAAAAGTTTTTTAGATTTCTTATTTCACATCAACAAATCGAAGTAAATCCTAAAAAAATAAAAGCAATCATCGATATGAAATATCCAACTTTGAAGAAGAAGATGCAACAGCTCAACAGAAGAATTGCTGTACTCAGTTGGTTCATCTCCATGTCTGCCGAAAGATATCTTCCTTTCTTTAAAACTCTATGGCAAACTAAAGACTTCTTATGGACCGATGAATGCCGACGATCCTTTAAAAAGCTAAGGAAATACCTGATGACTCCTTAATTATTCATAAAGTTGATGAAAGAAAAATCTTTATACTTATATTTGGCCACATCCGATGAAGTTGTTAGTTCGATTTTGGTCAGAGAAGATGAAAGTCAGGTATAGCACCCCATCTACTATGCAAGTAAAGTACTTCATAATATCAAAACCTATTATTCAAAGGCCATGAAGATGATCTATGCCTTAATCATCTCGACATAATGGCTTCGACCTTATTTTCAAGCCAACATAGTGCATGTTTTAATCGACCAATCTCTAAAATCAATCCTGCATCGATCAGATACCTCAGGTAGAATAGCAAAATGGGCAATAAAGCTTAGCAAATTCAACATCCAATATCATCCTCGCCTATCGATGTAGGCCCAAGTCCTAGCCAATTTCATTACTGAGTGTACTATCTTGGATGATAAGTCCAATCAAGAAATAACTTATGAGTCGATAGAAAATATTCCTGAAATCGATCGTAAGTCGGCTTGGGTGTTACATGTCGATGGGACGTCAAACGCGCTCGACAGTGGTGCTGGACTCATATTGGCAAATGGCAATGGAGTAGTCACTGAGTACGTCCTTTGATTTAACTTCAAAGCTTCAAACAATCAAGCTAAGTACGAAGCTCTTCTCTTCGACTTGAGAATGCTGAGGAGCTCAGAGTCAATGAACTGAAGATATTCATCAACTCTCAACTCATCATGGGATAAATTAAAGATGACTTTGAAGCTCGTGATCCGATGATGCAAAAGTATTTAGAGAAAGTAAAAACCCAAACTTCTATCTTCAAATACTTAAACAATTTACATATCCTCAGAGTAGAGAATGCTCAGACTGACGTACTCTCTCGATTGATGGTGACCACCCCTAACGAACTTGGCTGAACCTATATTGAGTATCTTAATACGCTAAGTATCAAAAGGATGGAAGAAGTATTATAAATCAATGATGAGCTGAGTTGGATGGATCCGATTGTTAGGTACCTATTTGAAGAAACCCTACCCAATGATCTATCGAAAGCAAAGCACTTAAGATGGATAGTTTCACAATATGCTATGATGGACGGATGACTCTACAAGCAATTTTTCTTCCTTTCGCTCTTGAAATGCTTGGGGCCTACTGACGCCGACTACTCACTTCGAAAAGTCCATGAAGGAATCTATGAAAACCACTTGAGAGGCAAGTCCCTCGCCTATAAGATCCTTTGGTAAGGATATTATTGGCCAATAATGCTGAAGGATACAGCTGAGTTTGTCCAAAGATGCGAGCCATGCCCAAGATACGCCAACATCCAACATCAGTCGGTGACGCAGCTAACATCAATCATAGCTCCATGGCTGTTTGCATAGTAGGGGATTGATATACTTGGTCCCTTTCCTCCGACAATCGGACAAAGAAAATTTTTAGTTGTCGCCATCAACTATTTCATAAAATGGATGGAGGCTGAATCTTTGGTGTAAATTACGAAAAGCAAGGTAAAAAATTTCATTCAAAAATCTATCATCTATAGATTCAGGCTCTTACACACCATCATAACTGATAATGGCTAATAATTTGATAAGCAGAACTTCAAAGACTTCTATGCGACATATGATATCGCATACAAGTTGACATCTGTCCGCCATCCACAGTCGAATGAAGAGCGGAGGTCACAAACCGAACAATTCTCCATGGCCTAAAATTTTGTCTCAACGAGGCCAAAGGTCTCTGGGTAGAAGAACTATCTTCGATGTTATGGGCCTACCAAACAACCTCCTGAGTTTCGATGGATGAATCTTTTTTTAACCTTGCTTACGGAATAGAAGCAGTGATACCCATCAAAGTCGGATTACCATCAATGAGGATTGAAAAATATAATGAGACAAGTAATTCGGATCATCGAAGAGTGGATATGGATCTATTACTCGAAGTTCGGCAACAAGCTCAACTCAAGATGGCCGCTTATCAACAATGAGTCACAAGATACTATGATAGAAGGGTCAAGCAAAAAGAAATTCACCTAGAAGACTTGGTCCTATGAAAGGCCGAAGTATCCAAGCCGCTGGACCAAGGAAAGCTCTCTCTAAACTAGAAAGGACCTTATCGGATAATGGAGATCCTTCAACCCGATTTATACAGACTCGAAATACTCCACGAAGTTAAAATTTTTCGAACATGGAATGCTGACAATCTTAAAGTATACTATCAATGAAATCAGCCTCAGGTACTTATGATAAACACTAAGAATAAATTTCTTGCAAAGTTTTCTTCAAAGAAGATTGAAGTATCCTCCCCATGAACAATGATCGGTTAATCAACGTATCAATCGGTTGAAAACTGAATAAACCAACTAGATGAGAACTAGTGCAATCTCAAAAGTAATGGAAGAAAATCAACCGATCAACCATTGGTTAAACATTATCACCAACCAATAGTTGGCACACTACAATCGGTGGGACTTAACAACCGATCAATGAATGACGATCGACAATCGACATTTCATTCGACGGCGACCTTCGATCAGCACATCCCAAACAATCGATGTGGTTAATCGAGAATAAGTTGGCCTCCTACAGCAGAACAATTGATTGATTGGCTAACAAGCAATGCCAATGCATGACTTTCTTACGAGATGACAAAGAAAGAAAAGCATCAAGCTTTTGATTGTGAACTTGTAGGTTTGCCCCAACTAGTAAAGAACACAACTCTTACCAATTTGGCCAGATGATTGGCTTGCACCCAATCACCATGCACTTCTACAAATTGATCAAGTGTTGGACGATAAAAAATCGACCAAAGGTCGGTTAGAAATCGATCCATGGTTGGCTTATACCCGATCATCAAGCGATTCGATTCAGTATGAGTCGGTAAAAAATCGACTAAAAGTCGAGATTGGCTTGTCCCCGACCTATGAGTATATCTCAATGAGTGACTAAGTATTGGCTAGTTAAAAATTTGACTTTAAGTTGGTTTAAAAAATTGGCCGATAGTTGGTTTCATAAAATCAATAAAAGATTGATTAACGATCGATCAATAAAATTTTTTTCATAGACAAACTTCATCGAGAAGATAGCTCAACCCATTTGATGAAGATGAACCATTATTCATCTAATGACTCTAAGTTTAAAGATGAATGTCAATCAGTGGAAATGAATCAGAAGTCGATGAACGATCTTCAAATTCAATTACCGGATGATTGTCAATTAAGATGAAAAATGAGTTGGCATGATAGAAAACAAAAATAAATTAAAGTTTTCTTTCATTACTGTAAAAAGAAAGTTACAAAAATGAACTTTAGTCCTTACAAAAGTTTGGACTTCAGTCCCAAAAAGAAATAAAAGTATAAGTTTATCTGTTGATCGACTGCTCTGGAACTGGATCGAGAGCTGCTTCAACTTCGACAGTTAGTGCAATATCAGTTGATGAAAAGCTTCGATCGGAATAACTCCCTGGCTCTTCGATGGGACTTCGATAGCCAACTGAGAAGTTGCATCCGTCGGCACAGAGGAGACCGAAACACCTTCGATTGGAGCAGAAGCAACAACGAGAGCGCCGTCTTTCATCAGATCACCAGGTGCTTCGTCGTCGCCTCCCTCTTCCTCTTCTTTAGCACCAGAGACACCTCCCTCTTCCTCTTATTCAGCATCGGGGACACCTCCCTCTTCCTCTTCTTCAGCACTAGGGATGACGATGCTGCTAAAATTAAGGTAAGAAAAGAGCTATTTAACAGCATCCCGACCATCATCAAATCCGATCTAATAGAAAGCTTCACTTTCTTAAAGGATCAAAATTTTCAGGTCGATCGAGATCTTGAATTTCTCAATGCCTAGCTCTTTCGCCCAATCGAGATCTTGCCATGGAACCTGAATCTCCACTTTGATCGAGGATGCCTCTCCATCGACAGACTGCCACCTCCGACACCAATCCTCCGCCTCCTTGGCCTAGTTGTCGTGGTCCCTCTTCAGCTTGTTCATCTCATGCTTCTTCTTCTTAATGTGACTTTCCTACACCTTTACTTCCTCCTGAGCCAACTTAAGGTTGGACTGAACCGACTCAAGTTTGGATCTTGCTGACCCAAGCTCGACTCTGAGGTGGGAGAGTTCATCAGACAAGTTTTTCTCCTGAGCGGCATTATCCTTCTCCAGCGCCTCCAATCGATGGATAGCCGAATCTCGTTTGGCATTTATGGCCAACACTAAGTCGAAACACGCATGCCGAAGATCGGCCATTCTACGGCAAGCCAACTTAAGTTTGGCCATATCGTGAGCCTATTGTTCAAAACAAAGTAAATCAAGTTAGTCAAAAAAAAAGGAGGGGGGGGGGGGGGAGAAAGGCAAAATAAATTATCGACTTATCCCAATAAAAGTTGGATAGAATGAGTCAAAAAATTTGGCCAAAGTCTGATTCCTCCTTGACTCTCGATCAGTCAAGAGAAGAATGGCGTGAACCAAGCTCCTCATCAACTAAGGGTCAGAAAGAGCCGATCCACCATCGTGGATCCAAATATTAACTCATTCGGAGTCCATATATCCATGGCTGGAAACATCACTCCCAGTTGGTGCAGAAAGAACTAGCACCTTTCCTTTTTCTTTGGTGGATGATTGTTCAAAAGGTGCCGACATCCACTTGGGTATGGATGGGGATGATGAACACCCTTGACGAACCTGAGTTGGTTGCAGAGCGGGAGCTATAATAGTCGGCTTAGCTCCTAACAAAGGAGCAACAACCAGAGCATAAATGATGATAACATCTTCCACCGATCATTTGATGGTTGGAGGGGCTTCAACAGAAGTAGTCATCATCGAAGCAAGGAGGGCGATGATGGGAGTACCGACGGTCCTCGAAGGTGCTACTGGAAGAACATCGATAGAGCTAGAGGCAGTCGAAGGACCAGCTACCCGACTTTTTTTCGACGCACGTGATGGACTGATGCTGGACGCCACCCTTTTTCAAGTGGTAAACTACCAAACTTCATCCACGAAGATTCCAAGAGGAGGATGCATCCCTACAAAATTGAACAACGGAATTGGGTTACTTTCAAAACCCGATCGAATAAAAGAAGATCTAAAGCCATTGACACTGCATGTCCTACGGACAGCACTGGACCAATTTCGACATCATATAGAGACTCTTCAATGATCAAATATTTCTATGGAAGAACTTTCATATCTTTCAGCTGAAGAAAGTCCTCCCAATCGATCGGATCTATCTGACTATTCTCGTTCGGATGGTCATTTGGCTCTCCTCACACCGATGGAAAGCCCTAGGAAGAAGGGGGTGAAATAAAAAAGAACTGAATCTTCTAATCATAGATGGATGATGGAAGACCCATGATAAAAGAAAGCCTCCTTTTTGGGGCAAAGTACCACCGTCCATCGACTTTCGGATGGAGTCGGAGGGTCAAGAAAGGTCTAAATAGAGAAAGTCGAGAGTTCGTCGAGATTAACTGACACAATAAAGCAAAAGTGATCAAAAGTCGAATGGAGTTCGGCACTAATTGGATCAGACACACCTGGTAATAGTCAAAGATGTTCCAAAGAAAATTCAAAATAGAAAACCTAAGGCCCGATCTAAGGTTCTGTAAATAAAAAGCAATAAAATCCAATGGAGGTGAAATCACCTGACTGTCGGGATCAGGAGCCAATAGGCGAAAGTCCTCTGGGATTAGATATTGATCCCAAAGTCGCTCTACAACCGATGTTGTCAGTGTAGATGCTTCAACTATCGGACCCCATAATGAACTACTATGGGTACTGACCATGCATACAACTCAACAAAATAAAATAGAAGAAAAAGACGAAAAGGATGTCAGAAGGATGGTTCGAACCTTGAACTTGAAAGCTAAAAGATCAAAAAAATAAATAGATTCCCTAAAAGCTCCTTCTACCCAAAGTGATAGAAGAATAACTTGCAAGAGGGTCATGGAACCCACCAATGGTCGAGATGCGTAGAAGACTACACTAGATGCTAACACATGTCGGCCAAAGATCGATCGAACATCAAATCTCTCGAGCCCTACGACTGTGCGACTATTGATGGCAAGCATTGAGATCCATAAAGTGTTGGACAACAATCTTATCGAGCAACGCAGAAATCATTAATGGCAGAAGGTAGAACGAAGTTCAAGGCAATGCCATGAGTTGACCCCCTGCATTCGGTGCGTCAAGTCAAAATGTGAAGTTACTGCACCAGACTTGGGCACGGGGGGTAACTATTGGGGGCTATTAATTTGCCGCCCGACTCACTAGCTTGCAACCGATTGACCATTTACCATCGATGGTCGTTCGTCGACTAATGATCGACGATGGGGAAGGCTCGTCGAAGAATCAACACATAACAGTCCACTGATTGTCCCATCGATACAACGATGGGAGTGCTGACATATTGCCATCAAATGGATGTTCGATTTGATGGACGATAGCCCTAAAATCTTTCGACTGACTGTCGATCGATCTTAAGCTTTCCAATCGATCGTCAATCGATCTCAAGTCTTTCAACCGATCGATAATCGATTGATATTAAGCTAATTGGTTGACCGACAGAAGCTCTCTAAATAGCTCATCTAGCCCATGATTGGCTCAACAAAATCACTTTCGAAAAGGATGGGCAATGACGATAAGTGGATGGTTTTAACTACCTATCCATGGTCATACTACACTGAAAAAAAGGGACCCACGTGCTAAGCGGTTATCGTCCCAACATTTTATAAAAGAGGAGGTAAACTGGTCAGTTGGATAAGAGACACCAAGTTATTCTAAGAGCAAACTCTATTATCTTGTTCTTCATTTTTTGTTCAATCAATGCATCCCACTAATTTAAGCATCAGAGGATCTCCGCCAGAGCCAACTCCGGTCAGTGCGGATTTTCTTTTGTAGATTTTTCAACGTTCGTTTACTGGCGTAGGTGGATTGGCTGCAATAGAATCTAATTAATCAATATATGCATGTGATCAAATCACCAAACACCTACATTTAGGACCTATGACATGTCAAAATGCATATTTAAATCTAAAATAAAAATTAAATTGGTATTAATCATATCAATATCCTCGATCAAATCTAGCAAATCCTAGATCAAATCTTGGTGTAAAAGAGATCAGATCTCTTTACATTTGCATGGGTCGAGAATACTGCTACTAACATCCATGATTGTCTTCATTGCTCAGAACTGCACAGGGTGACCAGCTTCTATAGGTTGTCTACATGAGGCTTCCATGCTTATCAGAAGTTCGTCGAACGAAGATCTATGCAGAGTACTAACTTCTTGTAGAACCCTCCTAATGGTTGATTTGAATACCTTTCTTCGAACTTCTTGGACCCTCCAAGAGAGGAAGAATAGGAAGAGGATTGATAGAGAAAAAATCTTCACTAATCTCTCAAAACATGGAGAAGGTAAGGCTCAGAAAGAAATCCTAAGAGAAGACCCTTCTTCTCTTCTTTTTCTCTCAACTGGACATAAATAATTGATGTCCTAAAGAAATCCCCCCTAGAAAGTTGGTGCCCTAATAACCCACCCCCGCTCTTTCTTTTCCATGGCAAAACCTCTCTTTCTCATGCCCCAAAAGTCCTATATAGGTGGCATCTCATAGGAGTTTTAGTTTAGGCCAAATTCCCAACTAGGAAAAGTCAAAGGAGAGATAAATTAGGGGGTGGCCAACTCTTGGTGCCTCCCTATTTCTCTTAGGCATGGGGAATGAGAAATACACGTAGAAAATCCTTCCTTTTCCATACAATAATTAGATCCAATCTGATTAAAAAATAGGTGCCACTTAAGGAGAAGTTTTAGAATATTAAAACTCTATCAAATAGAGTCCTAAGGAATAACAACTTTCCTAGTTTGACCAATTCAAATTTTATTCCAAAACTAAGAGGGAGCGGGGGCATGGAATCTTCAGATTGGCATGAAAAATCTCACACCAATAAGAAGGAAAAATGGTGCTACACAAAGGGTGGGGCATGGGGAACTTTGGTGCAAGGGAGAAGGGAGAGTCTCAGTCCAACTGGGCTCTCCAATTTTGACTAGATCAAATCTAATTTAAAAAAACTATTAAACTAGAATTGATGCAACCTAATTAAAGATGATCCTAATCCAACTAGGAGCCTAATTAAATTAGATTAAATCATATTTAAATCTAATTTAAATTCTAATTTAATTAGAAATTAGGTGCACTCAAGTTTGAATCAAGTAGGAAATTGTTCTTTCTTGTAATTGGCTTATCTCATAAACTAATTAGACGATCAAATCAAGTTCAAACTAAATCTAATTGAATCTTATTTAATTAGACTTAATCTCAACCTCGATGCTCAACTAAATTGAGCTAGTTAGCAATCAATTACTAATTAATCCTTTTGCAATCCTTACACTTGATCAATCATCAATCACATTGATGATTCGATCACTGAATGATTCTTAATCATGGATCAACCATCCGATTGAATAAAAATCTCTTATGTGTGTGATCCCATAGGTTTGAACTTAAGCTGGTAGTATAGAAACCAATTTCTATACTAATCGTGTGAGCTCAGGTATGGTGCTCTCAAGCCTTGGAAGCAGGTGAAAAGAGAGCAAAGTGCAAATAGAATCAACCATCGAAAAACTTTGACAAACACTTCAGAAGAGCTAGCTTAGATCTTGTCAGAAGAGCCAGTTTGAGTTGCAGGAGAGCTAGCCTGAGCAAAAGAAGAGCCAGCTCAAATCTTGAGAGAGCTGGCTTGAGCAAAAGTCCAAAAAGCATATTTGACTGATACGTTGAAAGAGCTAGCTCGATTCAATCCAGAGCCAGCTCGAGTAGAATTCAAGCCAACTCAAACCCTAAAAAAGCCAGCCCGAGCAGCAAAATAGAGAGTGATGATTCGGGCTCTTGTAGAAGACATCACCATCGAGCTGACCTGATTATAAATCGAGCCAGCTTGAGCAGTAAACAGAATAGAACATAGTTTCTATTTTGGCTTGAAATTGGATTTAATCCTAGGAACTTAGGGCCTTGGTTTGTAAGATCCTAAGGGGGCTAACTTATGGATTGGATTGGGACTTGTCCAATGAATGTGTTCATGGGAGACATGGATGTACATGGGCTCGGAGAGTGCATCATATTAGGTTAGCTAGGAGAATTTTTTAGGTTGGGTCTTATTTGACTAGGTATATATACTATGTATTGAGTTTTGTATACTAAGAATAGAATTAATACAAGTTTTTTCTTCCTAAAATCTCTCTTCCTCTCTCATTCTCTTCCTTTTCTCCATGCCCTAGGGTCTGTTAGGGTTTCAACAGAAAGGCCATCCCTTTTCTCAGATCTTTATTACTGTTTCCATAAGCATCGAGTAGCAAGGATTGTTCCCAATAGATTGGTATTAGAGCGGAGCCATCTGGAACAATAATTGATATCAGAGCTCTGGTGTTAGATCTGGTAGAGAAAAGATCAAAGCTTTGCCTGATATTATGGTAAGATGCTGAACAAATTTCTTTGAACACTATTTATTCTTTTTTGTATTTGGTTATTGAAATTTGGTTGGGATGGCATCGAGTGCCACCAAGATGAATTTTGGAAAGCTCGATGGCAAGGATAACTTCAGCCTTTGGCAGCAAAGGATGATGGATCTACTGGTGCAGAATAGGATTTAAAAGGTCTTGACTCATGAAAGTTAGAAAAGATATCTATTGAAGAATGGAAGAAACTTGAAGAGATAGCCTTCAGTATGATTCGTATGTACCTCACTGATGAGGTTTTGCTAGATATTAATATGGAAACCACACCAAAGGGGATTTGGTAGAAACTAAAGAACACATATATGGGCAAGAATAAGATAAACAAGCTATGGTTGAAGAAGCAGCTGTACAGTTTACGGATGCCCGAAGGAGGAGACCTAATGTTCCACATCCAGAAGTTCAATCAAGTTTGCTCGGATGTTATGAGCCTTGATGTAAAGATTGATGAGGAGGATAGAGCTCTCTTATTATTGTGTTCACTGCCAGCAGCATATGATAGTCTCATTACTACTCTAGTGTATAGAAAGGAGATATTAAACTTCGAGAAAGTGGTTGGTGCTTTCAGATCCAACGAGCAGCGAGAAAGGCTAGTTAAAGAAAATCCTAATTCAGTGGTGCTTTCTATGAATGAGAAGCAATGAAGAACTAAGGAGAGGACTCGAGATAAATCTAAGGATAGATCAAAATCTCAAGAAAACTAGAAAGCTTGAAAATGGTACAAATATCATCAACCCGATCATATTAGAAAAATTTTGCCCACTTTTGAAGAATGAAAAGAGGAAGGATGCTTCTAAGGGTGGATCGACCAGCGAGAGTGGTGCTCTATCATCTAAAGATAGTGAAAAAGATATACTGATAGTATTAGATGAAGTAACAAAGTTAGGCAATCACTAGACATTGGATTCAGTGTGTTCCCATCATTACAGTGCACATCGAGAGTGGTTCTCATCTTATGAAAGATCTGATGGAGGGAGTGTATGTCTTGAAGATGATCACCTATGTAAAATTACTGGTGTTGGTACAGTAAGAGTGAGGATGTATGATGGAGTCATACGGACACTCACCAATCTGAAGTATGTGCCAAAATTGAAGACAAACCTGATATCCCTGGGTTACTTAGAAGGACAGGGATATGCTTTTAGTTGTCAGCCAGGAAGCGAGTGTTTGAGAATTTTCAAGAATGCATTGGTGGGGATGAAAGGAAGAAAACTGAACAACAACCTATATAGGATGGAGGGCTCAGTGGTTACAGATAGTGCGAAGGTATCTATAGCAGCACAGGAGGAGCAGCTAGCCTACAAGCTGTAGCACTATCATATTGATCACTTGAGTGACAGGGGGCTCATAGAGTTAAGTAGGAAAGGTCTGATTCTAGCAATCAAAAAGAAAAGTGATGACCTATATGAGCCCTATATCTATGGAAAATAACATAGAGTTATATTTGCCAGTAGTATCAAGCAGAGTAAAGCTATTTTGGAGCTTGTTCACTTAGACGTATGGGAATCGATGAAGGAAAAAACTTATTTTTTGGGTCAGATTCGTTCAGATCTGATTAGATCAGGAGGGATATTTCAAAAAATTTTCTCTAAGATCCTAATCAGATCTAAGACTTCTCAGATTTAATTTTATTGATATAATGATAAAAATAAAAATAAAAATTAAATCTAATTTAATTATACTTTTATTTTGGATAATCTAATTATCCTGTGATGATCCTGTTGCTTGCCTGAGGTTCTTGATATAGCCATGCAAGTGCCTGACCTTTATCAGTATCCACTCAAGCAGAATCTGAAGATCTTCTTCTCCTCAATCAGTCCTCTAAAAATTAGATCTGGATCTGATCTTGAAGATCGTCAAAATGGCTTTTGAAGAATAGTCATTGTCTCTTGCAGCAGTGCTGTCTTCTTCCTTTTCTGATGCTTTTCACTTGTTTGGATCGCACCTTCTTCATGCCCAAAGTCCCTTGGGCGTGGAGAGGAGAGAGAAGATCAGTGGATGGCATGGAGAAGGAGGGAGAGGGGCTATGTGGCATGGGCTAAAGATAGAATTCCTAAATTCTAGGCGTAGATAGGGTTTATATAGACCCTACTATACCATGTAGTGCCACATCATCCTGGCCAATCACGACCCTTTATACAATCAGATCTAAATCTAATTAGTGGGATGACATCATCTGATCCAATTAGATTAGAGTCCCTCAAAACTCTCCTTAGGTGGTGCCAAGATTGGATCAAACAAATCTTCTTGGTGCCACCTAGTTTGATTCCCTAAAGTAACTAGAGTTTCATCTGTATGGAACTCCATCTTCTATCCTCATGGGGCGCACGCCTCCCTAGACGTGCGCCCCTTGCTTGTCTACTTTTTAGTAGGGGGACAAGTCCCTAGGTTCTCTTCTATGGGTGCATGACACATGGGCAGATGTCTAAGTATCCTGGGTCAATGTTTGACCAATGTCAGAAGATAAGATTTAGCAGATGATGAAAAATGGCAGGTATTGTCTCAAATTTATCTCATAAATCAAGACAACCCTTTTCTGATTTGGACAAGCTCCAGTCAGACCAAGTAAAGATTTTTGAGTGAGTCCAAACATATTTGGCTCAGTCGAAACAAGATTTAATGATTGTTAAAGGAGAATATTAGGCTCAATCATGTGCTAGCATAATTTTCTTAAACCTAATTGAATCTTATTCAAATCAATTGAATTGGGTTAATTTAATTGATGATATTCAGATCCAAACACTTATTTGTGTGATCTAGTTAGGTTCGGTTCTATATGGTAATGGGATATGTTGTGATCTCTATCATCGACATCATCGAAACACCTTTCGATAGATCAGAACTTTTCTGATTCAGACAATTAGTATGATCGATCATCCAAATCATTCTAATTGCTCCCAAAATCCACCAATGATACCTAGCAGCATATGGTAACAACCTATCAGAATTGAAAGCAAACCTCTCGATGTAGTTACCTGTGTGATTAAGTTCTTCTATCTTGAGCCCCGATCGGATTAGGATTAAGGTGATCTCGTCAAATCCTAATATCCATCATATGAATTAACCATTCAATTCAAGTCCAATATGAAAATCTTAATAAAAACTCTTTCTATTATTTCACTCTACTATGGCCATGGGCTTATGGACTTGATTCTCATAATCATCATAGGATTACTGCTCATCTATTGAGGTAGATAGATCCCCTATTGGTGCAATCCAATTCCTACAATGAATATGCTATAGCCAACATACACCTCAGGATTCCGAATGGCTAGGAGATCGAATTATAGTATAGTCAAACTATAATACCCTCAAGGTGAACTGTCGATACACTTTAGGTTAAAGAACTAGATACACTATTGTAGCTTCGAGCCAATCATCGATGAGAAGGTAGACTTCCTTATAACTGCTTGAGGTGGTGACGTTCAGAGCCCTCGTTCTCTAACGAATACCTGTACTCTCACTTCGGTGTCTCTACATCGTAGACTTAAGACTCATCTATCCAAAAGAAGCAATCGTACATCGATCTTCTGGATCAATCATCATTCTCATGATGATCCTATGGTCAGGAGTATTTTATGAATTAATAATGAAAATTTATGTCTTAAACTTTCAACTCTTGAAAATATGAACTATCATTATCATTAACTCAAGGAATGTATCACAGACACTTTCATATATACACTATGATAGAAAATAACTCATTTTATTATATATAGTTAAAATTATAATTTTGTTCTTAGAAGTGTATTACAAGTATCAGCCAATCTAGCTTTTAGGGCACACATATCTAACAAACTTTCATTTGACCTAAAGCCAATTGGCTACAAATCTAAGTCCTATCTTCTCAAGATGGGCTTTGATCTTCTGCTGGCCCAACGGCTTTATAAGTGGGTCTGCCATATTATCTGCGGAGTTGACTCTCTTGACCTTGACGTAATCTTTCTCAAGGTAATCATGGATGAGGTGGTATCATCACTTGATATGCTTGAATTTTTAGTGAGTCTTCGGCTCCTTAGCAAGTGCTATGGCACCATTATTATCACAGTACAGAGGAATGATATCCGATGGCATCATCCCAATCTCTACAGTGAACTTTTTATACCAGAATGCTTCCTTCGCAGCTTTTAACGTAGTAATATACTCTGCTTTCATAGTGGAATCTGCTATCATTGTCTACTTAGAACTCTTTCAACTGATAGCACCACCATTACATACAAACAAACTTTCAGATGTCGACTTTCGATCATTTATATTGGACATAAAATTCGAGTCCATATATCCCTGGACTTAGAGTTTTTCATTACAAAGACCAACATCATATCCTTAGTTCTTCTTAAGTACTTAAGGATATATTTCATAGAAGTCCAATATTCTTCATCTGGATTCGACTGATATCTGCTTGTGGCACTCACAGTATGGACTATATCAGGTCGTGTACATAACATAGCATACATGAGGCTTTCTATTGCTGAAGCATAAGAGATCTTGCTCATGCATTCAATCTCCTCAGGTGTGTTGGGACATATTTTCTTGGAGAGATGAAATCTATGTCTGGAGGATACCAATCTCCTCTTGGAGTTTTTCATGCTAAATCTCTTTAGCACTTCCTCTATGTACATCTTCTATAAAAGACCTAGCATCCTATTCGGTTTATCTCTATAGACTTTAATTCCTAGAATAAAGGATGCTTCTCCTAGGTCTTTCATGGAGAATTCTTTAGATAACCATATTTTAACTATGGTCAACATGAAAATATCATTCCTAATAAGAAGGATATCATTCACGTATAGTATGAGAAAGACAATAGCGCTCCCATTGATCTTTTTGAAAATACATGGTTCCTCCTCATTTTTGATGAAATCAAATAATTTGATCACATCATTAAAATGAGTATTCTAACTCCGAGATACTTGCTTAAGTTCATATATAGATCTTTGCAACTTGCATACTTTGTGATTAATATCACGGGATGTAAAACCTAGTGGCTATTCCATATAGATATCTTTATCAAGGTATCCATTTAAGAACACCGTTTTCATATCTATTTGCCATATTTCATAATCAAAATAGGCTACAATAGCAAGCAATATGCGGATGAATTTTAGCATGGCTACTGACGAAAAAGTATCCTGATAGTTAATTTCTTCGCACTGACTATACTCTTTTGCTACTAATCTAGCTTTGAATGTCTCCACATTTCCATCTGCACCAATTTTTCTCTTATAGATCCATTTACACCCAATAGATACTATACCTTCTAGTGGATCTACCAAGATCCAGATTTGATTTGAGTGGATCGAGTCAATTTCTGACTTCATTGCCTCTAATTATTTCTCGGAGTCAATTTCTGATATTGCCTCGTCATAGGTTTTGGGATCATCACCAAGAATCCCATTACCTATGAGGAACATTTTCTCTACTTCCTCTAAAATAGTACCTAAGTACCTCTTAGAAAGATGAAAAACCTTTTTCGATCTATGAGGTGGAGGAGGTAGTGATTGTATTGGCTCAACCTGATTTGGTTCCATAGGATCCTTAGCTCGTTGGTCTTGTGAGATTTTCTACTCAAGCTTGATCTGCTTTCCAATGCTATCATCTTGAATAAATTATTTTTTAAGAAAGATGGCATGCTGACTCGTAATCACATTGTGGTCTTCTAGAATGTAGAAATAATATCCTAATGATTCTTTAGGATATTCTATGAATCGAGCTCTAAAGGATCTATAGTCTAACTTGTCCGCTTGTTGTCTTTTGATATGAGCTGGACAATCCCAAATTCTGAGATAACTCGGATTTGATTTCTTATCATGCCATATCTCATACGATATGGTAGGAATAATTTTAGAAGAAATCCTATTCAGTAAATATATAGCAGTTAACAGACTATGTCCCCAAAAAAAATTAGAAAGATCTGTGAAGTTCATCATGGATCGGACCATATCTAATAGGGTCCGATTTTTCTATTCTAAAATCCCATTGAGTTATGGTATTTTTGATGGAGTCCACTGAAAGACTATGCCATTTTGCTTGAGATAGTCCAAAAATTTTCGACTAAGGTATTCACCTCCTCAATCTGATCGAAAAATCTTAATGAATTTTTTAATTTGCTTTTTAACTTTATGTCTGAATTTTTTAAACTTTTCAAAGGCTTCAGACTTATATCTCATAAGATACACATACCCATACTGAGATAAATCATCGATAAAGATTATGAAGTAGTCAAAGTTGCCTCTAACCGATACATCAAATGGACCGCACACATCAGTATGTACTAGGGCAAATAGTTCTGTGGCCCTTTTTTCATATCCTATGATAAGTACCATAAATTCATCAATAAAAATATTAATTTATCAATTAATTCATATTAATTTTTAAGAATTAATGATTAATCTATATATAATTTTTGAGAAATTTATATTTTTATTAATTAAAAAATTAATTAAAAATAATAAAAATTTAAAAATAAAATTTTATAATTAATAGAAAGAGCTTATTTTTTTGATCATAATAAAATAAGTTTCGAGCAAAACAGAGCTAAAACGGAGAATATATGAATTCCTAAAGATAAAAAAATAAAAATTAAATAAAAAAAGGAAAATGACTCAGTCGGCTCCGCAAGCCAAGCCGTCAAAGCTGACTCAGCCACAGAAGCCATCGGCCGATCCATGATCTAGGTGTAGATTGCCAACTCAACAGAAATCGAAGAATTATGGAGCGATATGTGGTGGACCTAGACCCTTAAAGGGTTCACAGAAAATCCATCGCGGTCTACAGGGTAAAAAGATAATTTTGCATCAAAGCAGCAAGCACTGATTGGTTGTGATGTACGATAAAGTCGATCTACGTGGTCAATGGCAATAGTAAAGATGCGATCGGATGGCTAGAATTTATTTCGATCTGATCTGGGCTGATACACATCCGATTTTGATAATTTTTGATCCGTCGGATTCCTATCAACAACTAGATTTCATCTAAAGTAACAAAATTCATTCAGAACTTCTTTTAATCTAATTTTCACTCAAATTTTTTCATATTTTGATGATGAAAGAGCTTCTTAGTCCCACATTACCTAAAAGAAGACTCTCCAGCCCTCCTAGCTCTATAAATAAGACCCCAGGCCTTCAGTGTTCATTATCTTCGATCAAGGTGAAGCTTTGGTACAGGAGGAAGCTAGGCTATGGGTTAATGGTTGCTTCAAAGCAACGGATGTCGAGAAGAAGAGCGGGCTTCTACACTATCTTTCTACCAATGCCGATCCAAGATTAGAGATCAGGCTATTTTATTTTATTTTTTTTTAAATTTTATGTCTTTAAATTCTAAAATTTTAATTAATAAAAATTTTATTTTTTGCACTTTAATTTTAGCTCTTTATTTTTGTTGTAATTTAATTTTTATACTTTAATTATTACTTTTTATTTTATTGTAAGTAGATGCTAAGATCTAACTAGTAGATCTTAGTACTAAGTTTAAATTTTTGCACCCTTTAATTTTTATTTTCTGACTTCATTTTTAATTTTAAAATTCTTTTCTTTCCTTTTTTTTTAAAAATTAAAGATTTTAAATCTAAAAATACTATCTTTTCTATGGATTCGATCCGACTCACTGCTATCTACATATTTTTAATTATTTTAAGAAGTCGGATTAAACTGATAAACATGGTGTCTTAATGACAACATCATGTTCCTACCAAATTTTTGGTGCTGTTGTCAGAGAAGAAATAAATGCTATTTTTTCTTTGATTTCTTTGATTTTTTATAATATTTTTTTAAAATATTACTTACTAATTTTTTATTTATTTATTTTATAAAAAAAAAGAAAAAAGAAGAAAGCATCTAATCTTGGTGAGATCAATCCTAACTCTAGTCCTCTTTTTTATTTATTTATTTATTTATTTTATTTTTAAATTAATTTAAAAAATATCTATTTAAACCTAATTAAAAGTCTCATGATAAGATTAGAAATCCTAACTATTTAGAGCATGCATCATATTAATTTTATTTTTATTTTGGTGATTGCTGGAGGCAAGATAAGCCTTTCAAAATTCAATTAGTTGCATGCATCTAGTTTAAATTGCATAAAATCTCTTGATTGAAATTTTTTGTGCATATTCATATTAAACCAAATTAAGGGCAACACCCAATTAAATAAGATAAGGTGAAGATTTGATCACCTTTCCTTGATCCACAAACAACCAACCAGCATCCTGTATTGACCTAAGCCTTTAATTTTAAAATCAATTAGACATCAGCCCTAGAAACTCGAGCTCAATAGGATAAAAAATCTTAAGAGTTGAATCAGGTTAGGGTTAGTCAATTTGATTGGTGTCTAGAAAAGTGGTTCAGGGATGACTGAATTCGAAGAAAGGTGGTTTCTAATTGGTTCAATTCGCTTATCTGGCCAAGCACAATTGGTGTCTAAGGCAAGTAATGGGAGGACTCCTATCAATCTTACACTTACCTGGTCAGTTGATTGACTGATCTTATACTTGGAGGGCTTGAAGATGACCTTGGCAGTTAGGAGTTGTCTAGATCTAGGATAACCCTTAGTCAGGATTGATTAACCAACTTGATTGCTAACCAACATCAAACCTAATTAAACCTAATTCTTCTATCTCTTCTTAGTTCTAGGACTCCTTAGGACCTCTTCTTTAGAACTTTTCTTTCTTTCTTCTCCTTTCTCCTCTAAAAATAAAATAAAATAAAATAAAAATTGAATTAAACTAGCTAAAAAATATTAAAAATAATAATTAAATTAAATTAAATTAAAATTAATAAATAAAATAATTAAAAAAATTAATTTTTAATATAATAAAATAATAAAAAATATATAAAAAAAATTTTAAAATTTTTTTTGAACCACACGTTAGGGTTGTACTAGTGCATGCACGGTGGAAAATTGCTTTATCTGATCTAGTTGAATCCAACTATAAAATTAAAAGACTGAATTGTATTAAATCCGATAACCAAATGGCTGAAAATTTTAGAGAACCACCTAAGCGGATGAAGGAATACTCTATTCCTTCCATTTATAATCCATCGATTTATATCTAGTTATCTGATATCCATGCTACCCACTATCAGATCAAGCCGACCACAATCCAGATGCTTCTATCTTTCTACGGAAACACCAATAAAGACCCTTACAAATATCTAGATGAATTCTTAGAAATCTGCTCTACGATAAAAATTCAAAATTTAACTAAGGATGTCCTTAGACTAATTTTATTTTCTTTATCATTAAAAGACAAAGCTAAGTTCTGGCTTGGCATAATAGGAAGATCAATTAAAACTTGGGCTGACTTGCAAAGTAAATTTCTTAAAAAATTTTATCCCATAGGCCGAACCAACATTATGAGGCGAGCTATCATTGAATTTGCTTAGCTTCTAGGGAAAACTCAATTAATCATGCTTCGTTATCTTCCTACCAAACCTGAGTAGGGATCCATGAATTTAAACATCTAGAATCTAGTCCTAAGACTGATCCAAATTTGATAAATAAAATGGACTTTCTTGCTCAGAAATTAGATCAAGTCCTAATCCTAGGTCAATAATCTTCTGCAGCATTCACATCATCTTCTAATTATACGAAGATTTGTTCAATCTGTGCTAGTCCAACCTATCATGTAAGTGAATGTCCTATGACTGCACAGTTTTCATCTTTTATCCAAGAATAAGTCCCTGCTAAAGGCTACTCTAAGCCAGTTAATGATCCATTTTTAAATTTATATAACTCTAGCTAGAGAAACCATCCTAATTCTTTTTAGAAATCACAACAGACTCAGGCTCAGATCCAAACTCCATCAGTATAAAATTATCAGAATAGACTTCAATACCAGAACTATGCTTATAGCAAAGGTCAACCTAGTAAGCCTTTTCAGCCACCACATCATAATCAGCTCTCATACCCACCTTCTCAATAGACCAATCTAGCTGATGATAGATTTAACCAACTTCAACAATTGATTCTAACTCAACAGCAATCTATCACCAAGCAAGAAGCTTAAATAGGATAATTAGTTGAGTCTAACACATGGAGAGAACTAGATCAACTACCAAGCCTACCAATTTCAAACAATCAATCTAATGTCCACCAACCTCCTGGACTAAGTTATCAATTTAATGTCTCACTTAAGAATCTTCAATTTGAGAATGCCAAAGTAATTTTGAAACTTAAAAGCTATAGAATTTTTATGGATCCATACCAAGACTAGGTGAGAGAAGCTAGTGCTGATGCTAACCAAAATGAAAATTTAGAGAAACAGGTTAGTACTGAGACTAACCATATAGAAGAATCTGAGCCAAAAATTAGTACTGATGCTAGTTTCAATTTAAATAAGATTGAAAAAAAAAAGAAAATAGATGATTTATCCGAGACTTATAAACCTAGTATCCTATTTTCTTCAATTCTAGAAGTCGATTCTTCTTACAAAAATCAAGAGGCATGTAATGAAGAGTCAATGGAGTTGTTTAAGCAAGATTATATTAATTTATCTTCAAAATTAAAACCACTTTTAGACACCCTTCTAGTACCTATTGAATCAAATTTAACTCCTAAAACTCCATTCATGAGCATTTTAGAAGAACAAATAGGAGAACTTCTTAAAAAACATGGGTCTGAGAATGGGATCATAAATTATGTCCCTAAAATTAACTATGATTATATCAATAATGGAATTATAAATTAACTTTCTGAGATTGACAATCCAAAATCATTAGAATTTGTCAATTTAGTATTTGACATAGGATAGTAAGCTACATTATGTCTGGCTGAAGACGGTAAACTTAGCGCTTGTTGAGAGGCAACCCAATATTTAGTTTTCTTTAGTTTAATTTATTTTTTTATTTAATATTTTTTAGAATAATTTGAATAAGTTAGAGGAAGAGCTTAAATTTTCAAAGCATGTGCTAAACCAAAAATATAGTCAGGTGTATTCTTTTATATTCTTTATTACACTATTTATTTTTTCTTCTCTATTGAGGACAATGTTGATTAAGTTAGGAGGAAGAAAAATAAAAATTTTAAAATTTTAAGTGCTCGAAAAAGTTAATATTTAGTATTTAAATACCTGATTATGCTTAAGAATCGAATTAAACTAAGCATTTCTAAAAGAAAATTGATACATAGATCAAAGAATCTGTGAGATATTGAGGAATCAAGTATTAAAAAATTTAATAAAGAATTAAGTCTAGAACATAAAAAGTTTTTTCTTGAGCATTTCTAATTTTTTCTACTAGCATCAAAGAAAAGTCTGCTTTTTATCGACTTGTATAGGGTAACTATATATTTTTTTATATAAATTTTTTTTAATAAAATAATTTTTAAGTACTTCTCACTGAGTAATCAGGCCTCTTTGCCTAAGCAAGCATTGAGTTTCGCATCAAAAGATGGGAAGGATAAAGAAGCTCATTGTAAAGTTAGTCTTAACTCATAGCCTATTTGATTCAAGCTAGTAAGCCCGAGGGGTATTCTATACCTAGTGCTCTAAATTCAACTGATTTGGGAGTCATTGGCCCAAGACTCGCTACATGAATCAAATAAAAAGCTTAACGGGTTAAGGCACTCCATAGTGGTACAATATTAAAAAAATTAAAAAAAATATTGGTTTTCCATCGAGTAATCAGATCCCATTATCTAAGTAAGCAATGATATTCACATTAAAAAATGAATAATATAAAAATTAAAATTAATAAATGAAGGGCGAAAGTAGCAATACTCTTGCCCATATAAAAGTTTAGATAAATCAGAGATAAAGGTGGGATAATTTAGAAAAAGTTCAAAAAAATTTAATGTTCTTTACTTAATTTTTCTATTGATAAGTATTAATACTTCAATGATATATCTCACTTAAGCTCTACTGAATATCAATAGCTATTTTGAAAACTACTTAGATAAAATTCGAAACTCTAAAGTTAAAAGGTATTTAAAATTAAATTCTTTCTTTACTTGAGAATGAGCAAAGCTTAAGTTGGGGGGTATGATAAGTACCATAAATTTATTAATAAAAATATTAATTTATCAATTAATTCATATTAATTTTTATAAATTAATGATTAATCTATATATAATTTTTAAGAAATTCATATTTTTATTAATTAAAAAAATAATTAAAAATAATAATAATTTAAAAATAAAATTTTATAATCAATAGAAAGAGCTCATTTTTTTTGATCATAATAAAATAAGTTTTGAGCAAAACAGAGCTAAAATAAAGAAGATATGAATTTCTAAATATAAAAAAATAAAACTTAAATTAAGAAAAAAGGCTCAGTTGGCTCCACAAGCCAAGTCACCAAGCCAAGCCAAGCTGTTAAAGCCAACTTAGCTGTAGAAGCTGTCAGCCAGTCCACGATCTAGGCGTAGACTGCCAGCTCAGTAGAAATCGATGAATCATGGAGCGACACGTGGTGGACCTAGATCCTTAAAGGATTCACAGAAAATCCATCACGATCTACAAGATAAAAAGATAATTTTGCATCAAAGCAACGAGCACTGATTGGTTGCGGTATATGGTGCAACCGATCCACGTGGTCCATGGCAATAATAAAGACAAGATCGGACGACCAAAATTTATTTCGATCTGATCTGGGCTGACACACATCTGATTTTGATGATTTTTGATCCGTTGGATTCCTATCAATGGCCAGATTTCATCCAAAGCAATAGAATTAATCCAAAACTTCTTTTAATCTAATTTTCATTCAGATTTTTCTATATTTTGATAATGAAAGAGCTCCTTAATCCTACATTGTCTAGAAGAAAACTCTCCAGCCCTCCTAGCTTTATATATAAGACCCCAAGCCTCTAGAGTTCATTATCTTCGATTAAGGTGAAGCTTTGGTACAGGAAAAAGCCAAGCTATAGGTTAATGGCTGCTTCAAAGCAACGAATGCTGAGAAGAAGAGTTGGGCTTCTACACTATCTTACTGCCAATGCCGATCCAAGATCAGAGATCAGGCTATTTTATTTTATTTTCTTTTCTTTCTAAATTTTATGTATTTAAATTTTAAAATTTTAATTAATAAAAATTTTATTTTTTATACTTTAATTTTAGCTCTTTATTTTTGTTGTAATTTAATTTCTATACTTTAATTATTGCTTTTTATTTTATTACAAGTAGATGCTAAGATTTAATTAGTAGATCTTAGTACCAAGTTTAAATTTTTGCATCCTTTAATTTTTGCTTTTCGACTTCACTTTTAGTTTCAAATTTTTTTTTTCTTTTTTTAAAAATCAAAGATTTTAAATCTAAAAAATACTACCTTTTCTGTGGATTTGATTCGACTCTCTGCTATCTACGTATTTTTAATTATTTTAAGAAGTCAGATTAAACTGATAAATATGGTATCTTAACGACAACATCGCGTTCCTATCATCCTATAAAAGGGAGCTTAGTCATTTTGCCATGAAGATATGATTCATAAATTGGATATGACTTGAAAGTCAATGAACTCAATAGCTCAATTTTTTCTAATTTGTTAATCCTATCTTCTGCTATATGACCTAACCTTAGGTGCCATAGATACCTATCATTTGGATTATTCCTAGATTATTTTGATCTTATGGCATTCATATTTTGCTCGATATTAAAAATAGTTATATCAATATGTAACTGGTAGAGATCGTTAATAAGAAAATTATTTATAATTTTATTTCTTTCATAAAGAATATTACAATGGTCCTTAAGAAAACTAATTACATAGCCTTCTTGTGCTAAACATGAAACAGAAATCAAATTTCTACTTACAGTAGGCATATAATAACAATCCTTAAGTACTAAATATAAGTCAGACGATAGTAAAAAAGGATAGATTCCCACAGCCACAGCAGCAATTCTTACCCCATTTTCGACGTGTAGGATCATCTTACCATCCCTCAGCCTCCTGCTATCCTTAAGACCTTGCATGAAAGTGCACAAATGAGCACTAGAACCAGAGTGAAGCACCCAATTGGATGCAGAAGAAATCATAAGGTTAGATTCAATAATGAGCATACCACCAGAAGGACCTATGTCCTTCTTATTCTTCAGGGTGGCCAGGTATGTAGGGCAGTTCTGCTTTCAGTGGTCGTCAGTATTACAATGAAAATACTTTTCTTTATCAGCGATTTTCTTCTTCAGCTTTGCCTTCCTTTTCTTTTCACCTTCACCTTCTGCTTTTTCATAAACTTCTTCTTCTTTTTAAAAAACTTTCTCTTGAAAGAAGTCCGTTCCATAGCAAGTACTGAGCCTTTAGAACCTTTCATAGAAAGCTCAGCAGTAATCAGTATATTCATAAGCTTAGCTAGAGTATTATGAAGTTTATGCATATGATAGTTCATGATGAATTATCCATACACATCAGTCAAGGATTGCAGAATCCTGATCTAACTTTACTCTGAGCTTCTCAAGCTCTTTCAAGTCCTTGATCATCATCAGATAATGATCTTGGATTGACTGTCCATCATGTATTTTAGTTTTAAATAGTCATTTAGTGATCTGATATTTGGCTGCATGACTCTGTTCACCAAACAACTCTTGTAGGTGAGCCAATATTTAGCGAGCATCTTGATATCTTCATGTTGGCGCTGAAGCTCATTAGATATCGAGTCCAACATGTAGTATCTGGCCTTATTATCTTCATCCATCCATTTATCAAGAGACACTCTCTGTTCAGTGGATGGATGAGCTGGTAAGGTGGGAGGATCCTGGTTCAATACATGAGTCAACTTCTCAAAATCCAAAATAATTTTTAAGTTTTGAAGCCAATCCTTATAATTGAGTCTGGTCAATCTATGGGTGTCTAGGATAAGGGCTAGTGGGTTGGACGCAGATATTTTTCTTTTTTCTATAGAGAGTCAAAGTTTTTAGTTAGATTTTGTAATTAAGACTTAATCAATTTATTTAGAAATTTAATTTTTAAATAAATTAGCTCTCACTATTTTTTTGGATCCCTACACTCTCTTTGTAGAGATGCAAAAATCTCTATGATTATCGATTTCTAGTGGATGGTGCAGTTCCACCAACTGACTCATCACCTCATCTAACAGTTATTGGTGATGGGTTAGAAATGAGTGAACAATTCTTGTCTAATGATTCTTTAATCATGGTGCATCTAGACTTGGTCTCTAATTCATGAATCTCATCGTGTCTAAAATATTGATCCACTCCTTAGTTAAGTCAGACCCACCATTTGTGCAGATTGGATTTTTAATTGGATCTCTCACCGTACCCAGAATATTAAGCCCAATCCATCCTCCAGTCCGTAGCATCCAATGCCTAATAGACATGATTGCATCTTTTCGGTGCAACTGAACTACTATGATCAGTCAAGAACAATCAACCCTAGGAAGGGCCCGCACATCTACAATGATGGAAGACCTTAGACTTAATCTTTTCTTAGGAAGATTTGATTTAGGTCTTTTTAAACTTGACTTGACATAGCTATAACCATTATGACTAACATAGTGGCATGGGTTAGCTCGGATTGTTAGCCACCTTAGATCAGGACTGCGTCGACAAGCATGGTCAGATAAGTGAGACCGACAGAAGGAATATGCCATTAACTCGATAAAAATGCATTCAAGTTGAGTAGCTCCCAATTAAAAACTAGTCAGTCGTATCTGCCAAACTTACCTTAGATACCAAATTATTGAGCCAGAATCAATCGGATTAGCCTACAATCCAGACTCTAACCACTGAGCCTAATTAGGTCTAACTTGATCGATCACTTATATGACTCGATCTTGATCCAGACTTAATCCTATTAGGCTGGTCAATTTAAGTACTCTCGATCCCAGCTAACCAACTCTTAATTTGGTTTGATCAATCGCTAGATCTAATTGAGCGACCCAAGTTTGAACCCAATTTTATGAATATGTCTTAGATCTAAAAATTCTTAATTTTAGATCTAATATATTTCATAATCTTAATTCTCAATTAAGTTTAGGATTCATAAACAAAACATATATATAAAATTTTAGGATTTTAGGATCCAGGATTTTGCAAAAAATAAGTTTTGATTTCAAATTAAGATCGAACGCGCAGCACCCCTACACACCATAAGAATATCCTATCGAATGGAAGGAGAGGGTCTTTAAACCCTACTTCATTCTTATGATCGGACGGCCAAGGAGAATGTCTTAATCAAAAATATGATAAATCTATAAAACTAGTTAGATCTACATCATATAAAAATTAATCTAACTAAAAATATATTTTGCATACATCTCATGTATCATATCATGTATGTTTTTATATCTAAATTATCTCATAAATATCTAAAAAATAAGATTTAAATTTGATCATATCAAATTAAAATTTATTCTAAAAAATTTTATAGAACTATTCTATAACTAGTCTAAACATGCATCTATCATATCTCATATGAATAAATTAAATAAATTTATTTTCTATTTTTTAGATCTAATTTTAATATTTATAATATCAAAAATTAGTAAATAAATAAATTTAAAAATTATAATTAATTAAATTAAAATTATGATCATGCTAGACTATACTTAGAATAATTCTATTCCTAGTTTAGTCATACATCTCATACATCTTAGATCTTGATTATTCAATTTTTTAATTTTTTGATTTTAGATCTTATCACATCTAATGTGACATCTAAAATTATCTTATTATTAGATCAAAAATAAATTAAAATTAGATCTAATAAATTATGGAACTTGTCTCTGATACTAGTTGAAGGAAAAAATCTATTTTCTAGGTCAGGTTCGTTCAGATCTGATTGAATTAGGAGAAATATTTTAAATTTTTTTTTTAAGATCCTAATCAGATCTAAGACTTTTAAGATCTAATCTTGTTAATATAATAATAAAAATAAAAATAAAAATTAAATCTAATTTAATTATATCTTTATTTTGGGTAATCCAATTATCTTGTGATGATCCTGATGCTTGTCTGAGATTCTAGATGTAGTCACACAAGTATCTGATCTCTATCGATATTCATTCAAATAGGATCTGAAGATGTTCTTCTTCTCAATCAATCCTCCAAAAATTAGATCTGGATCTGATCTTGAAGATTTTCAAAATAGCTTTTGAACAACAGCCATTGTCTCTTGCAGCAGTGCTGCCTTCTTTCTTTCCTGGCGCTTTTCACTTGCTTGGATTGCACCTTCTTCATGCCCAAAGTCTCTTGGGCATGGAGAGGAGAGAGAGGATTAGTGGGTGGCATGGAGGAGGGAGAGGAGCTATGTGGCATGGGCTAAAGGCAGAATTTCTGAATTTTACGCATAGACAGGATTTATATAGACCCTACTGCGCCATGTAGTGCCACATCATTCTAACCAATCATGGCCCTTTGTGCAATCAGATCTAAATTTGATTGGTGGGATGATATCATTTGATCCAATCAGATTAGAATCCCTCAAAACTCTCCTTAGGTGGCGCCAAGATTGGGTCAAACAAGTCTTCTGGCACCACCTAGTTTGATTCCCTGAAGCAACTGGAGTCCCATCTGTATGGGACTCCATCTTCTATCCTCATGGGGTGCATGCTTCCCTAGGCATGTGCCCCTTATCTATCTGCTTTTTAGCAGGAGGACAAATCCTTAGGTTCTCTCCTATGGGTGCATGACATATGGGCAAATGTCTAAGTGTCCAGGATCAATATTTGACCAATGTCTGAAGATAAGATTTAGCAGATGATGAAAAATGATAGGTGTTATCTTAAATTTATCTTATAAATTAAGACAACCTTTTTTTAATTTGGACAAACTCTAGTCAGACCAAGTAAAGATTTCTGAGTGAGTCCAAATATATTTGGCTCAGTCGAGACAAGCTTTAATGATTGTTAAAGGTGAACATTAGGCTCAATTATGTGCTAGCACGATTTTCTTGAATCTAATTGAATCTTCTTCAAATCAATTGAACTGGGTTAATCTAATTGATGATATTCAGATCCAAATCTTTATTTGTGTGATCCAGTTAGGTTTAATTTCGTATGGTAATGGGATATGTCATGATCTCTATCATCAACATCATCGAAACACCTTCCGATAGATCAAAACTTTTTTGATTCAGACAACTAGTATGATCGATCATCCAAATCATTCTAATTACTCTCAAAATCCACCAGTGATACCTCACAGCATATGGTGACAATCCATCAGAATTGAAAGTGAACCTTTCGGTGCAGTTATCTGTGTGATTAAGTTTCTCTATCTTAAGCTCCGATCGGATTAGGGTTAAGATGATCTCGTTAAACCCTTATATCCGTCATATGAATTAACCATTTGATTCAAGTCCAATATGAAAATCCTAATAGAAACTCTTTCTATTATTTTACTCTACCATGACCATGAGCTTATGGACTTGATTCTCATAATCATCATAGGGCTACTCCTCATCTATTAAGGTAGATAGATCCCCTATTGGTGCCATCCAATTTCTACAATGAATATGATATAGCCAACATATACCTCAGGGTTTCTAATGGCTAGAAGATCGAGTTATGGTGTAGTCAAACTATAACACCCTCAAGATGAACTGTCGATGCACCTTAGGTCAAAGAACCAGACACTACTACAGCTTCGAGCCAGTCATCGACGAGAAGGTAGACTTTCTCATGACTGCTCGAGGTGGTCATGCTCAGTGTCCTCATTCTCTAACGAGTATCTATACTCTCACTTCGGTGTCTTTATATCATACACTCAAGACTCATCTATCCAAAAGAAGCGATCGTACATGAATCTTTCGGATCAATCATCATCCTCATGATGATCCTACAGTCGGAAGCATTTTATGAGTTAATAATGAAAATTCATATCTTAAATTTTTAACTCTTAAAAATATGAACTATCATTACCATTAACTGAAAGGATGTATCATAAACACTTTCATATACACATTGTGATAGAAAATAATCTATTTTATTATATATAGTTAAAATTATAATTTTTCTCTTAGAAGTATATTATAAATGTCAATCAATCTGGCTTCTAGGGCACACATATCTAACAACCGGCATCTATTGCATCTCGAGATGGAGAGAGATATTTTGTCATCTTTATTGATGATTTCTCTAGAAAGATATGGGTCTATCTGATGAGAGAAAAATTAGATATTTTTGCTTGATTTAAAATCTGGAGAGCTGAGATGGAGAAGGAGAAAGGACAGTCGTGAAGTGTTTGAGGTTCGATAATGAAGGAGAATATGTCAGCCTAGCATTCAGAAGATACTATGAGAAAAATAAAATAAAATGTCATTACGTAGTGAAGATGATCCCTCAGCAGAATGGTATCATGTAGAGGATGAATCAAACACTGACAGAGAAGACCAGAAGCTTGAGGCTGTAGGCATCACTGTCCAAATCATTTTGAGTTATACATGTTTTCTCGTTAATAGATCTTTCCATAGAAAATTGAATGGAGGACTTCTAGAGGCTGTATGAAGTGGAAATAGATGGAGCTTGGCCACCTAAAGATGTTCAGCTATCCTTCATATGCTTTGATAGAAGAAGCCGATAGAAGCAAGTTGGACCCAAAGTTACAGAAGATGATATTCGTCGAGTTTCCACGAGGTTTGAAGGATTTCTTGCTATGGAATTAGTCGAAATATGATATTTGATGAAAAAAGCATCATCTTGAAGTTGAAAAGTGCAGATGGAGTTGTGAAGACAACATAAGATAGTATGGAAAAGCTCTCAGATACAAGTGATTTGCCCTCAACATCAACCTCGGGTTGTGTTCAGTTTGAGGTGGAGTTAGGCAGGCATGGTGATATACCTATGGAGGACTAGCATGGAGAGTGATCTATCTGGAAAGAAGTGCAGAGGTAGCCACAAGCAGCAGACTTGCATGATACTATAAGGAGAGTGGCACTGCATAAGCCAAAGCGCACTGTTCATAAATCGATGCGATATGACATTGATGAGACTATTTTCTATGCTCTCATCACTGCCAATGAAGATCCAAAGAATTTTGAGGAGGCCATGAAGAGTTCAGATCGAGAGTTATAGATGCAGGTCATGATGGAAGAGATGGAGTATCTCAAGAAGAATCGGACATGGCGGCCGGTGGATCTACCAGATGATGTTCGACCCATTGACTCTAAATAAATTTTCATCTAAAAAGAGGCACCTTCAGAGCAAGGTGGAGTGAGGTACAAGACTAGACTAGTAGCCAAAGGGTACTCATAGAGAGAAGGGATTGATTACTCTGAAGTCTTCTCTTCGATTATCAGACATATGTCCATTAGGATGATGTTGAGCATAGTTGCTGCTCATGATTTGGAACTGGAGCAAATGGACATTAAGATAGCATTCCTCCATAAGAATTTGAAGGAGAACATATACATGGAGTAGCCACAGGGCTTTAAAAAGTTTGGATCAGATAGAGAGATTTGTTTACTGAAGAAATTGCTATATTGATTGAAGCAGCCTCCTAAATAGTGGTACAAGTGGTTTGACACTTTTATGAGAAGTATTAGACTTTTTAGGTACGATCATGATCCGTGTGTATATGTGAGGTCTCTGAAAGATGGATCTTGGTTATACTTACTTTTGTATGTAGATGACATGTTGATAGCATATAAGAATAAGAAAGTTGTGTAGGAATTGAAAAGAGTTTTATCTTGAGAGTTTGAGATGAAGGACTTGGGCCTACAAAAAAGATCCTAGATATGAAAATTATCAGAGATAGAACCAATAGGCTGCTGCATCTATCTCAGAAAGGATATATCAAAAAGTTCTTGGAGAGATTTAGAATGGAGGAGACCAAACTGGCTGAGCTACCACTAGCCGAGCATGTCAGACTCTCTAAGGCCATGTCACCACAGACTGAGATGAAAATTCAGGAGATTAAAAAGATTCTATATGCTTTTGGTGTAGAAAGTATTATGTACTCTATGATATATTATAGGCCAGATTTAGTCCATGCAGTGAGTTAGGTGAGTAGGTTTATAGCTTAGCCTGGCAAGGAGCACTAGAGAGCACTGAAGAGTATCTTCAGATATTTGGCAGGTTTAGTTGGGATTAGCATCTACTATGGTCAGTGGAAAGGTGTTGAGGAACGTCCTAATATGTCCAAGGAGGCCCGAGGGCTAATAGAGGAGTTTGTAAATGTAGATTTTAGTGAATATATAGATACTCAACGTTCGATGATAGATTTTGTATTCAGCTTGTATGGAGGTCCAGTCTCATAGAGATCATGTTTGCAATCAATTACGGTCTTGTCCACTACTGAAGTGGAGTACATTAGCATCACAGAGGCAGTGAAGGAAGCTTTATGGTTGAAGAGCTTGGCGCTGGAGATGGGATTCCCACAAGATGTAGTTAGGATGCATTATGACAGCTAGAGTACTTTATTGCTCGCACAAAACTCTATGTATCATGCGAGGATCAAGCACATTAATATTAGATATCACAGGATCAGAGAGCTAGTGGAGGATGGTGAAGTAGAGCTGGTGAAGGTTCATACAAAGAAAAATCCAGCTGATGTGCTCACAAAGCTACTTTCATGAAATAGCTTTTATAATTGCATGGTATTGATAGGGTTGATAGATAGAGTTGAGTTCATAAGGACTTGGGAGCACCAAGGTGAAGATTGTGAGCTCAGTTATGGTGCTCTTAAGCCTTGAAAGTGGATAGAAAGAGAGCAAGGAGCGAATGAAATCAACCATCGAAAAGCTTCGGTAAATTCTTCAGAAAAGCTGGCTTGGATCCTATCAGAAGAGTCAGCAGCCCGAGCTATAGAAGAGCCAGTCTGAGCAGAAGAAAAGCCAGCTCGAATCTTGAGAGAGCTGACTTGAGAAGAAGTCTAGAAAGCATATCTGGTTGATACGCTAGAAGAGATGGCTCGATTCGGTCCAGAGCCAACTCGAGTAGAATCTGAGCCGGCTCGAACCCTGAGAGAGCCAGCCCGAGCAGTAGAATAGAGAGTGGTGATTTGGACTCTTGTAGGAGACATCACCATCGAGCCGACCCAATTCTTGATCGAGTCGACTCGAGCAGTAAATAGAATAGAACATAGTTTCTATTCTGACCTGGGATTGGGTTTAATCCTAGGAACTTAGGGCCTTGATTTGTAAGGTTCTAAGGGGGCTAACCTATGGATTGGATTGAGATTTATCCAATGGATGTGAGCATAGGAGATATGGGTGTACATAAGCTTGGAGAGTGCATCACATTAGGTTAGCGAGAAAAGTTTTTTAGGTTGGATCTTATTTGATTAGGTATATATACTCTGTACTGAGTTTTGTAAACTAAGAATAGAATCAATATAAATCTTTTCTTCCTGAAATCTCTCTTCCTCTCTCATTCTCTCCCTTTTCTTCATGTCCTAGGATTTGCTGGGGTTTCAATAGAAAGGCCATCCCTTTTCTCAAATCCTTGTTGCTATTTTTGCAAGCATCGAGTAGCAAGAATTATTTCCAATAGATTAGTATCAGAGCGGAGCCATCTAGAACAATAATTCGAAATGATCATGTAGCAATGGTACTCGACATCTGGATAGGCTGAATGTATGTAAAGCAATATTCTAGAACCCTGGCCTATGGTTACCATATAATTCATCCCTTTGACCCTTAATGCTCCGAATGACTTCGAGTTATTTGTCAATTCTCAAAATAGTTTATCCATATTCTGTCTCAACCTTACAAATTTCATGACTCTTTACAAGGATTATCTAGGTCTAGGTTTTGCTTTATTGAAATACAGTGAGACATTCGCTCCTAAAATTAATCAGAAGTGGTCAATCCTATCTTGACTCACATACTGACTCTATAAGTATTTGATTGTACTCAAAAATCTTCTGTCACTATATTAGAAATACAGATAGTTCGACACCAAAGTATAGTGAGTTGCTTATAAGTTACCATGGTGATCTTAGATCAGATAGACACTTATATCCATAAACTTTTGCTAGTTATTCTTGATAGTAGAATGCCACATTGATTATATTCAGTATAAATATACTCCTACATCTTATCTATATGTCATACCAGTGTCTCTACACCACTTGGTTATGAGAACAACCAATGCATATGGCATACAGCGATCTATACTCGATAAATTATTATCCTAATTAATAATCTATCATTTGGTCATGCATAATTTTAAGAATTATTTAACAAATTCTCTTTTATAAATTGATTGTAGTTCTAAGGAATTCACATAACATAGGAGTTTATTTAAGGAAGATAGATAATTTATAATGAATAAGCCAAGTAACTTTTATTAATTGATAATTCATATATAAACCACAGTCATCTATAACATAGATAATTGGCTTTAGGATATATTTTTTAACAACTCTCACTTGGACTAAAGTCAATCAGAATAATATCAAATACCTATCCTTCACTTGAGTTTGTCAAACTCCTTCATTCTGAGGCTTTAGCAAATAGGTTAGCCAAATTTTTCTTTTCATCAATCTTGTGAAGGTCGACGTCATTCCGATTCATAATATCCTAGACAAGATGATAGTGATGTAGCATATGATTGGTCATATGGTGCGCCTTTAGTTCTTTAGCCTTAGCTATAGCTTTAGTACTATCACAATATAGTAGGACTAGACCATTGATGGAGGTGCCGCTCCTAGCTTGCTAATGAACTTTTGCAACCATACAGTTTTTATGGCAACATTAGATGTCGCGAAGTATTTTGCCTCACAAATGGAATTGGCTACGGTATTCTGCTTGAAATTTTTTCAGTAGTTTGCTCCTCCATTTAGGATAAAAATATGATCCGATACTCTCTTGCTGTCATCTTGATCTAATTGGAAATTATAATCAATATATCCCATAAGTTTTAAGTCAATATCTGCATATATGAGCCATTAATCCTTAGTATTTCTTAAATACTTAAGAATTATCTTTACAATCTTTCGGTTGTTCTCACCTAGATTAGATTGGTATGTACTCACTACTCCTAGTGAGTATACCACATCTGATCTCATATATGTCATAGCATGCATGATAGATTTCATTATCGAGGCATATAATATTCTACTCATATGCTCTCTCTTTTTAGAAGTTGTCAGATAATTATTCTTAGAGAGAAAAATTTTATGGTCTATCGATAGATAGTCTTTCTTGAAATTTTTCATACTGAATCTTTTCAGTATGATTTCTATACACGTGAATTGGGACAACTTAAGCATTTTTTTAGATCTATCTCTATAGATCTCCATCCTTAGGATGTAGGATGCCTCTTCCAAATTCTTCATGGAGAATTATGATGACAGCCAAACCTTTATTTCTTGTAATGCTGTAATGTCATTCTCGATTAAGAGAATGTCATCCATATACAACATAAGAAATACTACTATAGAACCATTTTTTCATTTATAGATGCAAGGTTCTTCTTCATTCTTGATGAAGCCATACATTCTATGTTAGATGTGTGCCCTAGAAATCAGATTGGCCAATACTTATAAATACATTCTAAAGGCATTTTTATAATTTTGATCTAAAATAAATAAAATAAATTATTTCTTCTATCATATTTGTATATTAAGTATCTATGATACATCCATTGGGTTAATGAATATGATAATATATATTTTCAAGAGTTGAAAATTTAAGATATGTATTGTCATAATTAACTCATAAACTGCTTTCAATAATAGGATTATTAAAAGGATGGTAATTAATTTGAAAGATTGATGTACGATCACTTTCTTAGGATAGATGAGTCTTGAGTCATAGTATGAAGATACTGAAGTGAGAGTACAGATGTTTATTGAGAATAAGGATACTAAGCGTGACCACTTCAAGCAATCATAAGGAAGTCTACCTTCTCGTTGATGACTAGCTCGATGCTGTAGTTGGTTTGACCTGAGGTGCATCAATAAATCATCTTGAGGGTGTTATAATTTGACTACATCATAACTTGATCTTCTAGCCATTTGAAATCTTGAGGTATATGTTGGCTATAGCATGTTCATTGTAGGAATTGAATCGTACTAAGATGGAATCTATGAATCTCGATAGAGGAGTAGTCCTACGATGATCATGAGATCGAGTCCTCAAGCCCATGGCCATAGTAGTGTGAAATAATAGAAAGCAGTTTCTATTTGGTTTTTACATCGGACTCAAATTGAATGATTCAATCATATGACAAGTGTTGGGTCTAACGAGTTCATCTTGACCTAGATCCTATCAGAGCTCATGACAGAAGAACCCAATCATACAGTTGGCTGTATCGAGAGGTTCGTATTCAGTTTTGATGGGTTGCCACCACATACTGCTAGGTAGCCCTAGTAGATTTTGAAACTAATTAGAATTATCTCAATGATCAATAATTCTAATTGGATGAATCAAAAAGAATTCTGGTCTATCAAAAGATATTTTGATGATATCGATGATGGAGATCACGACATGTCCTATTACCATACAAAATTGAATCTAACTGAGTCACACTAATAAGGATTTGGATCTAGATATCATTAACTGAGCTCATATGGTCCGATTGATTTGGATTAGATCTAATTAGGTTTAAGAAAATCATGCTAGCATATGATTGGACCTAACTTTCTCTTCATATGGATTTCTTGATTGGTATGGACTCCATCAAATTTGATTTGGCTTATCCAGGAATCCTATATGGCTTTGTCCTGGTCTAACTAAATCTTGTCCTGATAAGATCAGATCATATCCTGGTCAGATCAGTCCTTGTCTTGATCTTAGGTTGAAAGGATCGGGATAAGATATTTTGACTCGGTCTTATGCAGGAAAGAAAGGAGGGGCGCACGCACCCTGGAGTGTCTCTTGGGGTGTGCATCCTAGGTTGTTTCTGGAGAGAGAAAGGATGTAGGCCCCATCCTGGCATGCACCCCTAGTGGATATAAGTTTTAGGGAGTTAGGAGGTTGCCCATTCAAATTATTTTGAATGGGTCAAATGAGTTTGAAATAGTTTAAACTCCTGGAGAGAGATTGCCTACGCCAACACTCTTATCCAGATAACTTTATGGCACACATTTTCATGGGAATTTGTGTGACAAAAATCCATGAAAATCAGAAGTGGGGCATGGATGCTATGTGAGAGTCCTGCTTTAAGCAAATTGACCTGTTTAATTGCTTAAAGCCCTAGGATTCTAGGGTACTCTATTTTGTCTATAAATTGGGACCTAGGCCAAAGCGTTTAGCTATTCCAGAGAGCCCATGCCCAAATCCTATCCCTCTCATCCATGCCTTCTCTCTCTCCTCTTCTCTCTCTTCTTCATGCCCAAGAGTTGGGCCAATCAATATTTCGAGCATCGATGTGCTGTCGCTACAAGATCGTGTCAAGAAGCCATCAATCGTGTGCCGATCGAATTGCTGCCAGAGATCAGATCGAAGGCATGCCTAGGAGATCTAGGATTTGATTTTCTAAGATCAGATTTAGAAGGAGAAGATCTATAGATCTAATTTGAGTGAATGCTGATAGAGGTCGGGCACGTGTGTGGCTCAAGTCAGAATCTTGGATAGCATTTAGATCATCGCAAAAAGTGAATAGTTTGCTTGCAAAAGATGGTACTTGAAACCAAATTTTTGTCTTTTAATTTTAGATTTTAATTATTAGATTTGAGAACTCTCAGATCTGATCGGATCAGTAAATTTTTTTTTTTAAAAAAATTATGCTGGTTAACCTGATCTGATCAAGATGATCTTGCAATTCTTTCATTTTGATCATCTTATCAAAATGCATATTTTAACTTCAAGATGCCTGCTATCGCAAGCATTATCCAAATGGACTTGAACATCTCATCATAGTCTATACCATAATGCTGACGATATTTCTTGGCAACCAAACGACTATTATAGGTCTCTACCTTTCCATCTGCATCCATTTTTTTTGAAAATCCATTTGCACCTAATAAATTTTATCTCTTCAGGTGAATTAACTAGTGTCCACATACTATTGATCTTCATGGATTTTATTTCGGATTTTATGGCTTCAAGCAATGTCTTAGAGTCAAACCTCTGCATGGCATCCATGTAGGTGATCGAATCCTCGTTGTTCTCATCGAGCTCAATAGGATTACCATTTTGGATCAAAATATTATAGTATCTATTTGGCTGATGCCGTACTCTATTGGATTTTCTTAAAGGTGCCTCTTCAATGGGCTTCGGATTTGATCTAATCAAATTCAGTTCTATAGGTTTACTAGATTATGTCGGTTCTTTCTATCAGTCGAACTTACTTATGTTCAACTTTAGTGGCATTAGTTTCTTTCCTTAGAAAATATCTTTGATGGGATATAGGTATAAGTGTCCCTTAGACTTGAGATCACCTCAGTGACTTACAAGCAACTCACTGTACTTTGGTACCGGACTAATTAAATTTTTAATTTAATAACAAAAGGCTTTTAGGCATAGTCAAATACTTATAAAGTTAGAGTGTAATTAAGATGGAATTGACCACTAAGAGTTGGAGAAAAATGTATCACTATATTTCAATATAGCAAAATCTTGGCTAGGATAATCCATTAGATGGATTTGATATTTTGAAATACAATATGGACAACCTGATTAGAGTTGACAATTAAACTCTAAGGTGTCTTACGAGCATTTTGGTTAAGAAGATGAATTATATGAAAACTATATCCGCATGGATTCTAAGGATGTTCTTCCACACATTCGACCTATTCAGTCATCAGGAACCATTGCTAGATGGTTACTTCGATTGGTACAAAAATCTATTTCTATGCTACTAGCTTAGATTCAGATCTATGAGGTCACATATATTAGAGCTCACGATCTAATCGGATGGTTGATCAATGATTAAGAATTATTCTAGAGTTAAATAATCAATACGATTGATGTTTAACCTAGTGCAAGTATTATAGGAGGATCGATTAGCAATTAGATTGCTAATTGACTTAATTTGATTAAACTAGAGAGCTAAGATTAAGTTTAGTTAAATATTATTTAATTAAATTTAGTTTGGACTTAATTGGATCAAGTCTAATTAGCTTTTTGAATAAGCCAAGTGCAAGAAAGACTAGTCCTATTTCAACTAGGACTAGGATCAACCCAATTTCCTAATTTGATTAAAAAATTAAATTAAAATTAAATATAATTAAATATAATTTAATTAAATTTTTAATTAGATTAGGACCTAACTTTTTTGGTTGACTTGATTTTGATTTAATTTGGTTTGAGAAACTACTTTGACCAAGTCAAAGATGGAATCCTAGTAAGACTAGGAATCCACCTTGTGCCACCTTAGTCCCTCATGCCCCATGCCCTTCTTTCTCTCTTATTTTGTGTGACAAATACCTTTCTCTCAGCCTTCTCATGCATGCCCTCCTCTCCTCTCTTTCTCATATGGAAGTTAGATAGTGGACTAAGTTAAAGATGGGAATTTATTTTGGTTTCAAATCCTATGAGATAGTGTTTTGAAAAACCAAAACTCTTCCTCACTTTTATGTCGTCCTCTTTCCTATATTTTTTCTAGTATTTTCAGCAAAAAGGAGAAGGTTTTGGGCAACATTTTCTTCTGGTCCCATGCCAAAAATTCTAGAGAGGGTGCCCAAGAGTTGGGTGCCCCTTGACTTGCCTTTTTTGGTCTTTCCTTGTCTAAGAGTTTGACCTAGACAAGACTCTTCTATATCTATTTATTTAGGATGAATTTTGGCTTGAAATTTTTATGAAAAATTTTTATAAAAATTAATTTTAGTCTTTCATTGTCTGATCTTAAAAAAATTTTAAGATCTAGTCCTGAAACCCTAGATCTGGTTCCTTCTTGCTGCTATTGAGAACAATTCTTTTTCCTATGAACCTACTTCTTATAGTAGAAGCACTTTGCCTGATTTTGGTTAGTCTTAGATCTTATATTTTGTTTATGTCTACAAGTCCTAGCATGAACCTCTTCATGCTGCTGAATCATATTTAACTTCTGATACTTACTATTGAAGTTGGGTCTTATAAGTATAACACCGTTTAACAGTGAATGGAGCAATTAGGGTTTAGCCTTAATCTAAAAAAAAAAGAAAATAAATATCTATTGTATATAAATTATTTTAAGCATAAAGACTTAGACTTTAGTCTAAAGATTTTTCTACTATTTTGTACAAATTGGTAGCCTTTACCTCCAATCTGAAGAATTACTATAATTTTTTAGTAGGTACTAGAATCCACACAGATTACACATATGCCCAACTTTGGCCAATCAACCTATGTGCATCTATGGATAGATTCTTTAATCAATTATTTCTCTAAATATTTAATTTTATCCTAGAAAGCCTAATTAGTAGGTTTTGGCCTCTATTAAAAAGGTCTGGTTAGGTCCAACTATTAACATGACCATACTTGATGCATCTAATCAATGAATGATTAAGTCGAATATTGGTTGGTCAATCTAACCATCATTAGAGAGATACTTTCAAGTCATCATATTATGAATGATAATTTTATTAGTCAATAAGCACCAGGCCTTTGGGCTTCTAATGATTATTAAGCTAATGGATCCATTATCATCCCACTTAATAGGAAGCTATGACTCACTTATCCCCATCACTTTGTCATTTTAAGGATTTAATAATTTAGAGGATCTAGATTACTTATGATTTAAGGATAGAGAAGACATGTACCAAATTACTCCCACTGACTTTACCAAGTCAAATCCTTCCACTGAGTTTTCAAGTCATTGAAGAGGACTAAGATCAATTTTGAACTATGGGCATCTAGAATAGTCTCACTGAACAAAATTAGTCTCATTAATTTATCTATGTGACATGGGTTAGCACGAATCAATGAGTAACTTAATCAAAAGTTGACTAACCACATTGGTCAGATAAGTAAGATCGGTGAGAGGGACTGTCAAAGCTTGCCTTAGGCACCATCAGAAATGATTAGGTACGTGGGCTATCAATTAAAGACCACTAATTTGGAAATGTCAGACTTATCTTGGACACTAATCGATTTATCAGTTTTGATTTGATTTGCCTAAAGATTTGGGCTCGATCATGGAGCCACGATCAGGTCCATTTGTCAAATGTATGGACTATGATCAATTACAATTATTGAATTGATTTATAGAGAAGAAATGATCTAATCCTCATTAACTATTAATTAGGTTTGATCAATTTCTTAACTTAGTTCATATTTGATTCTAACGTTAAGTCTAACCTAGTTAATGACCAGATCTGCTAATGCATTAATGCATTAACCCATGATTTATGAAATTATCTTAGGATCTTCAAGTCACAAACCTAGATCCTAAACAGCACTTAATTCTTAATTAAGTTTAAGGCTGATGGATTGGGGTTCGAAAGCTCAGAACTACTTTTTGATTTTATTATTTTAAAATATTTTTAAATTTATATATAGTTTATATTGAATCATATTCAATTTATGATTTTAGATCTGAATTATTTCAATGTTCAAATCATATACTAGAATTTTGAATTTAGGGTTTTATAGAAAATAAATTTTGAATCTAAATTCTATAAAATATATATATCACATATATAATAACTAGATTCAAATAAAAAATATATATCCAATATATGTAACAAAAGGATCTAGATGTAAAACATGAAACATGTCATTTAGATCTCATCTAAATAATCAATCCGATCATAAACTAATTTATATTAGATTTAAAATCTAAAAATAAATTATAAGCTAGTCTAGATCTTATCTAATTTATTTATGATTTAGTTCTTCAGATCAGAGCATACTAGGATAACCTCTCTACTGTAAGGGATAAATCTTACAGCAGGACAACCTTATAATCAGTATGTGTGATCTTAACATTATCTAGATCTCATCTAAATAATCAATAATAGATCAAAAAATCTATTTATTTTAGATTTTAAAATTAAAAAATAAATCATAAATCTACTTAGATCTTATCTAACTTATTCATGATTTAGATTTTCAGATCAACATATAATAGGATAATTTTTTCATTGTAAGAGGTAAACCTTATAATAGAATTATTTTATAATCAGTATATGTGCTATTTAGAACTATTTTTAAATTTATTTTTAATGCATACAAGATCATGTCATAAAAGAACCTAGGCTTTGATACCATTGAAGGAAAGTATATAAGGTTTCATGCATATATTTCAAAACTTTTTTAAAAAATAACATAGTGAAAGACTTAAATTAATCTAATTAATCAACATATGCATGTGATCAAACCAGTAAACACTCCTATCTAGGATTTATGAATTAGGATTAATGCAACCTAATTAAGGATAATGCAACCTAATTAAGGATGATTCTAGTCTAGAAGCTCAATTAAATTAGATTATATTATATTTAAATCTAATTTAAATCCTAACTTAATTAAAAATTAGGTGCCCTGAAGTCTTAATCAAATAAAAAATTATTCTTTCTTGTAATTGACTTATCTTATAAATCAATTAGACTTGACCTAATCAAGTCCAAATCAAATCTAATTGAATTTAATTCAATTAGACTTGATCTCAATCCTAATGCTTAATCAAATTGAGTTAGTTAGTAATTTAATTGCTAATTAATCTTTCTGCAATACTTGTACTTGATTAATTATCAATTGCATTGATGATTCGATCACTGAATGATTCTTAATCATTGATCAACCATTCGATCAGATAGAAATCTTTTATGTGTATGATCTTATAGGTTTGAACCTAAGTCGGTAGCATAGGAATCAATTTTTGTATCAATCAAAATGATCATCTAGCAATGATATCCGATGTTCGGATAGGCCAAATATATGTAAAGCAACATTCTAGAACCCTGATCCATGGTTATCGAATAATTCATCCTTTTGATCCTTAATGCTCAGGATGACTGCGAGTTATCTATTAATTCTTAAAATAGTTCATCCATATTATGTCTCAATCTTATAAATTCTATGACTCTTCATAAGAATTATCTAGGCCTAGGCTTTGCTTAATTGAAATACAGCAAGATATTCGCTTCTGAAATTAATCAAAAATTATCAATCCCATCTTGACTCATACATCGACTCTACAGGTACTTGATTGTATTCAAAAATCTTTCATCACTATATTAGAAATATAGGTAGTCTGGCACCAAAGTATAATGAGTTGTTTGCAAGTCATCGTGGTGATCTCATATCGAAAGGACACTTATAGCCATAAGCGATTGCTTGCTACTCTTGATAGTACATTACTACTATTAGAGATAAACCCCGCTCCTACTGAAGTCCAGTCTGATGCTTAGCCTAATGTAACTGGTAACCACAAAAGAGCTTCGATAAAAAATTCTTCCTCTTAGGATTCCTCCAATGATCGAACTCCTTTCGAATTCCTTCAATAGTCGAACTCCTTCCAGACTCTTTCAGCAGCTGAACTCCTTTCGGACTCCTCTAGCAGTCGAATTCTTTTCGGACCCCTTTAGCAGTCGAACTCCTTCCAGACCTCTTCAATAATCGAACTCCTTTCGGACTCCTTCAGTAGCTGAACTTCTTCCGGACTCCTCCAGCGGTCGAACTTCTTTCGGATCCCTTCAGTAGCCGAACTCCTCCAGCGGTCGAACTCCTTTCGGACCCCTTCAGTGATCGAACTTCTTTCGGACTCCTCCAATGGTTGAACCCTTTTTGAACCCCTTCAGCAGCCGAACTCCTTTCAGACCCTTTTAACAATCGAACTCCTTTCGGACTCCTTTAGTAGCTGAACTTCTTTCGAACTCCTCTAGCGGTCGAACTTCTTTCGAATTTCTTCAGCAGTTAAACTTCTTTTAGACTTCTCCAACGATCGAACCCCTTTTGGATCCCTTTAGCAACCAAACTTCTTCCGACTCCTCCAATGATCGAACCCCTTTTAGACTCCTCCAGCGGTCAAACTTTCCATAGTCATCCAGAAAGATCTTCGCTTGAGTTCGATTCCATACACGGTATGAACTGACCCATACTCGGATTACCTTAGTGGAATCTGAACTCCTCTAGAATTAATATAGCTCAAAGGTCATCACCAACCGATGTCTATCCCTTCGAACTTTGACTATCAAATCTTAAATCGACTGACACCTTACGATAATAAATACTATCCTCCATAACAAACTTTACGTGATCTCGAGTGACCCACTATCCAATAGTTATGGCTATTACTATCAGTTTGTTATAGGCTTCATCATAAAAGGGACCCTCCAGATATATTTTTAGAAGGCTCTTTTCTTTCTCTCAAAATTCTGCAACTTTCTTGACCGAGCACTCCATTTCTATTGGTCGAAAAAGCTAACTTGACTGTCGGAGGGTCTTGCCAGAGCAACCACCCTAAGCTCCAGAAGAGACTTATTTTGCAGATCACCGATGGCGACCTCATCTTTTTCGACTCCAGTACTTCTCCGACGGCAACCAAATTTTGCACCAACAACTACATTGATCACATTCAATGTAGATGTACTCCTACATCTTACCTACATGCCATATCAGTATTTTAACACCATTTGATTATGATTATGACCAACATATATAGCATACAACGATCTATACTCGATAAATTATCATCCTAATTAATAACTTATTATTTGATCATGAATAATTAAGAACTATCCAATAAATTCTTTTTTATTGATTGATTATAGTTTTAAGAACTTCATCATAACATAGGAGTTCATTTAAGAAAGATGAATAATTTATAATGAATAAGCCAAATAATTTTTATTAATTGATAATTCATGTACAAACTACAATCATCTACAACTTAGATGATTGGCTTTAGAACATATTTTTCAACACATTTTTTCATGAGTCGTGCATGGATCGTGCAGCTAATTTCTGTGCACCGCATGTGAACCATGTGGTTGAGTGTGGGCTCTTGTGCTTTTGTGCTTAGGCTCTTGTGCTTTGGGCTTTTTAAGCTTTGATCTTGATTTTGGTTCCAATCTGAGTCTAAATTACTCCTAATTTTCTTTCTTTTAATCTATAAATCGGACTTTATATTGGTGAGCATCTTTCCTACAAAACAGAAGAAGAAGCATCGATTCTTAAAGAATAAAGATCAATTAGTATCTATTTTTGTGTTTAGTTTTGGAATATTTATTATACTTATTATTGAGCAAGCCATTTCGATCAAGGGCACCATCGTAGTAGCAACTCCCGTTCAACCAAGCGTACCATGTTTGGTTGTAGCCTCTGCCCCCTTTGTTCAGCTGAGTATACCTCAGCAAGTTTCAACTCCCACTTTAGCTTCTCCTACTGCCTAGGGAAGAGATAAGCCTCCTTCCCCAACGATCGACTCCAACAGATCAGCTTCCACGGGAGAACAAATTGACCAGGGGGTACATCTACTCGATGTCCTTGAGGGTGCCACTCTTAGCGATTGAAAACTCATTCGATAGTTGGTAGAGAGTATGCTCCTACCCACAGAGCTGAAGAGGCTCAAAAGACTAAATTTTGCAAGTCTATGGAAGCAGGCCGTGACCTCCCTCCACCAGGTATCTCGATAGTAGCCTTTACTTTGCTCTTTCTTCCCTTGTTTCTTTTTTTTTCTACTTTTCTTTTTTTACACAGTCTCGATGCAGTTGATTCACCTCCTCGCCGAGTTGTCAAACAGCATGGGGAGAGTGGACAAGACTTACATGTAAGCCAAGACGATCGAGGCAGAAGTTGAGTGCCTAAAAGAGATGCTGAGTAAGGTGGACACTGATCTTGTCCATAAGAAAAAGGGGTAGTAGGAGGTCAAATCCTAGGTTGCCAGGGTAGAGAAGGAGGCGGGGCCTCCATCGATGCCTTGAGTTAGGCGTAGGTTAAACTGGCCTGCGACAAAGAGATGCAATAGGAGATGGCTTTAAGAGTCATCGAGGTTGAACGCAAGGTCATGGAGATTGAGAAAAGGGCTAAAGAGTGGATTGCTGAGGCCAGCCATCTTATAGTGGAGGCATTCAAGACATCCAGGGAATTTAATGATGTGAAGATTGCATTCACTCAAGAAGCCTTCAACGCCACCGTGGAGATTAGCTTCGATAATTATCGCCGCTCAGCTTCTTATGATGGACCTTTCTTTCTTAGATGAAGATGAGGAAGAGAAAGCTACAGGGGAGCCCGTCCACTCTGACCCGTGGCTGCTGAGGAACAATCTGAGGGAGAGTCAACGATCATGGAGGTCTCCTCATCTCCATCCATAGATACTTCTGCTCTGATTCTAGCTTCTCTGACTATGGTGCCTATCGATCCATTGGAGACTATCCCAAGCTCAATTGATCCTTAGAGTGAGGTTAGAAATTGACATATCTTGTATTTTCTTTTCCCTTTCCTTCCTTGTAAGAAAATTTTCATTAATGAAATGGACTTTTCCTCTTTTTTGAATCATACTCTTCTTTGTGTGCTTATTTAGTCTCATCAATGAGTCCTCGATAGGTATAGTCCTCCAATTCTTAGTGCCGAGCCTATGCTAGTTGCCATTGCCATTCACATTGATGTCTTGAAGAGAAAAATGAAGGCGGTGAGCAAAATGGCTTTGGGTCAAAAAAGAAAACTTTCAAAGGTCGAAAAGACATTCGATGAGGCTTTAGTGGAAATCGAACATCTTCGATTGACTATTTGGCCGAAGGACAAAGCTCATACTGAGGAAACAAAAAGGTTGATTGAGGAGTGCAAAAGGCTGTCAGATGTTGTTGAGAAAGTGACTTAGGACATGGCTGCCAAGATATTTAAGTATAGCCATCGACTTTGCTGGGTCCAAGAGAGAATAGTAGCATTAGAATTGTCAAAAACCATCAAAGAGGCTAGGTCTAAGTGGGAATTGGCAGCACACATTGCGTGACTTTAAAGTAAGCTACGTGTTGCACAAATGAGGATTTTGAGCCTTGAGCAGGCTCGGAGGGATGCAGAGTTTGATTCCTTAGCAACACCAAGGAGCATGGCTATAGCTAAACCTACGCTGAGGGAAATTAAGTTGCCTAGCAGTTGTAAGACTTCAAGCCACGACAGGATCTGCGTCGTGTATGAGTTGGCCTATAGCCAAACCCACATCGAGAGAAAGTTAGCCTGTGATGGCAAGAACTTGAGTTAGTGAGGATTTGATAAGGCAAGGATGTTGGAAAATATGTTCCAAAGTAATCATCAGTCTATTGATGATTGAGCTATATTATAATTATAATTAATTTATTAATTAATAAAATAAATATTTTAATATTTTTTATCATAAAGTCTACATCTTTTAATGAACTTCATTATTGTGATGAACTCCTTAGGATTATTTAGTTTTGATAAAGAAAAAATTTATCGATTATTTTTTTAACTATTTATGACCAAATGATAGGCTGTTAATAAAGGCGATAGCATCTATCGAGCATAGATCGCTGTATGCTATATAGGTTGGTTTTCTTAACCAAGAAGTGTGAAGATACTAGTATGGCATACAGGTGAGACGTAAGGATACATCATCACTGGACGTGATTAACTCTAGAGCATTCTGCTATTAAGAATTGCTCTGATGGGATATAGGTATAAGTGATCCTTAGACCTGAGATCACCTCAGTGGCTTGCAAGCAACTCACTATGCCTGGGTACCGGACTAACTGAATTTCTAATTTAGTAATAGAAGGCTTCTGGGCATAGTTAAGTACTTACAAAGTTGGTGTGCAATCAAGATGGGATTGACCACTCCAAGAGTTGGAGAAGAATGTACCACAATATTTCAATATAATAAAATCTTGGTTAGGATATTCTATGAGATAGATTTAATATTTTAAAATATAATGTGGATAGCCTAATCAAGGTTGACAATTAAATTCTGAGATGTTTTACGAGCATTTTGGTCAAGGGCATGAATTATATAGAATCTGTTGGTGCAAAAACTCATCGTCCCTGGAGGTAGCCGGGGTCGAGGCCGCTGAGGTCGCCATCGGGGACCTGCAAAATGAAGTTCCGTCCGAAGCGGGTGGGGGGTTGGCTCCGGCAAGACCCTCCGACGGTCAAGTCAATTTTTGGCCAACAGGAATGGAGTGCTCGGAATGAGTTCCGAAGCTTAGAGATGAGGGGGAGAGCTTAGAGATAAGAGAGTTCAGAGAGCTTAGCCTTAGCGTGTCGGGAGGGATCCTTTTTATAGCGGAGCTTAGTTGATGATGACGACCATGGCGTCTGGCAGAGAGTCGTTGGGGCAGTATGGAGCTTGGCACGGAGAGGATGGCATCGTCCGGCGGATCGTGGGAGCCATACTGGCACGTCGTGGGCCGCATGGAGTCCGGTACGGAGAGGATGGCGCCGTCCGGTGGATCGTGGGAGCCATACTGGCACGTCGTGGGCCGCATGGAGTCCGGTACGGAAAGTAAGGCATCGTCCGATCTTGTTGCAGGCGATAGTTCATCCAGAGGAGTTTGGACTTGTAGGAAAGTTCGGCTGAAGGAGAAACCCAAGAGGAGCTCGGCCGTAGAGAGGTTCGTAGGAGCTCGGATGGTCGAACGGACGTCTGGGAGGAGCCCGTCTCCTGAAGAAATCCTACCGCTTGGAGTCCAAGGAGCTCGGCCGCCAGAAAGTTCGGCCTGTGGTGGGAGTTCGGCCCGGAGCCTGGATGCTGGGGAGTTCGGCCGCTAGGCAGTTCGGCTAGACCAGTGCGCTGAAGCTCTTCTGTGGCCACTGTTTGCATTATGCTGAGCATCGGGTCCGGCTTCGGTAGGAGCGGGATTTATCCCCAACACTAGCCCCCCTACTCCCGAGTTCGAAATTCGAGGGAAGAGAGTACCAAAATAGGCGACTGCCGAAGTCCTTTTTCGGGCCCCGCACTTATCGTAGCTGAAGCTCGAGGAGGTCTCATCTCCAGTCGGTGTTGACGTTGAAGTTGAAGCTGAGGCTTGGGGGAGACCTCACCTCCAGCGGAACTCATTTCCAGCCAAAGTTGGTGAAGCCGAAGTGAATCCCACCTTCTGTGGTCGGGGTCGGAGTTGGGCTCCTCGGGGGCGACATTGTCTCTATCAGCCGAAGTTGACTCGAGGGAGACCTTCTCTCCCGCAGTCGAGGTTGTCGCGGTCGCTTAGGGGAGATCTTACCTTTTGCTACCGAAGTTGGCTCGGTCCCTCGGGGGAGATCTGATCTATAGCCGAAGTCGTCCACGATCGCTCGGGAGAGATCTTATCTCTGGCCGAGGTCGATGGAGATTTTCTTTCCTGTGGACTTCGGAGTTTGGACTCAAACTTTGCTCGCGTTAGGACGGGGTTCTCCTTCTGTTCCTGATGGGCTGTGGGGGCACATTTGGACTGTCGTCCGTCTCCCCCCATCTCGCCTTAGGTGGATGAGGCCTTCGACTTTGCTCATGTTAGGACGAGGTTCTCCTCCTGTTCCTAACCGACTATGGGGGAACATGGGGACCATCGTCCTTGCCTCTCCCCCCATCCCGTCCTTTGTGAACGGGGCCTTCGACTTTGCTCACGTTAGGACGAGGTTCTCCTCCTGTTCCTAACGGACTGTGGGGGCACATGGGGACCGTCGTCCTCGCCTCTCCCCCATCTCGTCCTTTGTGAACGGGGCCTTCGACTTTGCTCATGTTAGGACGAGGTTCTCCTCCTGTTCCTAACCGGCTGTGGGGGCACATGGGGACCGTCGTCCCGCCTCTCCCCCCATCCCGTCCTTTGTGAACGGGGCCTTCGACTTCGGTAGGGCCTTATTTCCCCGACCGATGTTGACACGGGGGGAGACCTCGTCTCCTGCAGCCAAGGTTTAGACCGTCGTCCGTGCTTCTTGTTGGCTTTGACAATGGGAGGTGACGAATCGCCGATGTAGTCCCCTCCTCTGGGGTAACGTCGATAACGCCGTGAGGTGGCCGACCTTGAAGTTTCTGGTTACGGCAGTGCTTTTAGCCGATCTTCTTCCTGCTTCAAGCCGGCGTTGAAGGAATTTTACCCCGCCGAGTTCTTCAATCTCGTCTTTGGAGCTGAGATGTATTCCTCAGTGTCGTGGCCGTGGTCGCGATGCTAAGGGCATTACTTGCTTCCATCGCGCATCGTTTGAGGAGGCCATAGTCCCTCAGGTCTTGGCGGCTGGCTCTTAACTTCGTTGAGAAATTCGAGTTAGAGTAGCGGGGCATAGTTGCGGAACCTTTCGGGAGGAGGGTTTCTTCTGCACCCTTCTCGGTGGCGAGCTCGATGGCTTCTTGAGATGGGGTGGTCCTTGCGAGGTGGCGTGCTCGAAAAGTTCGGGTCTTGTGCTGTGGGGGTCGTAAATGCGGTCGAACTTCGTTCCTAGGGGCGGTCGTGAGCACAACCGAACTTCCTCTGAACCTCCCGTGAAATACCGAACTTCATTCCGTGGGAGAACCTTATTCCGCCCTTGTCTGCACCGAACTTGATGGTGAGCTTTGAAGGGAAGTTCGGCCTCACTTGCGCCGAACTCCATTTCAATGATGAGCTTCTGAGGAAAGTTCGGCCTTGCTTCCGCCGAACTTCATTCTGATGAGGAGCTGTGGAGTTCGGCCTCACTTATGCCGAACTTCATTCCATGCGGAGAACTTTGTTCTGCCCTTGCTCGCGCCGAACTTCTGGCTCACGCCGAACCTATCTTGGTGAGAAAAGGAAGCTCGGCCTCACTTGAAGCCGAACTTTGCTCCGCTTTCTTGCGAAAGCTTCTGCGGGAGGGCTTCATGGAGCTCGGCTTTCCTCGCGCCGGACTTCATTCCGAATCTTCATTCCGTTTTCCCGCGAGACCTTCCGCGGCGGAACTTCCTGCTTCTTTGTCGGGGCTTCCTCGACGATGAGCCTCGAGATCGTAGACGTGGCCGAACTTCATGCCGCATCCTTGGACACGGCCGAACTTCATTCCGCCTTCCTTGCAAAACCTTCTGTGGGGGAACTTCTTCCTTCACTATCCCGAACTTCCTTGATGACGAGCTCGAGGTGGAGCTCGACTTTGCTTTAGCTACCGAACTTCACTCCGCCTCCTATGAATTCTTTGTAGGAGGTTTTGTTGACGACATACTCAAGATGGGGGAGTTCGGCTTGACTTGAGCGATGAGAGCTTCGAAGGAAAGTTCGGCTTCACTTGCATCGAACTTCATTCTGCTTTTCCGCGGAGGCTTTTTCGCGCCGAACTCCATTCCGCTTCTGCGGAAGAACTTCTGCTCTCCGTTTCTCTCCCAAGGGGTGGTTGGACTCTTCCTTAAGGCCAATTTCTCGCGCCCTCATGGCGGGCTTGCTTCTTCCCTGTCGTCATGTGATCCTGAAATAATAACGTCGAACGAAGGAGCTTTATTAAGGGAAGCCTACTGGTGATACATTCTCAGATTTTCTGAGTTCCAAGGTCGGAGAAGCATTGTTCCCCCGAGCTCCTTCAGGCAATAGGTTCCGGGTCGAATGATCTCTACCACTTCATATGGACCTTCCCAATTCGGGACGAGTTTTTCTTGGCTCAGAGGCTGAGAGACGGCTGCTCATCGAAGCACTAGGTCCCCCACTCTGAATGCCTTGCCTTTGACCCTGGAGTTGTAATATCGAGCCACCTTCCGTCGGTAGGCAGCCATCTGAATGCGGGCTTCCTCCCTTTTTTCTTCTAGAAGGTCGAGGTTGACTCTAAGGTCCTGGGGGTTGTGCTGCTCGTTGAAGCCCATGACTCGCGTAGTTGGGAGTTTGAGCTCGATCGGGATAACCGCCTCGGTACCAAAGGCCAAGGTGAAGGGCGTCTCACCGGTCGGCACCCTCTACGTAGTTCGGTATGCCCAGAGGATGTGGTAGAGTTCGTCCACCCAGGCCCCTTTCGTCCCATCGAGCCTCGCCTTGATACCTTGTAGTAGGATCCGGTTGGTCACTTCAGCTTCCCCATTGGCCTGCAGGTGAGCTACCGAGGTGAAGTGGTGGGAGACATTTAGCCCTTCGCAGAACTCGGCAAACCGTGCTCCAGTGAACTACCGTCCGTTGTCGGTTATGAGGGTTTGGGGCAGGCCGAACCGGCAAATTAGCGACTTCCATACGAAGTCCTGCACCTTGGCCTCGGTGATCTTCGCTAGTGGTTCCGCCTTGACCCACTTGGTAAAGTAGTCAATCGCGACCAAGAGAAACTTCCGCTGTCCGAACGCTGTTGGAAAGGGGCCGAGTATGTCCATCCCCCATTGCGCAAAGGGCCACGGTGCGCTGAGCGGAGTAAGTTCGGACGCTGGCTGCCTTTGCACGCTGGCGTTCTTCTGGCAGCGATCGCACCTCCTCACATATTCCATGGAGTCGTGAAACAGGGTCGGCCAGTAGTACCCCTATCGAAGTAGTTTTTGCGACAGGGACCTGGCCCCAGTGTGACTTCCGTAGAGTCCTTCGTGCATGTCCCACAGAGCGAAGTCGGCCTCCGAAGGTCGGAGGCATCTCTGCAATGGGAGGGAGTACGACCTTTTATATAACCTCCCCTCATATAAGACGTAGCGGGAGGCCTGATTCCTGAGCTTCCGAGCTTCTTTTCGGTCGTGAGGAAGGACCCCTTCTTTAAGGTAGGCGACCAACAGATCGATCCAGCTGGGCTCGAAGTCCGTCCGTAGGATGGCCTGAGATTCTTCCGTGGTCGGGCACTTCAGAGTTTCCAAAAATACTTCTTTGGATAGTTCGGCCGGGGCGAAATTGGCCAACTTAGAGAGAAGGTCGGCTCTTGCATTTTTCATCCTCGGGACGTGCCGAATGCCGAAGCTATCGAAGGCTGGAATCAAATTCTTCACCTTCTCGAGGTACCTCACCATGTTTTCCTCCCGTGCCTCGTAGTCGCCGCCAACCTGACCGACCACCAGCTGGAAATCGCTGTAGACTTGGAGCCGATCTACCTTCAGTTTCCTTGCTATCCGCAATCCGACGATCGGCGCTTCATATTCAGCCTCATTATTGATCGCGGAAAACTCGAAGCGCTACGCGTACTCGACGACGATCCCCTCGGGGCTGACCAAGACCAGCCCCGCACCCGCTCCGACGGAGTTGGATGAGCCATCTACATGCAGAACCCAGAAGCTTTCGGGAAGGTCGGCCCTTTCTTTGGGGAGGCTCGACTGCCAAAGCTCGGCTTCGTCATAGCTCGGTCCTGCACCGACGTAGGTGTCGCTTGATCCAAGCTCGGCTTCGATCGGAATGGTGCATTCTGGCACAAAGTCCGCCAGTATCTGGGCTTTGATCGATGGCCTGGGCCGGTAGTTGATATCGAACTCTGCGAGCTCGATTGCCCATTTTGCAATTCTTCCGGAAGCGTCCGCTCGGTGGAGGACCGCTCTTATTGGTTGGTCTGTGAGGACCGTTATGGTGTGCTCCTGGAAGTAAGGTCGGAGCCTTCTGGCAGCAATTAGGAGATAGTAGGTTAACTTTTCCAACCTGGAGTATCTGGTCTCCGCGTCCCTCAGGGTTCGGTTCACGTAGTAAACCAGTCGTTGTGCCTTCGCTTCTTCCCTGACCAACACCGCCGCCAGGGCTCCGGGGAGACAGCAAGGTATAGAAATAATTCCTCCCCGGGTTCGGGCCTTGCCAGCAGCGGGGGCGAGCCGAGGTAGCTTTTGAGCTCTTCAAATGCTTGTTCGCACTCCATCGTCCAGCAGAAGTCCTTCGATCGTCGAAGAACTCGGAAGAAGGGCATGCACCGCTCGGCCGACCTTGAGACGAAATGACTTAGGGACGCCACCCTTCCGGTCAGGCGCTGAACTTTCTTGATTGTCTTCGGAGCAGCCATTTCTCGAATAGCTCAGATTTTCTCAGGGTTTGCCTCGATTCTGCATTTTGACACCATAAATCCGAGGAATTTTTTGGAGGTCACGCCGAAGGCGCATTTGATCGGGTTCAGCTTCATCTTGTGCCTCCTGAGCGTACCGAAGGTCTCTTCAAGGTCGGCCAAGTGGTCTGTTGAAGCTCGGCTTTTGACGAGCATGTCGTCCACGTACACCTCCATGTTGCGGCCGATCTGTCCCTTGAAGACCTTGTTGACCAAGCGCTGGTATGTCGCCCCTGCATTCTTGAGTCCGAAAGGCATGACCCTGTAACAGTAGAGACCTCGGTCAGTAATGAAGGTGGTCTTTTCTTCGTCTTCGGGCGCCATGCGTATCTGGTTGTAACCAGAAAAGGCATCCATGAAGGTGAGGAGCTCGTGGCCCGAGGTTGCGTCCACCAGTTGGTCGATCCTGGGCAGGGGATAGCTGTCCTTCGGACAGGCCTTGTTCAGCTTCTTGAAGTCGATGCACATCCTCCATTTTGTTGTTCGCCTTCTTGACGAGAACCACGTTCGAGACCCACGTCGGATAGTTGACCTCCCGGACGAGTCCGGCTTTGAGGAGCTTGTCCACTTCTTCGGCGATCGCCCTCTGCCTCTCCGGGGCGTGGTGGCGCAGCTTTTCTCTGATAGGCCGGTGCTTCGGATCGACGGCCAGCCGATGTTCCATGACCTCGGCGTCGATCCCCGGTACATCCGCTGGGGTCCATGCGAAGACGTCCGCATTTCTTCTGAGGAAAGCGACGAGCTGCTCCCTAACCTCGGCCGCCAAGCCGGAGCCGATCTGCACCACGTGCCCCGGGTTTCCGTCATGCAAGGGCACGGAGACGAGGTCTTCCGCGGGCTCGCCCCGCTCCTCGGTGAGGTCGTCGCGGACGTCCAGCCCGTCAACAAGGTAAGGGTCGGGCTGGTTCCCCCTGCGCAGGGTGGCTGAGTAGCAATACTTCGCCAAAGCTTGGTCTCCTCTGACCTCGCCGACTCCGTGACTCATCGAAAATTTCATCTTCAAGTAGTAGGTTGATACTACCGCCCGGAGCGCATTTAGGCCGGGTCGCCCGAGGATCGCATTGTAGGCGGACGGGGTTTTCACGACTAAGAAGTCGACCTGCGCCTTGGCCAATTTTGGGTGTCGGCGTACCGTCACAGCCAAAGTTATTACACCTTCGACCGGAACGGCGCCGCCAGCAAATCCTACCAGGGGGGAGTTCACAGGCCCTAAGCGGTCATCAGGCAGGGACATTTTTAAGAAGGCATCGTAGAACAATATGTCCGCCGAACTTCCATTATCCACCAAGACACGATGCACATCATAGTCAGCGAGGTTCAAAGAAAGTACAATCGCATCATTATGCGGAAACTGGATCCCCTGGCCGTCTGCCTCGGTGAATGTCATAGGCTCCGTCGTCCTCCGTCTCTTTGTCGGTCCCCCAGATCCGCCGATTTCTTCCCGCTGAAGCCCCCTCGAGATGGTGTTGATGACGCCAAGAGGCGGCCGATCCTCTTATTGGTCTCCTCCGGTCAGCGGCAACGCCCTCAGTCGATCTTCTCGCTCTTCAGGTCGTCTTCGCAGGAATCGATCAAGTCTGCCTCGCCTGACGAGCTCCTCGATCTCGTCCTGGAGCTGGATGCACTCCTCAGTGTCGTGACCGTGGTCGCGATGGTAGAGGCAGAACTTGTTGGGATTGCGTTTGCTGGGATGGGAACGCATTCTCTCCGACCTCGAAAGTCGTTCCTTGATCTCCATCAGCACTTGGGCCTTCGGGGCGTTGAGGGGGGCGTAGCTGTGAAATCATCGTCGGGGAGGACTTCGACGCGGAGGGGAACTTCGGCGAAGAGGGGAACCTCGGCGAGCCCTTCTACCGGGGGTTCCCTGCTTCCGAGCCCGAGGGGGAGTTCGGGCTCGTCCGCGGCTAGGGGGAGTTCGGGAGCGCGGCCGTACCTCGGTCCGCTTTCTTTCTTCGGTGGGCTTTCCTGGCCCGCTGATTCGTCACTTGTCGCGAGCTTCATTGTCCTTGGCTTCGAAAGCCTCCTCTACCCGGGCGTAACTTTCGGCCCGAGCTAGCATGTCAGCGAAATCCCTAGGGTATTTCTTTTCCAGGGAGAACAGCAGGTCGTTCTTCTGGAGGTCGCCTTTGAGGGCGGCCATTGCAACTGATTGGTCCAAGTTCCGAACTTCCAGTGCGGCTGCATTAAACCGGGTGACATAAGCCCGGATAGGTTCTCCCTCCTTCTGCCTGATGGCCATCAAGGAATCCAAGCCTCGGCGCGGCCGCCTGCTACTGACTAAATGGGCCACGAACTGCTGACTCATTTGGTCAAACGATTGGATGGTGCTCGACTTAAGCGCCGAGTACCAATTCCTGGCTGCTCTCTTGAGGGTGGAGGGGAAAGCCCAGCATAAGATGGCGTCTGGCGCACCATGGAGCAACATCGTCGTCCTGAAGGCTTCCAAATGGTCGACCGGATTGGTGTTCCATCATAGCTCTCGAAGTGCTGGAGCTTGAAGTTCGGCGGGACCTGTTCCTACATGATTTTCTGTGAGAAAGGAGGGTCAGTGCAAATATCGTTACCACGGGAGGAGGGAGTATGACGAAATTCTTTTATGCGTCGGCTCATTTCTAAGAGCCTTTGATTCAGGAGGTCCTCGCGATCCTTGATCTCCAAAGTCTTCTCGCAGAATGGGTGCGAAGCTTCTCCCTGGGTCGAGCCGTGGTCCGAGCGGGGGCTCTCCCCCGGCTGCTTTCCTCTTCCGGGGACTGAAGGTCGGGTAGTCCATGCTGGTCGCTCCTGGGCCGGACCCCAGGACTCTGGGGAATCCCGCATCGATCGAGCTGATATCGGGTCCCACGGATGCAAGGCCTGCATCGCCCGCACTGCCTCCATAAGATCATGGACCTACCGAGCGAGCAGGCTGAACTGCTCCACGTCCACCGCGGCTACGGAGTGAGCTCGGGTAGCCGGGGTCGGAGCGGGAGCAGACGGACCCGAACTGGATCGGGCTGTGGAGGCCGCCGATCGTCGGGTCGAGGCTCTCCTGGGGGGCATTTTCTTTCGAGAGAGAAAAGGGAGATCTTTGGAGAGGGAAGAGAAGAGTCGCCGAGCACTCCTTTAAGAACAAGGGAACCTCGGAGGTTCAGTCCCTTCTTCCAGCGCCAATTTGTTGGTGCAAAAACTCGTCGTCGCCGGAGGTAGCCGGGGTCGAGGTCGCTGAGGTCGCCGCCGGGGACCTGCAAAATGAAGTTCCGTCCGGAGCCGATGGGGGGTTGGCTTCGGCAAGACCCTCCGATGGTCAAGTCAATTTTCGGCCAACAGGAATGGAGTGCTCGGAATGAGTTCCGGAGCTTAGAGATGAGGGGGAGAGCTTAGAGATAAGAGAGTTCAGAGAGCTTAGCCTTAGCGTGTCGGGAGGGGTCCTTTTTATAGCGGAGCTTAGTTGATGATGACGGCCATGGCGTCTGGCAGAGAGTCGTTGGGGCAGTATGGAGCTCAGCACGGAGAGGATGGCATCGTCCGATGGATCGTGGGAGCCATACTGGCACGTCGTGGGCCGTATGGAGTCCGATACGGAGAGGATGGCACCATTCGGTGGATCGTGGGAGCCATACTGGCACGTCGTGGGCTGCATGGAGTCCGGTACAGAAAGTAAGGCATCGTCCGGTCTTGTTGCAGGCGACAGTTCATCCAGAGGAGTTTGGACTTGTAGGAAAATTCGGCTGAAGGAGAAACCCAGGAGGAGCTAGGCCGCAGAGAGGTTCGTAGGAGCTCGGATGGCCGAATGGGCGTCTGGGAGGAGCCCGTCTCCTGAAGAAATCCTGCCTCTTGGAGTCCAAGGAGCTCGGCCGTCAGGAAGTTCGGCCTGTGGTGGGAGTTCGGCCCGGAGCCTGGACGCTGGGGAGTTCGGCCGCTAGGCAGTTCGGCTAGACCAGTGCGCTGAAGCTCTTCTGTGGCCACTATTCGCATTATGCTGAGCATCGGGTCCGGCTTCGGTAGGAGCGGGATTTATCCCCAACAGAAACTATATCTACATAGATTCTAAGGATGTTGTTCTACACATTCGATCTATTCAACCGTCGGATACCATAGCTAGATGATCACTTCGATTGATACAAAAATTTATTTCTATGCTATTAATTTAGGTTCAAACCTATAGAGTCATACACATAAGAGTTCTCGATCTGATCAGATGGTTGATCGATGATTGAGAATTATTCTAGGGTTAAATAATCAATATGATTGATGTTTAACCTAGTGCAAGTATTGTAGGAGGATCAATTAGCAATTAGATTACTAATTGGCTTAATTTGATTAATCTAGAGAGTTGAGATTAAGTTTAATTAAATATAATTTAATTAAATTTGATTTGGGCTTGATTGGATCAAGTTCAATTAATTTCTTGGATGAGCCAATTGCAAGAAAGAATGAGTCGTAGTTTAATTAGGACTTGTATCAATCCAATCTCTAATTTGATTAAAAATTAAATTAAATTAAATCTAATTTAATATAATTTAATTAAGTTTTAATTGGATTAAGATTTATTCTAATTGGGTTTAATTATTTTTAGTTTAATTTGGTTTGAAAAATCATATTTGACCAAGTCAATTTTGGAATCCTAGTAAGACTAGGATTCCTCTCCTTGCGCCACCTATATCCCATGCCCACCCCACGCCTCTTCTCTTGATTTTGTGCATGGAGAATCCTTTCTCTAGGGTCTTCACACATGCCCCATATCTCCCTCTCTCTCTTATTTGGCAAGTTGTTGTGGACTAAATTAAAGGACGGTAAGTAGTTTCGATTTTGAATTCTATATGATAGAATCCTAATAAACCAAAACTCTTCCCTTATGTTGCCAATTTTATCCAGATTTTTTCTAAGATTTTCATAGCTTTTATGGTTGGTTTTGTGTGTCCTTTGCTGGTGTTCCACAATAGAAAAAATGGATGGGATGCCCAAGAGTTGGGCACCCTAAGTCTTGCCCAATTTGGACATACCTTGTCTAGGTATTTGACCTAGACAAGGATTCCTACATAACTCCCTATTTAAAGGGTCTTTGGACCTGATTTCTAGAGAGAATTCAGATATAAGAGAGGGTTTTTGGGCATCAGAAAACCAAAAAGAAATTTATCTTGGGCATGAAAATTTTAAAGACACCAATCAAGGTGTCTAGGTGAGAGAACAAAGAAGAAGAGGAGGGTCTTCTTTTGGGATTGTTTTCTTCTACCTCTTCCTCCATTCTTTAGAGATTTTTGAGAGGTGTCTTATTTCCTTAAATCTCTTCCCTTCCTTTTATTTATTGGAGAGTCTAAATTTTTGACTAAGAAAGATCCAGATTGACCGTCGAAGAAGGATCAGCATAGTACTAGCATACTGTGCTGATTTTCGGGCATCGAACTTTTGATCAGTGTTCGTGGGCTCGTGTGGACAACCTTTAGAGGCTGGATGCATGTGTAGCTTGGAGGAACATCCTCAAGCTTGGATCAGTGAGTTAGAAAGTTTAACTTGCAAAAATAATAAAGATCTAATCTCCTATTACGTACTTGTATTAGATCTAGTATAGATCTATGTTGATATGATTAACATATTCTCTTCTGATGGTTTTTTAATTTTTGATTTAATTACATGCTATAATCATTTTATAGAATCCTAGATCTAAGGTTTTTTTAGTATTTTATGAATTAATTTAATTAATTTCTATCTTTTGCTGCTTAGATCTGAAAAAGTTTCAAGATTTAATCCTGAAATCCTGATCTGGTTTCATCAATTGGTATCAGAGCTATGGTTCATTATTACATGATTAATGATGTATGCTTAGATTTTTTTTAGATTAGATCTAATTTATAAGCTGATAATTAAATCTAAAATTAAAAGAAAATTGATCATACGAACTGATATAAGGTTGTTCTGTTGTAAGATTTATCCTTTATAGTGGAAAGATTATCCTAGTTCATGTAGATCTGTTACTAATCATAAATTTATTGAATACAATCTAAATTTATTTATAATTTATTAGATTTAAAAGAATTTTAAATTTAAAAAAAATATTTTAGATTGCATGGACTAATTATAAGGTTGCTTGCTGTAAGGTTTATCTCTTATAGTGGAGAGGTTGTCTTAGTACATGCTGATCTAAAAATCTTGATCATAAAAATTTATATTAGATCTAAGAAATTTTATGATCTAATTAAAAATATTTTAATTTAATTTTTAATTATCATAAATTTATTAAATTTGATCTAAGATAATTTATGATTGATTGGAATTGAAATGGTTTTAATTACATGAATCTGTTTAGATTTGATCTAAAGTAGTTTCATGTTAATTTTATTTGCGTATTGATTATGAATCAAACATGTAACTTGGTTGGTAGAATCATGTCATAAAAATATTTTATAAATATAAAAATTATTTTTGAAAAGCTGAATTACAACCTTCAACCTAAAACTTAATTAAGAATTAAGAAGTTATTTAATTAGAATTTAGGATTATGAATTGAAGATCCTAAGACACAAATCATAATACATTGGGTTAATGAATTAGTGAAAATTAGGTCTATTAATTGGGTTAGACCTAAGGTTAGATTAAAAAATAAACTTAATTAGAGAATTGACTAAACCTAATCAATTATTGTCTTAGATTAGGTCAAGAATTCTTTAAATCAATTACAATAATTATAGTTAGTCAAGTCCATATCTTTAACGAGATCCAAGATGGACTTGATTCTTGGCTACGTGGTCTAGCATAAACTATTAGGTTGATCTAATCGAGACTAATTAAACCTGTTAGTGTTTAAGATAAGTCTGACATTCTAGACTGGTGGTCATTAATTGGCAGCTAGCTTACCTGTCCATTTCTGATGGTATCTAAGGCAAGCTTTGGCAGACCCTCCCATCAATCTCACTTACTTGGCCTTCTTGGTGACATTATATTTGGTTAGATCACTTGACAATTCGAACTGACCTATGTCAACTAGGTAAATCAGTGTGACTAATTTAGGTGCTCCTAGACCAGCCTATTAATGGTCTCCCTTAAGCTGACTTGCTGAAGCCAGTGGAAGGATCATGAGAAGTTGGTTAATCTAACTTTCTCTCTCTAAATCAAATCAATTAAATCCTCTAAAATTATTAGATCCTTAAAATAGAATAGTTATAGTGAAACTAGATCATAGCCTTCCATTAAGTGGGTGATAATGGATTTATTAGTTGGATAATCATTGAAGGCCTAAAGACCTGGTGCTTATCGACTGATGGAATTATCATTTATGATATAATTTCTTAGTTGCATCTTTCTAAATGATGGTTAGGTTGATTAACTAAAGTTGGACTTAATCATTCATTGGTTAGGTGGACCAAATATGGTCATATTAATGGTTGGACCTAATCGAACCTTTTTAGTGAAAGCCAAAGCCTACTGATTAGGGACTGGGGCAAAAATTAAATTACTAAAAATTATTGAAAAAAATAATTGATTATGAACCTATCCTTAGATATACATGGGTTGACCAATCAAAATTGGACTTCTGTGCAGTCTATGTGGATTTTAGTACCTACTAAAAAATTAGGATAATTCCTCAAATTAGAGGTAGAGGCTATTAATTTGAATAAAATTGTAAAAGAACCTTTTGATTAAAGTCTAAATCTTTAGATTTAATGAATCAATTACTAATTAGATTTTGATTTTTCTTTGTGTAGAAATGACCACTTTTCTGTCACTCTGATCATTATTAAACAGTGATAAGTTGATGGGATCCAACTTCGGTAGTTGGTATTGAAAGTTGAAGATAGTCCTGGTATTGAAAATATATGCTCTTTCCACATGGATCGGCGTGGCTGTCGGTGATTAGCCAAGCAATCAAGGAAGTACTTCTTAGAGATCTCTATGAAAGCAAGATCAAATAAATCAAGGAACAGAGAAGAAGAGAAGAAGAGAAGAAGAAATTTTTAGGAGAAAAGAGCTTTTATTCAGTATATTTCAGCACTCTTATAATCTTGACCTATTTTCAGTATATATACTTTATAAAGGATCAAGCCCAAGCTTATAGAAAAACTCTCTAAACCCAAATAACCCACGTGCACAAAATAATAACTCAAGAAAATTGAGTCGGCCCAGTTTCAGACTGAGCCAGCTAACCTACAATCGGGTCAGCTCAGTCCCAGATTGAGCCGATCCAGTTGTGTACCATGCTAATAGTCTAAAAATATTACTCTCTATCCAAATTTTTCTTTGAGACTTAGCCGATCCAGTTCTGGACTGAGCCAACCCAATTTTCAACTGAGCCAGCTCAATCTCAGAGTGAGCCAGCCTAGTTTCTGAACTTTACTATTAAGACTGATTCTTCTTTTGGCTCACTTCCATCTTTCCATGACCTACCTTCTCATATTTTCAAGACTTAGGAGTGCCACTTCTCCACCTTGGTGCTTTCAAGTCCTTGTGAACTCATCTCTTTTCAACAGACCCATCCATGCTATACATCTTTGAAAGCTGTCTCTGGAGAGTACCTTCATGAGTGCATCAGACTGATTCTCCTTGATATGGACTTTCATCAGTTCCACTTCACCTTTCTCCACCAGCTCTCTGATTCTATTGTACCTCACGTCTATATGCTTTGTGCGTGCATGATAGACTGGATTCTATGCCAACAACAGAGCACTCTGACTATCACTGAATAGTGTAACCTTGCTCTACTCCACCCTTAACTCATCAATCAGCCTCTTAAGCCAAAGAGCTTCCTTTGCAGCCTCCATTATCCTAATGTACTCGACCTCTATGGTAGACAAGATCGTGATTGACTGAAGGATTGATCTTCAAGACACCGATCCACCATATACGTAGAAGAGGTATCTAGCAGTAGACCTCCTTGTATCAAGATCACCAGCATAATTTGCATCAACAAATCCTTCTAGAGGACCTAAACTTTCACACATCTTTACAGATTGTTCTCCAAATTCTTCTGATTGCCCACCAAATACCAAACCATAATCCCTTGTTCCATGCAGATATCTCAATATCCATTTCAATACTTTTCAGTGTTTCTTCCCAGGGTTAGCCATGTATCTACTAACCGTGCTCATAGCATATGCTATATCTGATCTATAGCACACCATAGTGTATATCATACTGCCTACAACATTTGTATAAGAGACTCATTCCATATACTCTCTCTCCTCTTCTGACTGGGGGTACTGTAACTTGGAGAGAGACATATAGCTCGGTTATGACGTCTCTGCAGGTTTGATCTTCTCCATCCCAAACTTCTCCAAAACCTTCTGGACATACTTTTCTTATGAAAAATAGAGCACTCCTTTGCACCTATCTTTGCAAATCTTCATTCCAAAGATTTTCTCAACTGGACCTAAATCTTTCATCTCAAATTCAGATGATAATGCCCTTTTCAATCTTTTCATAGCATCCATGCTTCTACTGGCTATGAGCATATCATCTACATACAATAATAGGTACAGGACATCCTTCTCATCTACATCCTTAACGTAGACACAACAATCATGTTTACATTTGCTGAAATCCAGGCTCAAGACAAAGCTATCAAACCTTCGATACCATTGACGAGGGCATTGTTTCAAGCCATACAAAGACTTTCTGAGTAAACACACCTTTTCTTCCTGTCCCATCTCCATGAAACCATCTAGCTGCTTCATATAGATTCTTTCTTCCAAAGTCCCATGAAGGAAGGCCATCTTCACATCCATCTGTTCCAATTCCATGTTATGTTGTGCCACCAGTGACAGCAAAACTCGAATACATGTATGACGCACCACAGAAAAAAAATTTCTATGTAGTCAATCTCTTTCCTTTGTAAGTATCCCTTTGCTACCAGCCTTGCTTTGAATTTGATTCCACCTTGTTCTGAAGGTGCTTCTTTCTTTGTGAACACTCACTTTGAGCCAATAGGTCGAGAACCCTCTGGAAGATCCATCAGCTATCACGTCTGATTCTTCTCAAGTGATTCCATCTCCTCCATCATGGCCTACATCTATGAATCATGATCCTCACTCTCCATGGCCTTTGAATAATTTTCTGGATCTTCATTAGCAGTGATGAGTGTATAGGAGATAACCTTATCAATACCATATTTGATTGGTCTCCTAATAGTACACTAGGGCTTATGCAAAGTCACTCCCACTGGCATATCTCTACCTGATGTCTATGGTTGCTCCTGCACATCTGTCTGAACTACCAATCCTCCATGCTGATTTTCAATCTGAGATAATACTTTTCTACCCAGCTCCACCTCAATAGGAATACTCCTATAAGTGGATGTAACCTGCATGCCATCATTCTCTGACTGGCCACCACTGTTCATCTTTATTTCTTCAGTTTTATCTATCCCAGACCTCCTCAAGATGCTCTTCTCATCAAAGATAATATTCTTGTTGATCACTAACTTTTGTGTCTAAAAGTTCCACAGTAGGTACCCCTTGACTCCTTATGGATACCCTATGAATGTCATTTTTTGAGATTTCGGGTCCAATTTGCTCCTCTCGATTGCCTCCATATGTGCATAGGCTGTACAATTGAAAACTTTCAGATGGCCAAGCTCCATCTTCTTTCCACTTTAGACTTCTTCTGGAATGCCTCCATTCAGCTTATAATGAGGGGACCTGTTCACAAGAAAATAAGAAAAAGTTAGAGCACATCACCCCAAAAGAACTTTGGGAGTGATGTCTATAGCCTCAAACTCCGTGCCTTCTCGATCAGTGTCTGGTTCATCCTCTCCGTGACACCATTCTACTAGAAAGTCATCCTCACAGTGTAATGGCATTTGATGCCATTTTTCCTCATAGTACCTCTTGAACTTCAGGCTAGTATACTTTCCTCCATTGTCCGACCTCAGACACTTTACCTATCTCCCTGACTCCTTCTCTACTTCAGCTCTCCAGGCTCTGAACCGGACAAATACCTCTGATTTTTCTCTGATAAGATAAACCCATACCTTTCTTGAGAAATCATCAATGAAAGTAATAAAATATTTTGCCCCACCTCTAACTGATATAGGAGCTGGTTTCCACACATCCGAGTGCACTAAATCCAGCACTCCCTCACTATGCTTGATACTTCTGGCAAACTTCATCCTATGCTATTTGCCAAAGATACATGGCTCATAAAGATCTATGCCCTCCTTCTTCAGGGCTAGGAACATACCTCTTCTGCTTAGTTTTGTGAGCCCACGGTCACTCATATGATCTATCTGATAGTACCACAGTCGATATAAAATCTACTCCTCCTATGCCGCTGCTAGCACCTCTGCACTATCATTTATCACCGAGCCTTCCATTCTGTAAAGATTGTTGCTCAATCTTCTATCTCTCATCACCACCAAAGCTTCCTTAGAAATTTTCAGACATCCACTCCCAGCCTGGTTACTAAAAGCATAACCCTGCTCTTCCAAGTAGCCCAAAAAATTTAATTTTTTTTCAACTCCAGTACATGCCTGACATTTGATAATGTATGAATGATCCCATCGTACATCCTCACCCTGATAGAGCCAATTCCAGCTACTTTGCACGGATGATCATCTCCAAGGCTGACACTTCCACCATTGGCCTTCTGGTAGGTAGCAAACCATTTTTTATGAGAAGTATAGTGGTGTGAGCATGCTGAATCTAATATCCATATAGTATCATACTCTATGGATCCATCTAATACAACTAGCAGATCTTTTCCACTGCTCATAGAAGCTGTATCATCTTCCTTGCTGGCCTTTCCTTTTTTTGATCTCAAAAGAGGACAATCCCTCCTCAGGTGTCCAGGTTGATGATATTTATAATATTTCAATGTTATCTTCCTCTGATCGCAAGACTTTGACCTGCCCTTGGATTTTTCTCTTGTCTTCTTCTTTGATCTTTCCTATCTTTCATTCACAGTCAAGATCTCAGACTTAGGGTCTCTCTTGCAGATCTTCTCCCTTTGCTCATTTGATCTGATCACACCAACAACCTCTTCATAGTTTAGGGTCTCCTTCTCATAAACTAGAGTTGTTATGAGACCATCATGCGAACCTGGAAGAGAACATAATAGCAGCAATGCCCGATTCTCCTCGTCGATCTTCACATCCAAACTCATCACCTCAAAACACACTTGATTGAACCTTTGGATATGTGCAACAAGATCTCCACCTTCGGGCATCCTCAGACTATACAGCTGTTTCTTCAACCATAGCTTGTTCGTCATATTCTTCCTCATGTATGTGTTCTCCAATCTCTTCCAAAGCTCCTTTGCCATAGTCTCTGTGCAAACCTCAGGCAAAATCTGGTCAGCCAAGCACATCCGGATTGTGCTAAAAGTAATTTTCTCCAACTCTTTCTAATCCTCAACACTGATCTTTTTTGGCCTTTCTTTTATTAAGACCTTGTAGATCCTCTGCTGAACCAACGAATCTTTTACTCTTTGCTGCCATAAGTTAAAGTTTTTCTTGCCGTCAAACTTTTCAAAATCCACCTTAAATCTACTTGATCCCATGACTTCAAACAAGTCAAGAACAGATCTCTAACATCCTTCACGATCACATACTAGTAAAACTATCCTTCACAGAAGATCTAACTAGCCCTAGATCCTCTTTCCAAATTTTTGTATTACCATTCCTCCATGTAAACAATCTTCACCTCAATCTAGAGACAACCATGAAGCAAACTAGAAGTTTTAGGATAAAATTTGATGCAACAGATCCTAAATGTAGTAAATCCTAGGTGTTTTTCTTCTTTCCACGCAACACCGTTCTGATACTAAATATTGAAAATATACGCTCTTCCCACATGGATCGACGTGGCCATCGATGATTAGCCAAGCAATCAAAAAAGTACTTCTTAGAGATCTCTGTGAAAGTATGATCAAATAAATCAAAAAATAGAGAAGAAGAGAAGAAGAGATTTTTGAAAGAAAAGAACTTTTATTTAGTATATTTCAACACTCTTACAATCTTAACTTATTTTCAGTACATATACTTTACAAAAGATCAAGCCCAAGCTCATATAAAAACTTTTCAAATCCAAACAACCCACGTACACAAAATAATAATCCACAAAAATTGAGCCGGCTAACCTACGACTGGGTCGGCTCAATCTACTAACCTATGACTAGGTCGGCTCTATCCTAGACTGAGTCGACCTAGTTGTGTACCATGCTAACAATCTGAAAATGCTATTCTCTGTCTGAATTTTTCTTTGAGACCTAACCGACCCAGTCTTGGACTGAGCCGACCTAGTTTTCAACTAAGCCGACTCAGTCTTAGAGTGAGCCAGTCCAATTTCTGAACTTTACTATTGAGACTGATTCTTCTTTCAGCTCGATCTCATCTTTTCATGATCTATCTTCTCATATTTTCAAGACTTGAGAGTGCCACTTCTGAGCTCACATTCTTCATCTTGGTGCTTTTAAGTCCTTGTGAACTCATCTCTTCTGAACAGATCCATCTGTGCCACACATCTCTAAAAGCTGTCTCTGAGGAGTACCTTCGTGAGTGCATTAGATTGATTCTCCTTAGTATGGACCTTCATTAGTTCCACTTCACTTTCCTCCACCAGCTCTCTGATCCTATGGTACCTCACATCTATATGAAAGTTGAAGATAGTCCTGGAGCATGAACGAATTTTATGTGTTGACAGATCCGACATCTGAGGAGCCAGGTCCTAATGCACGTGGAGCGATCAGAGATACTTACTAGAAGTAGTTCAGTGATCGAACCATGGTGTGCTGTATTATACTGGAAGCCATGAGCGATGAGTTCAGTCGCAAGTTTGAGATGGCTCAGCCAAAAGATATGCTTCAAGTATTGGAGGATTCTTTTGGTATACCCGATGACGTTGAGAGGCATAGAACTAATTGTGCCATTTTCAATGCCAGGATGCGGGATGGAGCTTCTATCACTGATCATGTATTGTACATGGTCAAGTTGATGGAGCATTTGAGCAAGCTTGACTTTTTCTTACATCAATAGCTTAGGAAAGATGCAATACTAAACTTGTTGCCTAAGTCATATCTCTTATTCCTCACTCATTATAGAATGACAAAGCCTAAAGTAAACTACCATGGGTTACTGGGGTTACTTCAAAACTTTAAGAAGGATCACCAACTCTACAAAAAGTTGGTGAACTTAGTGGAAGGTTCTGCCTATGGTTTTTGACCCTTTAAGAAAGGATAAAAGAATAAGAAGAAGAAAGGCAAGAAGGTGCAAGTTCAGGCTAGGACATCTATGCAGGGCTAGACCAGAAAGATAAAGTTCAATATGAGTTAAGATGAATGCTTCTTTTGCAAGAAGCGGGAGCATTAAAAGAGGAACTATTCTCAGTACATTACCTCCCTGGATCCGAACAAGCAGAGAAAGAAGCAAGCTGTTGCTAGGCAAGGTATTTATATGATAACTCTTTGTAATTTTTCTATTTATAATATTATTGATTGAGTATTAGATATTGGTAGCCCTTACCATATTTATAATTCGTTACAATGGTTGCAGATCAGTAGGAGATTCGAGCAAGATGAGAGATTCCTGAACGTTGGAGATAAGACTAGTTTCAGTTCTAGCATTAAAAATCTTAAAATTTATATTTGAATTCCATACTATTGTTCTTAATGATTGTCATTTTTGTCTGAGTTTCTTTTTGAATATCATTTCTATAGGCTTTTTGGCCAAAGATAATTATAAAATTTTAATAAAAAATAATTTTATAATATTATTATGAATGATTTTACTATTTTCTCTGAATATTTGAATAATGATGTGTACATGCTATCACAACCTATTAATATAGTCTATTCAACTAGAAAGTATCCTAGATTAGATAGTGTGTCTGATATCTACTTATAGCACTGAAGGCTAGATCACATAAACAAGAATAGGATAAAAAGATTGACTTAAGAAAAAATTCTCGAAGTCAGTGATTGTGAATCACTTTTAATCTGTGAATCTTATCTTCTTAATAAAATGATCAAGTCACCTTTTACTGAAAAAGATAAGAGAGCCATTGAGCTCTTAGGTCTAGTACATACTAATGTATGTGGACCAATGAGCACAGATGCCAGAGGTGGATATTTTTACTTCATCATTTTCCTAAATGATCTATCCAGATATGAATATATCTATCTGACAAAACACAAGTCGAACTCATTTGAAATGTTCAAACGATTCTGAAGTGAAGTATAAAAATAAACCAAAAGGAGTATTAAAATTCTTTGATTTGATCGAGGAGGAAAATATCTTTTTGGTGAATTTCTCACATATTTAGGAGAGAATAGAATTCTCTCCCAATGGACTTCTTCAGAAACACCATAGTATAATGGTGTGTCTGAAAGGAGGAATCAGATTCTATTAGACATGGTCCAATCCATGATGAATTTTGCTAGCTTGCCGATATCCTTCTGGGGATATACACTCGAATCAGCTTGCTATCTATTAAATAAGATTCCAAGTAAGTCTATAATTAAAACTCCATATGAGTTATGGACAGAGCGTAATCCAGCACTTTCACACCTTAGAATTTGGGGGTGCCTGGCTTATATGAATCGGTTAATCACATATCAACTTGGATCTAGGTCTGACAAGTGCACATTTATAGGATACCCAAAAGAGATCAAAGGATATATTTTCTACCATACTAATGAACAAAAGATATTCGTCAGTCTTAAAGCAATCTTTTTATAAAAGAAGTTCATTGGTGAAGGAACCATTGTCTCTAAGATTGAATTTGATGAAATTCAATAGGTAGAAAGATCGACACCTATGGCTGAACCTGAATCAAATTTGATTAAATCAAATTTGGAGACTAATGTACACTACTACAGAATGGGACTATGGCAACACATATTATGGCAGTGATTTCAAAAATTGCTGTAATAGGTCAAATCTATGACAGTGGTTACATAAAACTGCTGTCATAGATTGCAGTAATTATATAGAACCGCTGTCATAGGTCGATCTATAGCAGTGGTTATGATAACCGCTATAATAGATAGACCTATGGCAGCGATTGGTAATCAATGTAATAGAACTGAACCTATGACAGCGGTTACTCGAAACCACTACTATAGGTCAATTTATCGCTTAACCACTGCCATAGGTCCGACCTATCGTAGTGATTTTGCATAACCGCTATTATATCTTTTTCTATATATTTTTTTTTAATTTTTATATAATTCTAAAATTTAATGTCCATCTTTACTATTCATTATCTAAATAATTACCATTAGAGTATTGTCATAAAAGACCACCTCGATTCGATAGCCCTAGCTTCATCGATCGATAAAATTTGATTTCGACGATCAGAAATGATGGCACGATGATCTAATAGATGAAGATCATCGATGGATCAGAAAACCTATAACAATGATCTCGATGATGTTTGTAGCATACTATCAAAGTTTCACTTCAATCGGATATCGTTATTATGGTCAATTTAGTATGAGATGATTTTGATTGTTAAATGAGAAACAAGTGATCAAAAGGCCAAACAACGTTCGACTACAAGATAATTTTTTAGTTAAATAATTTTTACTATAATTTTAATCATTTTATATGATGATGATCATAAAATTTAAATCATTTTTTATATGAACTGTTCACGTTAAGCAGATCTTATAAAAGCACAAGCATAATTATCAAAGGAGTTTAAGAACACGTATCAGACGATGTATAGTTTTGGATAGCTTTTAGACCTGCAGTTTAAATTTTATGATCACCACCATAAAAATGATTAAAATATTAATTAAGATTATTTATCTAAAAAATTATCTCATAATCGGATGTCGTTTGATCCTTTGATTACTCATTTCTCATTTAACGGTCAAAATCATTCCGTACTAAATTGATCGTGATAATGATATTTGATTGAAGTGAAACTTTGATAGTATGCTACAAACATCACTGAAATTATCATTATAGATTTTTAGATCCATCGATGATCTTCATCTATCAAACCATTGTGCCATCATTCTTGATTGTCAAAATTAAATTTTATCGATCGATGAAGCTAGGGCTATCAAATCGAGATAGTTTTATATGACGATACTCTAATGATAATTACTTAAATAATGAACGATCAAGATAGATATTAAATTTTAAAAATATATAAAATTTAAAAAAAAAATTAATTTCTAACATATGGCAGTGGTTTTCTAACCACTGCCATAAACCTATGGCAGTAGGTTTTAGTAATTGCTGCCTTAGACCTATGGTAGTGGTCAAAAACTACTGCCATAGCTAGGTATTTTTTCCTAAATTCCAATCCTAATTTCATTTCCCTCCTCGATTTCTCTCTCTCCTCTTTCTCTCCATCGTCGGTGAGACCCCCCTCCATTTCTTTCCCCGATCGGCTCTACCACCTTCCTTTTTTCCCCCTTGTTCCCTATAGGCTCGACTGCTGGTTCTACCACCTTCTCTCTTTTCTCGACCCGATACCCCTCCTCTGCCTTCTTCCCCGACCGTCGGCTCCGCTGCCTCCTCTCTTCCCTTAGTCCGACCCCCATCCCTGCTTTCTCTCTCTCTTTCTCTCCTCTCTTTTTTGGCCCGATCCCCCTTCCTCAGCCCCCTCCCTCCCTCCGCCACCACCGCGCCTTCTTTTCACGGCGGGCCTATCGCACCGAGCACTATACGCACGACGTGTAGTCTTGACCCAAGCAGCTACAGTACTATAGGGTGCACAAGCGCGTGCTGTCTACAAAGGAGATCCGGCTAGGCTCGTGCGTCAGCATGGCATAGGGGCAGAATGGAGGGGGGTCAAAGACGATGGGAGGAAAAGAGGAGAGAGAGAATCGAGGAGGAATGAATTCAGTCCTTGACCAGCTCTTTACAAGGAAAATACACATGTCATATGTAAGCCCACCGATGGCCCCCTTTGGCCTGGGATCCTCTCGGCTCTCTCTATGGCCCATCCGCGTTAGCGGTGACCTAATACGGTCGCTTCGCCCTGCTATTTAGGCCTAATGCTATGCATCCGGTTCATCTCGTCCGGCAGTGGTTAGGCCAGACCCATATGTTAGACACTCTACTTGTTCGTTTTTCTTGGCTTCCCTTTTAGCCCTGCGCCGCACCCTACCGTTGGTCACCTCTGTTGGTACCCTTTGTACTTCACTATTTTATTAATATTTTTTTTTTTATTATTGAATTAATCTAATATTGAATCGTGAATTTCATTAATTTTATAAATATTATAATATATCAATATTTTATATTTGTGTTTTATTCAATTTATCTTCCTATATCTAAAAAGACATCAAATATCCTCTCAGTTTTTGAATAGGCCTACTATGCATTTTTCTCTCGATTTCCGATGTGCAATAAAGTTTTAAAATATTATGTTATCTTATAATGAATAATGGAATACAATTGTAAATGGTGGCTTATGTTGATAAGATGAGTTATATTCAGAATATGGAATTCTTATTATATAATTATATTTCATAAATTATAATAGTAAATTTTATGTTTGATGGTCAATACCTTTTAATAATTATATAATTTCAACTATTTATTAAATTAAATATTTTCTTAACATTTCGATAAATATCAATTTATTTACTCTCAGTTCTTATATGTCATATATATTAATGTAATTTTTAGTTAATTTTGTGTACCCTTAGTTTAATGAATGATAAATTATGATTTTGAAATATTAAGCTTTATACGTTCATTACTAGAAATTAAGATGGACTGTAATGATTTATATTTTATGATAATGAAATATGATTAATATTGTGTATATAATATCTTTTTCTTGAATTATGGATTTTAGATAGGTATAATGAAGACTTGTCAGGTCTATATAGCTTATCTCTATCCAAATAAATCTCCTAAAATAACTGTGTCAAGATCAGTGTTCTTTTGCGTTAAATCCCCTTTGATAATTATGCTTGTGTCGTATTCATATAAGATTGATTTGAATATCGCTTTAGCAGTGAACCGTTCTTATAATAGACTAACTTAAATTTTTCATAAGTATACATTTCTATTAATTTATTAGTAATGAGGTGTAAAATATTATAAGTACGACATGTTATCGTTGAATGTGTTAACTAAATAGATTTAAAATGTTATGTGTAATTCTGTGCTCGAACGTTGTTTTGGCTTTTATTTTTCATTATTGTTTACATATTTTTTATTCTCCAATCAAATCATCTCTTACTTTTCAATATTGATAATCTTATAACGAGTTATCAGTTCACTTGAGTGATGAACCTTTCTGATAGTCATTGAATAACAAACTTAACGCGGATACGTTTGTAAATATGTGTGTTTATACTTGATCATCTCCCCGTATCGAATACTCATCTTATAATATATAGTGGATAATATTCTGGAATGCTATTTCTGATCAGTCCTTCATACGCGAAAATTCTTTGACATCACTTCAGTTTCTGTTTGAGCTGGCGGCCTATCGAATCCGATTTGGTTGGTCTTTTGACCATCCCTTTAATTTTATGAGTTAATTTATTTAAGTATATATTAGACTTTGTATTAGTAGTATTGGCGCTTTATGTTTAGTATAATATATAAGAATTTATAATTGAATATAAGTAGTTAATAATGTTATATAAGCTCAATCTGGTTTCGACATCCTTATTATTTTTAGTGCTATTACTAATTCTATCATCGAGATGAAATGAATTATGGGCTATCAGATAAATTAATTGATTGTCCAATTATAGATAGTTTTGAAAATGTCGGTCGAGAATTAGCGAATAATTAAATATATAGTGGAACTACTTACTGAAAGATGTGGTTAATTCGGTGTCAGTACCGCGGTAATAGGTGATCTATCTTTTGTTTCATATTTCGCTATCTAACACAGTCCGTACGAATAAAAGGATCCCTAAATAGGTAGAAAATTAATGCTGCAAAAATTTTCTTTAGTCAGTCCGTTATGTGTTTGCGGGATCATCGTTTGTATTTTCAGTATCAGATCCTAATTAAATCATGACAGGGTTCTATCTAATTAAGATATAAAATGTGTAATCCTAAATCACATTCGTATTGGCAAGCACTACTTATTTTATTATGTAAATCCTATAAGTTTCATAGATTTGTAAGCCTGAGTATTACGCAGACTAATTATATTTGAGAATCGTTTGCCTATTAATTATGATAGTAATGTGAGCCTAAGTCTCACATATGTCCGTTTGGCTTATGTGAGGTTTTGTTTACAATGCCACTTTATTACATTTTGCGTGTCCAAATTTGATTATAATCAAATTTGATTCGGTTCGTACTTATTGGAATTTAAGTGTCCGAATACTATTGAATTTATACAATATAGATGAATTCAATCAAATTCACGCTATCTTTAGAGATATTGTTCCTCTCTATTCACAATGGATAAGTAGAAATGTGTCATTATAAAAAGTATTATTGTTATTGCATCGTGATCAAGCATAGAATATGAGGCTGACGCTTTAATATATATTGAAATAATTTGGTTAGAAGAATTATCCTTTGATCATCGGTTTAATATAGAGAGATTTTACCTATAAGGTGTTGATCATTGTGTCGGACTTGACTGAGTCCCATCAGTTTGATATGGAATTAATATGTCCTTGTCAGAATATAATAGTGTGTGCCATGCGAGCGCACTCGCCCGCGCCATCTTGGTGAAAAGGTGACTGGCTGCTCGTCAGTATTGTGATTATGATTACACCTCTATCTATTTTTGAGATTTATAATAGTTAATTATAAAAATTTTTTTGCGTGCTTATTACTACAATTTGGTTTGTAAGTGTATGGAACTTAGCTGTGGCATAGACTCCTAGCTCTATAGATAAGAGTGCAAGCTGTGAATGTGCGAGTGGATATCAACTATGATTGCGCCAGCGAGAGTGAATAAGATTCATGAGAGTTTATGATAGATTTTTCTATTGGTGTGCATGGATTGTATCCAAATGTGTCATAGTGGTGATCTGACGTTCTCTTAATAGTCTAGACTCACACTCATCGATTTGGTGGAATGATAAATTATGTTGTGAGTGATGTTTACATGAAGAGAGGTTCACTTGCGAGGAGATACTTTCCTCGTCTTGCTAATAATGTAAGATTCGCAAGACAAAGAACTAAATATTTGTTTTCTGTCATGATATTATGTCTGTGTTATATATAGACTTGTGGTGTATAATATTGATGGTAGTGATTCTCCTCGGCAATTCGATATTCTTGTTATTTATACTGTGGTCAATCGATATTGTTGCGTTGTTAGTGGGTGCAGATAGATTCATGATAATTACAATTGAATGACTGGATAGGTGAACTATTAATTATTTAGGAGCTATTGTAGTGGGAAAGGGTAAAATTATATTTTCCACTGGACGATGTCACTAGGATAATTTGGAATGGAATATAAATTTATGGGATCGCTAATCATAAAGTCTGAGTTAATTTAACTTAGACCTAAGAGCTTCGAAACAAGTGTAGCTTAGCCTCTTATATAATTCCTTTTTCAGTGATATAATCGAGATAGAGCTACTGGATTCAGTGTTTCATTCTAGAAAATGCATAATTGCGAATATGCCGAATTATTAATGGGTGATTTCACATAAAGCCATGGTTCGAGACTTTTTTCGTTTAATGTGCTAACTAATCTCAATATAGTATCCGTTGCTATTGAATGGTTATGTGTATTGGCTGTCTATCTCACACGGATGAAAATGAATATATAATGATGGCATAATTTCAGCTACGTGCACTTACTTTTAAATCTAAGGATACTTGTAAGTTTTATAGTCGTTGCGCTAACTTAATAGGTTATGTGTGACTTGCATGTGAAGAAAATATCATTGATTTCAAATGTATCGAAGTACAAAAAATAATTAGTAAATTAATATTCCATATCAAATTAAATGATTAACATAATTCATGTTTTTATTTAATAAGACATGTAATGATTAGAGTCTTATGCACAGAAGGAAAGCCTAATAGAATCGTGGATAATATTCCAAAAAAGGTTGACCTCATGCCCAATATTGGAATATTAAGGTATAACTCAGTATCGGGTGGAATATCTGGAGATATGAAATTTATTTAGGTGGTTATAAATGCTGACAATGAGAATAAATGTGTTTAATCCTCCACCGCGATCAGGCATCACATCAATTACGTATGCTGATATTGTGTATCGCTAAGACTGGTATGCTTGTGATTAGATCAGCTTCGATGTGTAATTTCAATCCATTCAACGCGACATTTGATATAAGTATGGTAAGTAAGGCGGTCCTAACTAATATGTATTATACTATCGCAATCACTAATAATATGTTTATTCATGTTTAAATATCACTATAGAAATTACAAAGAGTTATCATATATAATAACCTTGGCCTTGCAAAACAGCTTGCTTTTTTCTCTGTTGTCGGATCCAGGGATCACCATGATGTGTGGTGATAAGTACTGAGATGTTCTTTACTGCTTTTTGCTCATCGACCTCACTTGCATATATACAAAGTGTGTACAATTCCGTATTAATTTAGAGATATTGAACTTTATCTTTCTGTCTAGCCCTTGCATAGATGTCCTTAGCCTTGAGTACTGACTATTGCTTCGCTTGTTTATGTCTTTCTTCATATTTATGTTATCTCTCTATCCTATTATATTCTGAGGTGTCAACCGTGAGAGAACGTTTATGGAGCATTCAATAACTAATAGTCCAATTTTGCTACCAACCTGTCTCTCTTTGATTGGGTTTGGATGATCTTCTTTAATTGCTTTATGCATATGGGCGGTGATACGCCTTAGCATCCCCATGGATGTTTATTTAGGAAGCTTATTGTTGATTTTTCTTGATATATGGACTGGTGTATGATGGAATAAGAGAATCTGCCTAATGTGCCCAGGATTGTAGGAGTCATATTGAAAGTGCCATCATTTTGACTAGCTTATTGAATGTATAGATAAGGTATGCTACCGGATTGTCTTGATAGAGTAGATACCATACATATTGTAGATGTAATAACAGATACAATGGACACTACTCTAGTGAGGTGAAGCTCTTATTTCGTACGAGGCCTGCTCTAATATGGCTATATAATATCGGGCAGATGATTCCTATGCCTCCAGATAAGCAACTTCAATGGTGTGGTGTCTATCATAATACACCACCTCCATAACGCAATAGTCAGATGCTAATAGCTCCTGTTCGGATGACACTCTATTTGAGGAAGGTGATGAGCGCGATCCTCACCTCAGTCCTGGATGTGTCGGTCTGAACTAGTCAATGGCGTGTGTTGTGACGAGTATGTTGTGAGCCAAATGGTATACTTCCATGTGTTGTTCGTTTTGCAACTTTTGGTACTAAGGTGTCTGTGAGTGAAGTATTTTATGTAATGCGTACTGGAATGGTAGACGAATAGAAAAGCGATGGCTATAGTAGTCATCGATCAAAGAGAAGAATCTACTACTCTCTAATTGAGAAGACGATAAAAGAGACTCTACTCGTTCTATTGCATACCTCTGGTAACTATCTTTCGAGAACTGTCAATGTAAAACTATTGTGAATGTATGCCAGCTGCTTAGAAGGTAACCATGCGATGATTGCAAAGAGAGACTAGTGTGGAGGAAAAGTGCTTGAAGTGACTTATAGTGATCGGTTTGTGTAAGGCGCGGAGCTAATCCTTACTATTCTATTGGCAAGCTATCCAATTTCTGGTGGAGAATACGAAGGATGAATGACCTCAAAGGCAGCAGTCGCATGATGTGTGGTAGAACATGTTCTGACATGTGATACTCTGTGATTACAGAAAAGAAGTGGATGTAGTTACTACAGAAGATCACTTAAAAGTGCCACTTGAGAGCTATGAGTATGAGTGGAAGCATAAGAACAATTAGAGATGGGGCTCACTCCTCATATGTTTTGCATAATATGAGATTTTGAGATATGCCTTAGATCATGAAAAGATGAGATATCGACGTGACATGCGGGTAAGCACATATTCACGTGTAATGTTGAAGATTGTGTATAAGAGAGATATCCGAGTAAGTTGAGTGGTTTACTGGTCTATCTCACTGTAAATGTGGTAGATTAAGTTTACTGGCATATGGTGTGAGCGATAGTGCTCGCATGGTCGGTTAGGTCTCAAGTAGATATAATTAGATGAATTGTCAGAGGAAGGATGTAGCAATTATAAGAGGATTTGTGAGAGTTGTGTAGCTTCAACAAATCGATTATCATAGGTCGATCGTTTAGGATAGGCGACCTAGTCATGTTAGTTAGTTGAGCCGACCAGTCGTAGGTTAGCCGTCATTTCGGATTGTGTGTGTATTTGTTGTCAGGAAGGTGGGATTTGTTTCGCGGTAATTATAGTAAGACAGTTTTCACTTATCGTGATTTGGGCAGCATAATATGGTGGCTTTTGGTAAGATCATATTGTGTAAGTGTTGTATAATGCATCATTAAGTTAAAGATTTGTTAGAGATGAGCTTGATCATACAGTGATTATTATGTACGATAAAAGATGTGTTGCCTTTATCGTATAAGACATAGTTACATATCTTACCTTTTAATATAGATCCTAATATATATATTGATTATGGCTCTCGTACTGCAGAAAGGTTGATCCTAAAGTAATATATATGTATATTTCTTTAGAATATAGATTTGCACCCTCCATCATTTTTTTTATCAGTTACGTAATTGGAGTGACCAGTTATCCACCCGAATAATGCTACGGTTTAGCAGCGATGATAATGTTTCCTGCTCACTTTTGAAGGAGATCCAGACTCAAGATATGGGTTCTAATTCCGCAGTGGAAAGATGGAGAAATGAATAACATGGACTCTTACTTAAATAGAAGTGAATTCATGTTCATAATGCTTAAATCAATATATTATATATATACTAATCAAATATTAATCTGGCTTTTAGAGGGAATGCGTATTGTGCATGTAGAATTTTGAGAGTGGATAAGGATTGTTATTAATTTAGGGAGGTGCAATAGTGGTATAGAATTATTATTTGAGTGATCGGAAATGTGTAGGGCTTATTGTTAAGAAACTTAATTCCTGTAGTTTTTGTACCATGTATTTAAACAAGCTCGAGACTCATCGTAATCGATCAATGAGAAATCAAGATGATCAGTATGAGTCAATTGGACATGCATTTGAGTTCATTCCACAGTCAGATAGACTTTTCACTTTATACCACCTCATGAAATTGAGCATTAAGGAAAGAAAAAAGGTGCACCATTATGTATTCTTTAATTATGATATTATTGAGCCATATATAAGATGAGATACTCAGCCTTATTTATTTTATAGTATTTAAAAAAAAATATCCAATGATATCTAAATTTATTTTTTATGCATGCAGTAAATATAAGGAGATCATAAGAGTAAAATACGATACTTTAAGTATGTGGGAGAAAGAAAAAATGCATAACAAAAACTTTTTGAATGGTTCAAAGATAATATAAGTGATTACATATTCTCCATGCATGCAGCTTATTTGAACATATTTACTAATTAGGTGTCATCTCCTTAATTAAGTGTGGAGATTACCGTTCGATGATGTGAGCTCCGAAGTGTGTGCTCTTTCAATGGATCCTAACCATACCGTATATGAGTATAAACAGCTTATCTTTAATGGCTACAGATTTAATATTTATAGTCGGTTCGTAAACATGACAATACAAAATAGTGGTGTGATATTGAGCGCCACCATTGGGTATTATGCTAGCTCAAAGGATTCACAGCTTCGTATAGAAGATCTAAAATATTATGGAGTGGTAGAGAAGATAGTCATCTTAGACTACTATTCTAAAGAAAGGATTGCATTGATGAAATGCGATTGGTTTAATACCTTATCTCAATCAGGGATGAAGACTGATGAGTACAGTTTTACTCTCGTCAACATGCAATGCCATCTCTATACTGAAGAACCGTATATACTTGCCTTCCAAGCTGGTCAAGTCTTCTACTTTAGTGATCTCTTGGAGCCTCAGTGGGGTATTATTGTGAGGATGGTGCCTAGGCATATATTTGATGATACTAAGGTTGATGATGATGTTGGACCATGCATATAAAGTGCTCCTTTAGGATAAAACTTACCTAGAGCTATCGAGGTCCCAGATATATTTGTCAAGAGCGATGGTGATGTTCATATTGTAGATGCCACTAGATGATGACTTTAATATTCTGGTATAAATATTAGAATCTATTATTTATTGATGCTCTACTAATATTATTGTTTAACATATTATATAGATTAATGTTCATTAACGTTGCAGGTCATGATGGCACCAAAATGTCATCTCACGCAGAGCTCCGTCTATGACTCAGATGTAGAGCTCCGCATAGATCGAAATGCTTGGTATGCGGTGCAACTCCGATTGGAGGGGGAGGAAACTCTCCGCATCATGTACTATAATTTGTCAGATATCTATGACGAGCTCAACCTATCTATATAAACATATCAAAAAGAATAATAATATAGATTCACCAAAATAAACTTTTACAAATCTTAACATTGATTTTCAATGCAACATTCTCTAGATATTGCTTATTTTTTCTACTAGATATGTGCATTGGTATGCAACATTATTAGCAATGCTGCTTACCAAAGCACATATCTAGTAGGAAAAATAAGCAGATCTAGGGAATGTTGCATTGAAAATCAATGTTAAGATTTGTAAAAATTTATTTTGGTCAATCTAGATTATTGTTCTTTTTGATATGTCTACATGGACCGTTTGAGCTCGTCATAGATATTTGATAAATTATAGTACATGATGTGGAGGATTTTCTCCCTCTTCAAGCAGAGTTGCATCGTATACCAAGCATTTCGATCTACGTAGAGCTTTACATCTAAGTTGTAGGCATAGCATACTCCATCCACCTTCGCATCGACTATTTAAAGACCACCGACATCTACTCCATCGATATCTAAGCTCCAGCTCCAGCTCCTCAAACTTGTGCTCCATCTCCTCCCACTGATGATGATTTAGATATGAATTTAGCAGATTTTTTATATTTTTTTAAAAAATATTATAATAAATTTTATTCAGTAATAAAATTTAATCATTTCAAAAATATTATTATATTTATAATATTTTTTTCTATTATATATTTAACTATATTTATCAAATAAAAAATAATTTTTTAAAAAAATTATATTTTTTATTATTCAAAATCTACGGCAGCGATTGCAAAACCATAACCGTAGGTATGCCAACTGCTGCCATAGATCACGTGCCAACTGATTCAATGGGTGTACCATAATAATTTTATTACCACTGTCATAGATCTATGGTAGCGATTCTATAACTGTTATCATAGTCTACTATGGCAGGGTTACGTAACCGCTACCATAATATTTTGGCAGTGGTTATAAAATCGCTACCATATAGCATACGTAACCGCTGCCATAATTTTTTGGCAGCGATTACAAAATTGCTTCCATATGGCATATAACAGTAGTTTTATAACCACTATCATAGATCAGTAATGACTATGGTTCAAAGAACCATTGCAATGGTCCTCTTATGGCAGCAGTTCAAATAATCACTATGAAAATCACTATCATAGACCTATGGCGATGGCCATAGTGGCAGCGGTTATGTAACTACTATCGTAGCCTATGGCAGTGGTCTTTTGGATTACAATAGTGGTTGTGAACCACTATCATAGCCTTATTCTATAGTAGTGGTACTTGCACCATTAAGACAATCTGGTAGAGTACTATATTAGCTAGATAGATACTATGATGTTTTGGTCTGGGATGGTGATCCCATCGAACTTGGTGAGAATGATGAAGATCCAATCACCTATATAGATGCAATGCAGAAACCTGATTCTGAGAGATGGCTCGAGGTCATGAAGTCCGAGATGAAGTCCATGAAGGTCAATAATGTGTGGACATTGATTGACCCACTCGAAGGGTTAAATCCATTAGATGTAAATGGATCTTCAAAAGAAAGAGGGACGCAAATGGAAAGATGGAGACCTATAAAGTCTATCTGATTGCCAAAGAATATTATCAATATTATGGTATTGACTATGATGAGACGTTCTCTCCTATGGCAATGCTCAAATCCATTTGGATAATGTTTGCAATAGCTATCCATTTGGATTATAAGATTTGGCAGATGGATGTGAAGACAATTTTTCTGAATGGAGAGCTGACCGAAGAGATGTATATGATACAACCTAAAGAGTTCACATCCATAGATAAGTCCAAGGTGTGCAAGCTTCAGAGATCAATTTATGGATTGAAGCAAGCATCTCGGAGTTGGAACATGCATTTTAATAAGATGATCAAATCATATGGCCTCATTAAGAATGGAGAAGAGCCCTACATTTACAAATGGGCAAATGGTCCAATAGTGATATTTCTTATCCTATATGTGGATGACATTCTCTTAATCGAAAATGACATTTTCGCACTGTAACGAATAAAGTTTGATTGTTATCTCAGTTCTCCATGAAGAACTTGGGTGAAGCATCCTACATTTTGGAAGATTTATAGAGATAGATTTAGGAGGATGCTTGGGTTATCCTAGTCCACGTACATAGAAACTATGCTAAAGAGGTTCAGCATGAAGAATTCTAAAATGGACTATCTTTCGATAGGTCATGAAATTTCTCTCTTTAAGAAGAATTGTCCAATAACTCCTGAAGTGAGAGAGCATATGAGTAGAGTTCCATATATTTTGGCAGTGGGATCTATCATGTACGCCATGACATGTACGAGATCAGATGTTGCATACTCACTTGGAGTAGTGAGTAAATACCAATCTAATTTAGGAGAGAATCACTGAAAAGTGATGAAAACCATCCTTAAGTATTTAAGAAATACTAAGGATCAATGGTTGATTTTTGGCGAGTCAGATATGAAACTTATGGAATTTACTGACTCTAGCTTTTAATCTAACCATGATGATAGCAGAAGTATGTTGGGTTATACTTTTATCCTAAATGGTGGAGCCATCTGCTGGAAGAGTTTCAAGCAGCATACTATGGCAGATTCTGTTGTGAACCAGATTACATCACAGCATCAAATGCCACAAAAAAAATTATAGCTGAGAAAATTTATCACTGAGCTTGAAATAAAATCCTTCCTTGATGGTCCGGATTTGCTCTATTATGATAGTACTAGTGCCATTACTCAGGTGAAGGAGCCAAAAGTATACCAATGGATGAAGCACATACTACGTCACTATCACCTAATTCAGAAGATCATGGATCAAGATGATATCGACCTTCAAAAAATTGGTAGAAAGAAGAACCTGATCGACCCTTTCACTAAAGCCTTGGAGATAAAAGAGTTCGACAACCACAAGTCGAAGATGGGTATTAGATACCATGTCGAGTGGCTTTAGGATAAGTGAGAGTTGTTGAAAAATATGTTCCAAAGTCAATTATGAGCTTGTTGATGGTTAAGCTATATTATAATTATAATTGATTTATTAATAAATAAAGTAAATATTTTGATATTTTTCATCATAAAGTCTATATCTTCTAATGAGCTTCATTATTATAGTAAAGTTCTTAGGACTATTTAGTTTCAATAAAGAGAGAATTTATCAATTTGTCCTTAAACTGTTCATGATCAAATAATAGGCTGTTTATAAGGACGACAACATCTATCGAGCATAGATCTCTATAAGTCATATAGGTTGGTTGTTCTCTTAACTAAAGAGTGTGGAGATACTAGTATAACATACAGGTGAGATATAAGGGTACATCATTATTGAACGTAATCAACTCTAGAGCATTTGCTATCAAGTATTGCTCTGATAGGATATAGGTATAAGTATCCCTTAGACCTAAGATCACCTCAATAGCTTGCAAACAACTCGCTTGCTTTGGTGCCGAACTAACTAAATTTCTAATTCAGTAACGAAAGGCTTCTGGGCACAGTCAAGTACTTATGAAGTCAGTGTGTGATCAAGATGGGATTGACCACTCCAAGAGTTGGAGAAGAATTTCTAAGGATGTTATTCTACACATTCGATCTATCTGGCCATCGAATACCATTGCTAGATAGTTACTTCGATTGATACAGAAATTTATTTCTATGCTACTGACTTAGTATTGGATCTATGGGATCACATACATAAGAGTTTTTGATTTGATCTGATAGTTGATCGATAATTAAGAATCATTCTAGGGTTAAACAATTAATACGATTGATATTTAACCTAGTGCAAGTATTGCAAGAGAATTGATTAACAATTGAATTACTAATTAGCTTAATTTGATTAAGCTAGAGGATTGAGATTAAGTTTAATTAAATATAATTTAATTATATTTAGTTTAGGCTTGATTGGATCAAGTTTAATTGATTTATTGGATGAAACAATTGCAAGAAAGAATGAGTCCTAGTTCAATTAGGACTTGTGTCAAACCAATCTTTAATTTGATTAGAAATTAAATTAGATTTAATCTAATTTAATTAGGTTCTTAATTAGATTAAGACTTATTCTAATTGAATTTAATTATTTTTTATTTAATTTGATTTGAGAAATCATATTTGACCAAGTCAATTCTGGAATCGTAGTAAGACTAGGATTCCTCTTCTTGCGCCACCTACATCCCAGGCCCACCCTATGCCCCTTCTCTTGGTTTTGTGCATGGTGATTCCTTTCTCTAGTGTCTTCATGCATGCCACATATCTTCCTCTCTCTCTTATTTGGCAAGTTGTTATGGACCAAATCAAAGGAAGGTAAGTAGTTTCGATTTTGAATTCTATATGATAGAATCCTAACAAACCAAAACTCTTCCCTTATGGTGCCAATTTTATCTAGATTTGTTTTGGAATTTTTGTGGCTTTTATGGTTGGTTTTGTGCACCCTTTGTTGGTGGTCCATAGCAGAAAAAAGGGAGGGGGCACCCAAGAGTTGGGCACCCCAAGTCTTTACCCAATTTGGACATACCTTGTCTAGGTATTTGACCTAGATAAGGACTCCTTCATAAGTCTCTATTTAAAGGGTCTTTGGACCTGATTTCTGGTGTGAATTCAGATCTAAGAGAGGGTTTTTAGACATGAGAAAACCAAGGAGAAATTCATGTTGGGCATGGAAATTTTAAAGACACCAATCAAGGTGTCTAGGTGAGAGAACAAGGAAGAAGAAGAGGGTCTTCTTCTGGGATTGTTTTCTTCTACCTCTTCCTTCATTCTTTAGATATTTTTGAGAGGTGTTTCTGGTCCTTAAATCTCTTCTCTTCCTTTTATTTGTTGGAGAGTCCAAAATTTTGAAGGAAGATCCAGATCGAGCATCGAAGAAGGATCAGCACAGTACTAGCATACTGTGCTGATTTTCGAGCATCGAACTTTTGATCAGTGTTCTTGGGATCGTGTGGATAATCTTTAGAGATTGGATATGTGTGCGGCTCGAAACAATATTTTCAAGCCTAGATCAGTAAGTTAGAAAGTCTAACTTGCAAAGATAATAAAGATCTGATATCCTGTTACATATTTGTATTAGATCTAGTATAGATCTATGTTGATATGATCAACATATTCTCTTTGGATGGTTTTTTTAATTTTTGATTTAATTACATGCTATACTCATGTAATAGGATCCTAGATCTAGAAACTTTTCTAGTATTTTATGAATTAATTTGATTAATTTCTATCTTTTGCTGCTTAGATCTGAGAAAGTTTCAAGATTTAATCCTGAAATCCTAGATCTGGTTCCATCAAAGGATTCACATGAGGGAAACCTGGTAGTTTGGCCTTTGGATGCCCAAATGATCTAGTCTGAAGCATGTTTAATATAGGTTTTACTATTGACTTCTTAAAATGCAGGAACTAGATGAGGATGGTTGTTGTTCCAAAGATTGATTTTGATGATGATAAAGAGTTTTGAGTATAAGTTACTAATATTGTTTATAAGGTTATATAGTTATTGAAGTCAAATGTTTGCAAATTTCAAATATTTTTCAATATCCAAGTAAAGAATCATCACTTAAGATATGAGAAAAAAAATTCAAGATTGGATGCATTCTTCAAGAGAATTTAATGAAGATAAAATCAAGTCAAAAAGATAGGTCTAGCTTACAAATCAATTTGGAGAAGAATGGTTAATAAACTATCTTTGGCACATAAACTGAGCCGACCCAGTCTGAAACTGAGCCAACCTAGTTTCAGTAAAAATAGAAGATAGAAAGAATAAAAAGTAAAATTTTTAAGATCCAGGAGACTGAGCCGACCCAGTGAGACTAAGCCGACCGAGTCTGAAACTGAGCCGACCTAGTGCCTGTAGTGGCTAATTTTCAGAACTGCAGCTTTTTCATCCTAAGAGCTTTCCAATGGCTCTCTTCTTCAATGGCTAGATCATTTCTAGAAGTCCATGTTGGTGACTTATAATAGTAAAAAAAATTTAAAATATATAAGAAAATACTTAAAGCTTTAAAAATAAGCCTTAGAGAGTATATTGAGTATTATTTGAGAAAACTAAGGAGTGAGCTGAAAAAAAGAGAGGAGTTATTTTTTGAGTGATTTTTTATTCTTTCACTATAAAACATTCTCAAGCAAGCGAGCAAGAGTGAAGAGAATCAAGGAGCTCACAATCTCTCATTCATTCAAGGAGAAAAAATCAACTTTACAAGTAAAGCAACTTAGATTATCTTCTCTTGTGCTTCGAAAGAGTTTATTTTAAATTATAATTTTATATTTTATTTTAAATATTTTAGGATGAGAAACTTGGATTGGTCCAAGCCTTGAGTTGGACATTATATTGGTTTGATTAGTGAGCCAAGAGTAAAATCAATCAGGATTGATTGTTAGTCTGGAGAAAAATAATCACTTATGAGATTTTGGTTAGTGATTCGAAAAAAATCAATTGGATTGATTGTGAGCTCGAAAAATAATCATGTACGATTTTGGTTGGTAAGTCAAAAAAAATCAACTGAATTTGATTATGAGTCCGAAAAATAATCGGACTATAATTCTTATTGAGAATTATAAGTTGAATTTCCAAGGGGTATACTTGGAAAGTGGACGTAGGTGCTGAGTTTGACACCAAACTACTATAAAATTTATATGTTTGTGATTGTATATTCTTCACTTTATTGCTTTCATTCACTATACATTATAAATCTTATTTCATTACCTATTGTGTGCACATTACTTAGTTTAAATCATTCAAATCTGTACATTAGTCAAAAAGTTTTTGAAATACCCAATTCACTCCCCCTCTTGGGTAGCCATCCTTGGGCAACAAGTGGTATCAGAGTAGGTGCTCTAATATTAATTGTTGATCTATAGGTCAAAGAGCTAAAGATTTTATGGCTGACCCATTTGATTCTTTATTGAGTAAGGAATACTCAACCATTATACCTCCTTATTTTAATGGCATAAATTATACATATTGGAAGGCTAGAATAAAAATTTTTATTCAAGCATAAGATTATGACATGTGGAATATCATACTCAATGGTCCTCACACACCCATAATGATTGTCAATATTATATGTGTACCTAAATCGAAAAAAGATTGGAATGAGATAGATTAAAAGCTAGCTCAATAAAATGCTAAAGCTATTAATATTCTATATTATGCATTAGATTATAATGAATTCAAAGAATATCAACATGTTTATCTACAAAAAAAATTTAAGATAGACTTGAAGTGACCCATGAGGGTACAAGTCAAGTTAAAGAATCTAAAATAAATATATTGGTTCATAAGTATGAGTTGTTTAAAATCGAACCTCACGAGATAATAAGTGATATATTTACAAGATTTACTAAAATTATAAATGAGTTAAAAAGTCTTGGAAAAGACTATTCTAACAGTAATTTTGTATGTAAAATTCTTAGGTCCTTACCGAAGGTTTGAAAAGCAAAAGTAACTGCAATTCAAGAAGCCAAGGATCTTAGCAAGCTTGCTTTGGAAGAATTAATTGGATCGCTCATGACACATGAGCTCAATATGAACCAAAGCGTGGAGGAGGAAAAGATGAAGAAGACAACCCTTGCACTCAAGTCATCTGCCATTGAAGAAAGTTCAAATGACTCTACCGAGAATTCGAAAGATGACGAAAAAATGGCGATGATTACAAGATGGTTCATGAGATTCATGAGAAAGAAGAAAAATTTTGAATCAAGAAGAGAAAAGGAGGAAAAAAAATCAACTTAGAAAATATAGAAAGGACAATCTCCTATTGAAAAAGAACTAAAGAAAATTAAGAAAGAAAGCTATATTAGGTAATTGGAAAAGTAGTGAGAGCTCAAATTCAGAAAAAGAGTCATCCTCAAGTGAAGAAAAGACAAACCTATATTTGATGGCTCACAATGAAGAGGTAAGTTTAAATCAATCTAATGAATTTTCTTTTGATGAATTATTAGAAGCTTTTCATGATTTAATGAATGAATTTAAAATGATAAGACTGAAAAATAAAGAATTAAAGAAATCTAATCTTCTTTTAGTTGATGAAAAGAGTATTTTTTTAAGAGAAAAAGAAGATCTTTTAAAAAGAAATGAATTCTTTGACTAAAGAAAATGATGTACTTCTTAAATCTGAAAAATCTTTAGTAGAAGAAAACAATAAGTTGAAAGAAGAATTTAAAAAATCAAAATTTTATATTGAAGAAAAAGAAGATTTGCAGAAAGAAAAGAAATCTCTTTTGGAAGAAAATATGAAATTAAAAAAAGAGATTGAAACATTGAAGCCTATGCTTAACAAGTTTACAATTGGATCTCAAAAGCTTCAATCTATTTTAATCAATCAAAAGGCTATTTTTGATAAAGCTGGAATTGGATACAATCCTTTAAGAAAATAAAAATTTATGAACAACATGTTTAGCAAAATCTCATTTGAAAATCATTCAATTACATGTTTCAAATATAATAAAGTTGGCCACAAAATTTTAGAATGTAATACTAAAAGAATTGGCCAAACTTTAATTAAACAAATTTAGGTTCCAAAAGGAACCATGTGCTCTAACCTCCATAGATCCAAGATAACTTGGGTACCAAAAATTAGCAAGTAATTTTTGCCGGTATACCAAGGATCCAATGGAATGAAAAGAAAAAAATTATTTCGGATGGATGCCTTGAAAATGAAATTAGGTGGATGATGATGCTCGATATAATCTAAACTTTTCTCACATCATACTATCAATGCTTATTTGACTGATTCTATCTACATGGTTTTATATTATGTTTACTTGCTTGAAATATTTTTAGTATGATTGATTTTGATGATTTATTGGTGCTTATGTTGAATATGTTTCTTGATCTAAATTTGAATATAAAACCCATATTATATTTTTTCAAAAGGAGATGAAAATACTTAAGAAAATGATTTGATCTCATTTAATTTGATTGATTATCATACTACCAATTGCATGTCAAATGATTCAATATTTTTATCTTATTATGATTGACTATTATAATTGAATATTATAATTGATTATGATTAAAGAATTATTGAATAAAACTAATTTATGAATTTTTATTATTAGAATTTAAGAATAATTTGAAACATTGATATATTTGTTTGATAAGCTGAACTTCTAAAGAAATATTTTCAAACTCAATTGGTATCCTGACTTATAGTAAATACTTATAATGACAAAACGAGGAAAAAATTTGGTAAATGGAGAAAATAAATTTAACATAATAAATCACTCAAAATTTTATGATATTTTTTATAATGTAATATGAATTTGGTTATAAGAAACAAATAAGGACAAGAATTAACTCTATTGTGTCAAGAGTAAGCAAGGAATGAAACTAAAAAATTTGGCATATAGTAAGGGGAAGCAAATTTTAAACTCAATTGACTATAATACTAAGGAGGAGCTTAATGTTTTTGGATTATTAAAGAAAACTTTTATTAATTACCTCCTTTCGAGTTATTTCTTTTGATGTTGTCAAAAAGGAGGAGAGTTATTGTTGAGTATATGCTTGAGCTTAATTAGAATGAAATTTATTATTTATTGGTTTCATGCTTTATAAATATGTAATCTTTTAGAAACTCACTACATATTATTTACATATACTTAAAGATTTTATCATCATAAAAAAGGAAGAGATTGTTGATCCAAAGATTGATTTTGATGATGACAAAGAGTTTTGAGTATAAGTTATTAATATTGTTTATAAGGTTATGTAGTTGTAGAAGTCAAATGCTTGCAAATTTCAAATATTTCCCAATATCCAAGTAAAGAATCACCACTCAAGATATGAGAAAAAAAATTCAAGATTGGATGCATTCTTCAAAAGGGTTTAATGAAGATAAAATCAAGTAAAAAAGGCAAGTCTAACTTACAAATCAATTTGGAGAAGAATGGCTGACAAACTATCTTTGGCACGCTTGGCATGCAAACTGGGCCGATCCAATCTATATCTGAGCTGACCTGGTCTCAGTGGAAACAAAAGATAGAAAGCATAGAAAAAAATTTCAAGATCTAATGGGACTGAGCCGATCCAGTCTGAAACTGAGCCGACCCAATGCCTATAATGGCTAGTTTTCAGAACTGCAGCTTTTTCATTTCAAGAGCTTTCTAAAGGCTATTTTCTCTTCTCCAATGGCTAGATCACTTTCAGAAGTCCATGTTGGTGATTTGTAATAGTGAGAAATCTCTGGAATATATAAGAAAACACTTGGAGCATTAAAAACAACCTTTGGAGAGTATATTGAGTATTATTTGAGAAAGCTAAGGAGTGAGCTGAAAAGAAGAGAGGAGTTATTTTTTGAGTGATTCTTTGTCCTTCCACTACAAAACATCATCAAGTAAGTGAGAGCAAGAGTGAAGAGAATCAAGGAGCCTCACAATCTCTCATTCATTCAAGGAGAAGAAATCAACCTTACAAGTAAAGCAACTTAGATTGTCTTCTCTTGTGCTTCAAAAGAGTTTATTTTAAATTATAATTTTATATTTTATTTTAAGTTTCTTGGGGTTAAAAACTTAGGTTGGTCCAAGTCTTAAGTTGGACGTTATATTGGTTTGATTGGTGAGCCAAGGATAAAACCAATCGGGATTGATTGTTAGTTTGGAGAAAAATAATCACTTGTAATATTTTGGTTAGTGATTCAAAAAAAATCAACTGGATTAATTATGAGCCTAAAAAATAATCATGTATGATTTTGATTGGTGAGCCAGGAAAAATCAATTGGATTTAATTGTGAGCTAGAAAAAAATCAAACCATAATTCTTATTGAGAATTATAAGTTGAATTTTCAAGGGGTATACTTGGAGAGTGAACGTAGGTGCTCAATTTGGCACCAAATCACTATAAAATTTATATATTTGTAATTGTATATTCTTTACTTTATTATTTTCATTCATAGAATATTACAAAGCTTGTTTCATTATCTATTGTGTGCACATCACTTAGTTTAAATCATTCAAATCTGCACATTAGTCAAAAATTTTTTGAAATATCCAATTCACCCCTCTCCTCTTGGGTAGTCATACTTGGGCAACAATGGTGTTCCTAAAACATGATCTTTTTAGCTTTTTTTAGGGTGACACCACCTCTTCTATCCCTCATCGTGCATATTATGGGATGGTAATTCACGAGATTGAATTTGATGGCGCGGAGATTCAGGGGGAGAGTTCTAACAAAGCCTCAGAGACTAAGATTGATTATTCTCAAATGTAGAATTTTTCATTTTCTTTTTCTATATCTTCAATGGCATTTGAAGCACCACTAGCATTTGAAGCACCACTATTGCAAAAACCTTCTGATGTTATTGGAAAGGCATCTCTATGCTTACCTTCGTATGTCTTCTTTTAAGGTTGAAGCCGATCAAAGGCTTCTCCTATCATTAGGCTGATCAAAGACCATGCCAATTAAGGGCCTTTTGCTTAAAGCTGATTAGAGGCTCCTTCAAAATTTGGGCTAATCAAAGGTCATTTGCTTAAAGCTGATCAAAGGCTCCTTCTAACATTGGGCTGATCAAAGGCCAATTGCTTAAAGCCAATCAAAGAATCCTTCTAATATTGGACTGATCAAAGGCTCCTTCTATTAATGTTGGGCTGATTAAAGGCCATTTGCTTGAAGCTGATCAAAGGCTCCTTCTAACGTTGGGTCGATCAAAGGCCATTTGCTTAAAGCTGATCAAAGGCTCCTTCTAACATTGTGCCGATCAAAGGTTGTTTGATCAGAGGCTCCTTCGAACGAGATCTCCAACCAAATTATGGCAGGTCTGTAGGATCTGGTGTAGTGCTCCCAAGCCTTGGGGGGCTACAGGAGGAGCCAGCATGTTAGCTTCGAAAGTTTAGGATGGGTGTGGTCCTAGAGCTTGGACAGGAGTTATCCTAGGTGAAGGTAGCGTGTAGCCCTGCACGAGCTCGAGGTTTAGGTGTGAGAACTTTAAGGGGGCTTGGTAGGTGCTTCGAAGACTTGGGATACAAGGTGGAGCAAAGGACCAAATCTAGGAGAAGAATCAGTCAAGACAAGGGGTTGACACACAGACGGGCTGGATATATAGTCGAGCCAACTCGGGGTGCAGTCGAGCCAGCTGTCTCAGCTAGACAGAAGATATGATTCAGACGAGATGAAGTTGAGCCAGCTCGGCTATACTGAGAGAGCCGACTCGATGGTGGTGAACAGAACTGGACAGGATTTTCTATTTGGGATCTTAAGGCCTGATCCAATAAGATCTTAAGGTGGCTAACACATATATGGGCTGGGTTTAGATCCAAGGAATGAGAGCACATGAGACATGGATATATATGGGCTCGGTGAGTATTTTCATGTATTGGGTTAGCCTAGGAGAGTTTTTTAGCTGGGGTTGGATTTATTAGGATTTATGTGGTGTAGCAGAAATTCTAGGATATATAAACATAGGCATTGTAATCTTTATAAGGAATGGAATCAATATACGACTTTTCTCCCTAACTCTTTTCTTCTCTTTTCTCTCTGGTTCCAATGCCAAGCCCTAGGTGCCACCATCAATCTATGCTCTTCTTCGTATTTCTAGATTAACATCTAGGTTCATGCAAGAGATCGAATCTATGACTATAGTTCCGAGCAGCCATAGGTACAATACTTGGTATCAGAGCTAGATGATGCTATAGTGATTGCGACAACAAGGTTTGGGTCAAATTGGTCTCCTATTTTTGTTGTCGGATTGTCCCCGAGGTCATTGACCAATGGGTGTTGATTTTGCGGAGGTCTATACTTAGATTTTGATATCTTCGAGTACTTGGCTCCATGCTGATTAGTTATTTCTGGAGGTCTTAGCTATAGCCGACAAATCTCTAAGGGATCCTGTCCACTGATCCAGTCATCAGATTCAAACTTGTATCTGAATACCCTATAGTCATCGTCAAACTCCCTCCAATTGCACTGGTTGAAGTCCCATCTATATTCAAAATAACTTTGTGTTCCTGGCAGTCAACTATCCACATTCCCAAAAGCACTTAATGCTTGTCATTTTTCAATAGTGATTCTTCTTTGGAAGGAGGTCCGCCTCCCTGAATTCTACAGGCACGGTCTGCCATGCCTCTCCCATAGCGACACTTATCGTGCTATGAAAAGATGCTGTGGGTAGTTCCATATTTGAAGACTCTTATAAAAGGAGGCCTTGGATGCCCTGGACTGCCATCTACAACTGCTTTCTGAATATCGTGGTGGCACCAATTGGCTTGCCATCGAGAGGTCATCGATGTCCCTCCCTAGTTTAGGGGCTTTCGGCCACCCCGAGGAGCCTGATGGTGCTTTTGGGCTTTTTTTGGCTTGATAGGTATTAAAAAATACTGGAGGGATGGAAACTCGGCAGGAGCAATAGGAGAAAGAGGTTGCTCTCATCCTGTTCCCCCACTAGGAGATTATAGAGCCACTCAGCTTCCATGGCTCGGTGCCTTCTTTGGAGGTGCATCGTGAAGGCAGATGCAGTCTCTCAAGAGGCTTCTCCCCCAATTTGGCTTGGGGGATAGAGGCAATTGAGGTAGAGGACATGGCATTGGAGGTTCCTTCGGCATCTCACCATATCGAGGTTCTTCCACCCTTAAGAGGGCATGGCTTCTTGGCCACCGTAAGAGGTGAGTTTGCCTACACGATATACCTCCAGCAGTGAAGATTAGGCCACACCTTACTCCATCTCTTCCTATACATCTCACCACCGTAGCTCGAAGCACCTAGGACGAGCCTTCACCGAAGATTGACTTGGCTCATCATAAGGGCCAGGCTTGTACTTTTTATAGTCAGATATTCCTTGAACTTGTAATTCTTGAATTTTTGAGCAATAAAGTTTTCTCTACTTGCTTTTGCCTTCATTTTGTCTTGGACTGTTTGGTTCGGACACCATCCAAAGACCTCCTGGTTGGGCTGATCAAAGCCCATTCACTTATAGTCGATTAAAGGCTCCCTCAAACATTAGGTTGATCAAAGGTCGGGCCGATCAAAGGTCATTTGTTTAAAGTCGATCAAAGGCTCCTCAAACATTGGGCTGATCCAAGATCGGATCAATTAAAGGCCATTTGTTTAAAGCCGACCAAAGGCTCCTTCAAATGTTGGGTCGATCAAAGGTCATTTGTTTAAAGCTAATCAAAGGCTCCTTCGAACCCGATCAAAGGCCAGTCCGATCAAAGGCCATTTGTTTAAAGCTGATCAAAAGCTATTTGCTTAAAGCTAATCAAAGGCTCTTTCGAATGTTGGGCCGATCCAAGGTTGGGTCGATCAAAGGCTATTTATTTAAAGCCAATCAAAGGCACCTTCGAATGTTGGGCTGATCAAAGACCAAGTCAATTGAAGGCCATTTGCTTAAAGTTGATTAAAGGCTCCTTTGAATGTTGGGTTGATTAAAGGCTAGACCGATCAAAGGCCATTTATTTAAAGCCAATCAAAGGCTCTTTCAAACGTTGGGCCAATCAAAGGCCAAGCCAATTATAGGCCATTCGCTTAAAGTCAATCAAAGACTCCTACAAACATTAGGCTGATCAAAGGTCGAGCCAATTAAAGGCCAGTCACTTAAAGTCGATCAAAAGCTTCTTCTAACATTGGGCTGATCAAAGGCTATTTACTTAAAGCCAATCAAAGACTCCTTCTAACATTGGGCCGATCGAAGATCGAGCCGATCAAAGGCCATTTACTTAAAGTCGATCAAAGGCTCCTTCTATCATTAGGCTAATCAAAGATCAGGCCAATCAAAAGCCATTCACTTAAAGCCGATCAAAGGCTTGTTCTACTGATGGACCGATAAAAAATTGGATCGATCAAAGGCCATTCGTTTAAAGCCGATCAAAAGCTTCTTCGAACTTTAGGCCGATCAAAGGCTGGGCCAATCAAAGGCCATTTGCTTAAAGCCGATCAAAGGCCGAGCCAATCAAAGGCCACTTACTTAAAGCTAATCAAAGGCTCCTTCTATCCTTGGGCCGATCAAAGGCCGTTCGCTTAAAGCTGATTAAAGGCTTTTTTGAATATTGGGCCGATCAAAAGCCATTCGCTTAAAATCGATCAAGGACTCCTTCTAACATTGGGCCAATCAAAGACCGGACTGATCAAAGGCCATTTACTTAAAGTTGATCAAAGACTTCTTCTATCATTATGCCGATCAAAGGCTTTTTCTATCGTCAGGCCGATCAAAGGCTTTTTCTATCGTCAGGCCGATCAAAGGTTGTTTGCTTAAAGTCGATTAAAGGCTCATTTTATTAAGGCTATGAGTCGACAAGCAGACAAGAAAACATAATTTAGAACATTAAAAAAAAAATTATTGAAAGATGTTGCATGATACATTAGTGGCAATATATTCGAAGATTCTTCGAGTTTCATGGTCAGGATAGTAAAGCTCCATCCAATTGCCTCAATCAGTAGGTTCTTGGCTTGATAATTTCATTTACTTGGTAGGAACCTTTCCAGTTTGATGCTAGCTTTCCTCACTCATAAGGTTGGAAAACTTCTACCCTTTGCAAGACTAGATTGCCGACTCTGAAGTACTTGTCCCTAACCTTGGAGTTATAGTACTGGTCCACTCTGTACTAGTAGGCTACCATTCTGATGTGAGCTTTTTCTCAGGCTACCTCCAATAAATCCATATTCATGCACAACCTTTCTTCATTGGTCTACTCATCATAGTTCTCAACTCACGTCGATGGAACTCCAACCTCGACGAGTACCATGACCTCTATTCCAAAAGCTAGACTGAAAGGGATTTTCTCAGTCAGAACTCTTGGCATCATCCAATATGTCCAAAGCACATGATAGAGTTCATCGATCCATGCTCCCCTAGCTTGGTCCAATCTCTTCTTCAAGCCTTGTAGGATGGTTCGATTTGTTACCTCTGCTTCTCCATTTGCTTGAGGATGAGTTGCAGAGGTGAGATGATGCGAGATTCTATTTTTCTCATAGAGTTGCTCTAACTTGGACCCAATAAACTGACGCCCGTTATTAGTGATTAATACTCAAAAAAGTCCAAATCAGCATATAATGCACCTCTAGATAAAGTCCACCACCTTTGCTTCTGTGATGCAGGCCAGCAGCTCAGCTTCCATCCATTTGGTGAAGTAGTCTATGACAATAAGTAAAAATCTTTGTTGATCTGATGTTAGAGAGAAAGAACCGAGGATGTCTATCCCCCATTATGCGAATGGCTAGGGTGCACATATGGGAGTGATCGGCATGGTAGGTAGGCATTGTATATTTAAGTGTTTTGACATTAACCACGCCATGTGACCAGGTTATGGGCATCTTGCTGGATCATCGATCAATAATAATCTTGTCAGAGGAGTTTGTAGGCTAGCATCCTTTTCCCAATATAACTCCCACACACACCTTCATGTACTTTTCTTAAAGTGTATTCGACCTCGCATGGTCGCAGACACTTGAGTATAGGTAGAAAAAAGGATCTTTTATATAGCTTCCTCTCATGAAGAAGATATTAGGGGGACTAGTTTCTAATCTTCCAAGCTTCCTTTCTATTTGTGGGTAAAATTTCATTTTTGAGATAGTTGACTAGTGGGTCCATCCAGCAGTGTTCTTCATCCACTTGCATCACTGCCGCTTGCTCCTCAGTGCTTGGCTTGCTCAATACTTCGAAGAAGGCTCTCCTTGGTAATTCAGACGGCGCTAATATTGCCAACTTGGACAACAGGTCGGCCTGAGTGTTTTCAACCTAGGTATCTATTGAATTTCAAAGCTGTTAAACATGGATGCCACATCCTTTGTCTTCTGAAGTTACTTTATCATCCTCTCTCCATGAGCCTCATAATTGCCCTAAACGTGTTAAACGACTAGCTAGGAGTGACTGTAAGCCTTTGGATCTAGAATCCCTAATTCTTTGGCAATCGTGAGCCTCATAGCCAAGGCTTCATATTTAGCTTCATTGTTCATTGCAAGAAACTCGAAGTACAAGGCATACTAGGTGACCATGCCTTCCAGGCCCAAAAGCATCAATCCTACCCCCGATCCTATAGAGTTAGATGACCCATCCACATGTAACACCCATGCATCAAGATTAGTCTTAGGAGAGTTTTCATGGGTTTGTCCTCGTGGTTTAGCTCCTTCTTGCTCATCTAGTTCATCTGGAGTGGTGCATTCTACCATGAAGTCTGCTAGGATCTGAGCTTTGATCAATGGTCATAGATGGTACTAGATGTCAAACTCAAAGAGCTCTTTTGCCCATTTTGCAACTCACCTTGATGTGTCTGGCCGATGAAGGATGTTCTTTATAGGTTGATCTATCATGAGAATTATAGAATGAGCTTGAAAGTAAGGGTTGAGTTTCCAAGCAGCAATAAGGAGAGCATAGGCTAGCTTTTCCAACTTCGAATATTGGATTTTCGCATACCGTAAGGTCCAACTGATGTAATAAATTAGCTTCTAGATCTTATCTCGCTCTTGGACCAGCATTGCACCCATCACGGTAGGAGAGATAGTTAAGTATGGGAACACCTCTTCATTTAGGTCAGGATTGTTGAGCAGTGGGAAGGAACTGAGATAGTCTTTTAAATTAGTGAAGGCTTTCTGGCATTCCTCAATCCATTAAAAGATTTTCACCTATTTCAAGGTTTAAAAGAAAAGAAAGCATCACTTCGCCAACCTCGAAACAAACCAATTCAAGGTGGTGATCCTTCCTGTGAGGTGTTGCACTTTCTTGATTGTCTTTAGAGTGGCCATCTCTTGCATAGCTCTAATTTTCTCTAGATTGACTTCAATTTCTTTGTTGGAGATCATAAAATCAAGGAACTTTCTGAAAGTTATCCTAAAGGCACACTTTGCCAAATTTAGCTTCATCTGATATTTCTGCAAAGTGGCAAATACTTTCTTAAGGTCATCAATGTGGGTCCTTATATATGGATCTACTTTTGGCAAGCATATCATCTACATATATTTTTATATTTTATCTGATCTGATCTTTAAAAACTTTGTTCATGAGGCACTAATAGGTTGCACCTGCATTTTTTAGACCAAAGGGCATGATCATGTAATAAAAGAGATCTTTATCAGTGATGAAAGCTATTTTCTTCTTATTTTTAGGTGTCATGTGGATTTGATTATAGCCAAAAAAGATATCCATAAAGGTAAGGAGCTCGTGGCCTGATGTGTTGTTGACCAACTAATCAATTTTTAGTAATGGGCAGACTTTATTCAAGTCGGTGAAGTCGATGCAGATATGCAATTATTCATTTACCTTCTTCAACATGCCCATATTTGCGATCCATTCTCGATTGGTCATCTCCTTGATGAAGCCCATCTGAAGTAATTTATCCAGCTCCTCAGCTATCATCTTTTGCCACTCTGGTGCAAAACTCTACTTTTTCTGCTTAACAGGTCGATGCCATGGATTTGCATTTAGCCAGTGTACCATCACTGAGGGATCAATGCCTGGCATATCCGTCGGTGTCTAGATGAAGAGATCCACATTCTCCTGCAAAAAGGTGGTCAGTTAGTTTTTTATTACTTGGTCTATATTCAACCTTATCTGGATGGTGTGCTTCGAGTTTCCATCTGCCAAGGGGATGGATATGAGTTCTTCAACTGGTTTTCTGCACTCCTCAGCTAGCTCATCATGGGCATCCGATCCTTCAACTGGATAGGACTTGGTGGATTTGGCTCCTTGGATGGCAATGTTGTTGCAATAACGGCTAAGTCTTAATCTCCGTGGACTTCTCCAACTTCTCTACCTATTGCTGAAAACTTCATCTTTAAGTGGTATGTGGATACGACAGCTCAAAGCGCATGCATGCCTAGTCAGCCGAGGATTGCGTTATATGCTGATGGTGCTCAAACGATAAGGAAGTCAACTTGGATAGTAGATTAAAGAGGGAAGCGGCCAGCCTTTATGGGTAAAGTGACAACTCCTTCCATTGGGATGGTGTCTCCAGTGAATCCAATAAGTGGGGAGTCAATTTTTTCTAATCAATCAATAGACAATCCTATTTTTACAAAAGTATCATAAAATAAAATATTGGCAAAACTTTCATTATCTATCAAGATATGATGTACATCTTAGTTTTCAATATTAAGTATTACAACTACCACATCATTGTGCAGGAACTAAATTTCTTGAGCATCCTTCTCGGTGAAAGTGATGGATTCTTCAATTCTTCACCTCTTCATCACTTCTCCATCTCTTCATCGCTTCTTCACCTTCGCCGACTCCTCCACTGCTATGCCGCCTAGTGATGGTATTTATTATGCTAGCCGAAGGTCGATCCTCTTACTACTCTGCCATGGTTGCTCTACTGATTGGGGTAATCTTTGCCAGTCCTCGTGCTGCCCCCTCTAGCATCGGATGAACTGATCGATGTGGCCATGCCTAATAAGATCTTTAATTTTGTCCTGAAGCTGAATGCACTCCTCCGTGTCATGGCTATGATCCGATGATACAGACAACATTTGTTCGGGTCTCTCCAAGCCGGATGTGCTCATAGCTTCCTTGCCTTTGGAAGCTACCTTCTAATTTCCATAAGTACCTAAGTCCTTGGTGCATTCAGCAAGGTATAATAACTAAATTTTCTTGATGGGGATGAGATGCATCGATTCCTTCTCTAAGGACTTCTAGGTTGGTGGTTATATGAAGGAATACCATTCTTTTGATGGCAAGGAGGGGACCTCGAGCACTGGCATGTTTTCTCCTCCCTTACATGTGAGCGCTCCTTGTATAGTTTCTCCTTTCCTCCCCCATCACGGAATTAACGAGGGCTTCATCCTCCTTGAAGACCTCCTCCATGCGAGCATACTTCTCAACCCTAACCAGCATATCAGAGAAATCTCGAGGATATGTCTTCACCAATGACTTCTTCAAGTCATTTTTCTATAGTCCGTTCATTAATACGGACATTGCGATCAACTGATCTAGGTTGCACACTTCAAGTGCCGTCGCATTGAAGTGGCTAACAAACAATTGGATGGTTTCTTCCTCCTTTAGCTTGACAGTATGGAGGTAGTCTGACCGCTTCTGCTATCATCAATTGTTGATGAAATAGTCGATGAAAGATCAGCTCAATTGCTCAAAGAAGTGAATAGAGACCGACTTCAAACTGAAATACCAGTGCTGAGCCACCTCCTTTAAAGTGGAGGGGAATGCTCGACACAGAATGGTATCAATAGCTCCATGGAGGAGCATTACCACCTTGAAACTTTCAAGGTGATTGATGGGATCGACTATCCCATTATAGTTCTCCAGCTGAGGAGTCTTGAAATGATAAGGTAGTGGCTCCTGCATTATCCGAGAGTTGAAGGGCAGGACATTGTTGAACCTATCGTATGGTGCTGACTCTTGGTGGTAGATTACCTTAATTCGTTGATCCAAGTCTTGAAGTCGTCACTCGACCTTGGCATCTCAAGCCATGTAGGTCTCAGATTGTTGAGCAGATTGTTGACTAGGGATCGAATCATATCCCAATCGGAGGCTTGGAGATCGCCATCGCTTTGGTCCTAGTTCCCTAGGGCGGCTTTAACGAGTCTTTCTCCTCTCTGGACTTTGAGGGATGACTCACAGGTGATCTAGAGGTGATGTCGCCGCTTGTGGCATTGGGTTTGGTCATGAAGTGGCAGATGGTGTCGAAATGGCTTGGATCGCCTAAACGATAGCTATCAGATTCTGAACTGGTTGGAAGAGCAGGTTGAACTACTCTGCCATCATCGTTGTTGGTTGTGGAGGTGGATGGTTTTCTGTGGCCACCGACTGAACTGTATGGTTAGCCTAGCTCTCCTCCGATCGTGTGGTGGCATTGGTGCAGCAGGAAGACATTGTTCTTGATGCCATGATCTTGGCTACCTCGATCTACGTTCCTCCAAATAGGGATAGATCCCTTCTCTAGTGCTAATCTGTTGGTGTGAGATTTTGCCCAGCATCGAAGGTGCTAGAGGGGATGGTTAAGATCAATCATTCTAAGAAGAAAATCTGCAAAAAGAATCCTGGTTGAAGGTAGCTCCAACGGGGATCCTTCGATGCTCAAGTTAGAATCTCATTCAATAGAAGAAGGAGCGTGAGAGGAAAAATAGTGGCATACCTTTCTCAATCCTCTTTTTGTCTTTTTTTTATAGATGAAAACTACAGTCTATTAAGCCTGAGCCTGTAGGTGATCAAGATAAGTAGAATGATTCTTTGGTTGTAGGCATCCGCTAGGTGGGCGTCTGCTAGTTTTATTAGTCGTAGGCATCTGCTAGATGGGTGCCTACCAAGTTTGTTGGTCATGGGTGCCTACTACCCTGCGCACTTGTAGGGTGTCAAGAGATTTGGTGAGATCACACGTGGGCGGAGAAATACAACTAAGGTTGGATTGGTCGTCGAAAGCCGACGTTTGCTTAGTTTAAGCTAATCACCCATGCATTCTAGTTCTCAATGATCACTCAGTAAGGATTGTTGGCTCAGCAGTCATAGGCATCTTTGAGAAAGGCTTAGTAGCCAAGCAATCCACTACTGTTTTTGCTTAGGAGGGATAATGGTCGGTCGGTGGAGGTTTGACCACTCGATGATCAGGCATCAGTGGTGCCAGTTATGGAGGCAGGGGCCAACAAGGGGATTGCCTTGCCAAGCCAAAGAATCATAACATGAATGGAGCCAAAGAGGAATTGGTCACTATGGAATTATCCTTTGGAAAGAAGGTCAAGAACCAAATTGACAATTGAGTGAAAGGCTTGTTTATTGTCGATGATAAATCGGTCGGGCATAATCGGCTATGAGCAGATGCCTGGTTGGACCATGTCGTTTACTTGAGTATGTCAATGATCTTTAAAGTTGAAACTTATAAATTGGCTATAAAGAAATTGTTGGTAGTTTTGGATTGGATCCATCAAGAGTCAGTTGACCAATCCTCATTTGCATAGGTTGCAAATGCCGACATGGCACGTCACGGACCAACTAGCCTAGAGCCGAAGGCTAATTGATGTTGAGGGTGGTTGAATGAGTGATCAATGATGGCCCAACAAGCCATCTTGCTGGGCTTCTACATCTTGAACTTTAGGCTTCTTCATATCTTTGGCCCATATGAAAATATCCCCAACAACAAATAATCCAGATGGCAAAAGGAGAGCTCTACCATTTGTGTATACATGTTTATCTTTAACACAAATATTTGTGCTATTTATAGCTTTTAAATACATGATAAGTGACGAAGAGCTCTATCAACATAGAGCCTCCCTTTATATATATATATATATATATATATATATATATATATATATATATATATATATATATATATATATATATATATATATATATTCTATTTTTGCTAAAATTTTGGTAAAAATAAGTTTATTATATTAATCTAGTGAAAATGCATCTATGGAATTTAGAAAATAAAATATATAAAAAATAAGAAAGAACATATCCATTTTTTCTCTACCAATACCATGGCTTCCTCCCTCTAAAAACTTACATGTATCAGAATCTTACTCCTTGGAGAGTTTGTGCGAGACCCAGCCCAACCCAACTGGCCCAACCAAACCTGGACCCATCTGTGAAGGCGATGCCCATCATTATTTGAAATTGAAACAAGGGGATAAATCTTTTATTCTGCATGATACCGGATCCGAGCCCCTTTACTCGTCCTTTCTCCCTTTCATGCAATTGCCCACACTCTCTCATCACTCTCTATTCTCTTCCATTGTTCTCCCATTGGTTCCATGCCCCTCTCCTTCCTTCCCATTGCTTTCTCCCTTCCCCACATACGGTCTTAGTCTCCCACTCTCTCCTCATGTTTTCCTCCTCCTTCGCTTCCTCTTCTTCTTCCCCCTTTTCTACTTTTTCTCTCTCCTTCATGCTAGTCACCATCTCTTGTCTTCTCTCTCATCAACTTAGGTTTTGAAGGATCCAAGTGAAGCATTTGGATAATCTAATAGTGGATATTGGCAAGGTAAGTAACATCCACCTAACCAAAGCAATTATACAAAATACTGAATGGATATAATTTGGAAATGTAGCTTAAATTAATTATTACCAAATACTCTAAAAATTATCTTATTTGTTATTATACATATAAATTAGATCAAGCATAAAACATAATTTTATTGTATTTTACGTCTTCGAGTATTTATGGTATCATTGCAAAATTGGTAATTATGAGTTCTATTGGAAGAATTTCCAATCGATTGAGTTTTGGAAACATTGATATGAGTCTTTGAAAATCCACATATTAATCAATATAAATATATCAATGTGGAAAACTATGTTTATGTGTTGACAAATAAAATTTTGATAATTATTCATCATTATAGATTATATATATTGAGAAAAATTATATATTGCAAACATATACATATGATAATAGTGATTACATAAGTTGGATTTTGTATTGGACTCTTAGTCTAACTATGTTTTGGACATTGGCATATGGCGGTTACACGTTGATAATTGGTATTGATTGTTTTGGAGCTTAACACTACGAACGTACTCCATAGAGGTGCGGGACCATAGACCTATGCTATAGGATTAAGTGCGGTGTCAGAGACCTACTCTGTAGAACCTAAATGTGGTACTTTGGGCTGTCATAGAGATCATGTGTGGCCATAGTTATATTAATTGATGAGTTGATAAATACGTTTGAAAATACATGGTCAAAAGATATTTCTGAAAATTTTGATATAATCATTTTGGTTTTGATATTAATTTCTAAAATGCTCTTGGATCATATATGAGTAATTGATTTAGAAAGATTATATCTATATTATGGTATATTGAGCTATAACTATTACTTTTTTCATAGATAGTATATTGCTAAACTAGTCATTGTATCTAGCATTTATATTTATTATACTTGCTTAATCCTTTTGATTATGTCTTAGTTACTTACTAGGCTATTATCTTATTTTTTTTATTTCTATATTTTTACATGGTTCGAGGCGTAAAAGTGAATGGATAGAGATTGGATTATATGATTAGAGTGGGGATCTTGTTTGCTACACCAAACCAACCTTTAAAATTTTGTACAACCCTCTTTATACTACTTGATATATAAAGATATTGATTATGTGAATGGAGTTGTCTAGATATGAAAGCTGATAAGCATCATAAATTCACCAATAAAAGTATTAATTTATTAATTAATTTATATTAATTTTTAAAAATTATTAATCAATTTATATATAATTTTTAAAAAATTTATATTTTTATTAATTAAAAAATTAATTAAAAATTAATAAAAATTAATAAAAATTAAAAAATAAAATTTTATTATCAATGGAAAGAGCTTATTTTTTTGATCACAACGAAATAAATTTTAAGTAAAACGAAGCTAAAACAGAAAAGATATAAATTTTTAAAGATATAAAATAAATAAAAATTAAATAAAAAAAAGAAAACGGCTCAGCCGGCTCCGCAAGCCGAGCCACCAAGCCAAGCTGAGCCACCAGGCCAAGCCAAGCCATCAAAGCCGACTCAACCATTGAAGCCATCAGTCGGTCCACGATCCAGGCGTAGACCGCCAGCTCAGCAAAATCCGGCGAATCAGAGTTTGACACGTGGTGGACCTAGACCCCTAAAGGGTCTACAAAAATTTATCGTGGCTCACAAGGGTAATTTAGTCTTTTTCGCTCAGCAACAGAAGCGCTGATTGGTTGCGGTGTGCGATGCGGCCGGTCTACGCGGTCCATGGGAACAGTGATTGCGCGATCGGACGGATGTGGTTGTTTGCGGTCAGGATCGGACGGCTGTGGTTGCTTCCGAATTTTATTCAGCTACAGACATCACGCGGATCACCATCGGACGGCAGCGCTCGATCTAGGCGATGATCCGACGGTCCAGAAAGCTCCCGATAGCGATCAAACTCTCAGGCGCGTGATTTGTGGCCAAATTTCCTCCATCAAGCGCGATCCAACGGCTAGAATTTAATCCGACCCGATCTGAGCTGATCTGCATCCGATTTTGATGATTTTTGGACCGTTGGATTCCTATTGAATGGCTGGATTTTATCAGATTTATAAGAGACATATCAGAGCTATTTTAATTCAAATTTTATTCAGATTTTGATGATTACAAAGGCCATTAGTCCCACATTGCCTAGAAGCAAACTTTCCAGCCCTCCTAGCTCTATAAAAAGGACCCCAGGCCTCCAGAAATCAATATCTCGATCAAGGTGAAGCTTTGGTATAGGGCGAAGCCAGGCTATGGGTTAAAGGCTGCTTCGAAGCAATGGGTGCCGAGAAGAAGAGCCGAGCTTCTACACCATCTTTCTGCCAATGCCGATCCAAGATCAGAGATCAGGCTATTTTATTCTTTTTAAATTCTATGTATTTAAATTTTAAAATTTTAATTAATAAAAATTTTATTTTTTGTACTTTAATTTCTTGCTTTTTATTTTTATTGTAATTTAATTTCTGCACTTTAAATTATTGCTTTGCAAGTAGATGCTAAGATCTAACTAGTAGATCTTAGTACCAAGTTTAAATTCCTGCACCTTTTAATTTTTGCTTTTTATTTTCCGACTTCACTTTTGATCCTAAAACTCTTCTTTTTTTTCCTTTTCTTCTAAAAATCAAAGATTTCAAATCTAAAATACTACCTTCCCTATGGATTCGACCCGACTCACTGCTATCTACGCATTTTCAATGATTTTAAGAAGTCGGATTAAACTGATAAACACGGTATCTTAATGACAACATTGTGTTGCTATCAAGTTTTTGGCACCGTTGCTGGGGAAGGTTTTTGATTTTTGACTTTGATTTATTAAAAATAATTTCGACAAATGCATCAAGTTTTTGGCACCGTTGCCGGGGAAGGTTTTTGATTTTTGATTTTGATTTCTTTGATTTATTAAAAATAATTCCGACAATCCTATCAAGTTTTTGGCGCCGTTGTCGGGAAAGGCATGGATATTAAATTTTTGATCTCTTTGATTTTTCTATAAATAAATTATAAATAAAATTTTTATTTTTTTGCTAATTTTTTTATTATTTTGCAGAAAAAAGAATAAAAAGAATCAGAAGTTTTGCCTGGTGAGATCAATCCTAACCCTAGTTCTCTTTTCTTTTTATTTTATTTATTTATTTATTTTATTTTTTTTAAATTAATTTTAAAAAAATATTTATTTAAACCTAATTAAAAGCCTCATGATAAGATTAGAAATCCTAACTGTTTAGAGCATGCATCATATTAGTTTTAGTTTTATTTTTTATTTTTATTTATTTATTTTTTTTTTTTGGTGATTGCTGGAGGCAAGGTAAGCCTTTCAGAATTCAATTAGTTGCATGCATCTAGTTTAAATTGCATAGAACCCTTTGATTGAATTTTTTTTTTTTTTTATGCATATTCATATTAAACCAAATTAAGGGCACAACCCAATTAAACAAGATAAGGTGGGGATTTGATCACCCTTCCTTAGCCCACAAACAACCAACCAGCATCCTGCATTGACCTAAGCTTTTAATTTTAAAATCAATTAGACATCAACCCTAGGAACTCGAGCTCAATAGGACAAGGAATCCTAAGAGTTGAACCGGGTTAGGATAAGTCAATTTGACTGGTGTCTAGAAAAGTGGTTCAGGGACGATTGGGCCCGAAGGAAGGTGGTTTCTAATTGATTCCGTTCGCTTACCTGGCCAAGCATAATTGGTGTCTAAGGCAAGCAATGGGGGGACTCCCACCGACCTTACACTTACCTGGCTAGTTGATTGGCTAATCCTACACTTGGAGGGCTTGAAGGTGACCTTGACAGTTAGGAGCTGTCTAGATTTAGGATAACCCTTAGTCAGGATTGATTGACCAACTTGATTGCTAACCAACATCAAACCTAATTAAATTTAATTCTTCTCTCTCTTCTTAGTTCTAGGACTCCTTAGGACCTCTTCTTGAGAACTTTTCTTTTTTTTTTTTTCTTCTCCTCTAAAAAAATAAAATAAAATAAAATAAAAATTAAATTTAACTAACTAAAAAATATTAAAAAAAAATAATTAAACTTAATTAATAAATAAAATAATTAATCTTTAATATAATAAAATAATAAAAAAATATAAAAAAAAATCTAAATTTTTTTTTTGAACCACACATTAGGGTTGCACTAATATATGTACGGTAGGAAATCACTTTTTCTAATTTAGTTGAATTTAATTGAATGGTTGATTTATATTAAACCTAAAAATCAAATGGCTAATCTGAACCTAATAGTCCAAAAATTAGATAAAGTTGACCTTCTTGCTCAGAAAATAGATCAACTCCTAATCCTAGGTCAACAATCTCCTGTACAATTCACATCATCTTCTAATTATCAGAAGAATTATTCAATCTATGCTAGTCCAACCCATCATGTAAGTGAATGTCCTATGACTGCACAGTTTCCATATTTTATCCAAGAACAAGTTCAAGCTACTCAAGGATACTCCAAATTGATTAATGATCCATTTTCAAATTCATATAATTCAGATTGGAGTAACTTTAATTTTTCTTGGACATCCCAACAGACTCAGGCTCAGACCCAAATTTCACTTGAGCAAAATTATCAAAATTATGCCTATAATAATGGTCAGCCTAGTCAGTTTAACCAGCCATCATATTATAATCAGCCTTCATACCCACCTCCTCAACAGACCAATCTAGCTGATGATAGATTTAACCAACTTCAACAATTAATTCTAACTCAACAGTAATCTATCGCCAGACTAGAAGCTCAAATAGGATAATTAGTTGAGTCTAACATGAGGAGAGAACTAGATCAACTACCGAACCTACCAATTTCAAACAACCCACCTAATGACCACCAACCACCTGGATTAAATTATCAATCTAATGTTTCATCTAAGAATCTCCAATTTGAGAATGCCAAAGTAATTCCTGAACTTAAAAGCTATAGGATTCTTATGGACCCATACCAAGACCAGGTGAGAGAGGCTAGTACTGATGCTAGCCAAAATAAAAATTTAGAGGAACTGGTTAGTACTGAGACTAACCACATAGAAGAACCCAAGCCAAGAATTAGTACTGATGCTAGTTCCAATTTAAATGAGATAGAAATAGGGAAAAAGAGAATAGATGATTTACCCGAGACTTATAAACCTAATGTCCTATTTTCTTCAACCCTAGAAGCTGGTTCTTCTTATAAAAATCAAGAGGCATGTAATGAAATGTCAATGGAGTTGTTTAAGCAGGATCACATTAATTTACCTCCAGAATTAAAACCGCCTTTAGTCACCATTCCAGCATCCCATTGAATCAAACTTAACTCCTAATACAAAAACTCCATTTATGAGCATTTTAGAAGAATAAATAGGAGTAATTCTTAATAAACATGGGTCTGAGAATGGAATCACAAATTATATCCCTAAAATTAACAATGAATATATCAATAATGGGATTATAAATCAACTTTCTAAGATTGGCAATCCAAAACCATTGGAATTTGTCAATCCAATATTCGACACAGGATAGTGAGCTACATTGTGTCTGGCTGAAGACGGTAAACTTAGCGCTTGTTGGGAGGCAACCCAATATTTAGTTTTTATCTAATTTATCTTTTTAGTTTATTTTTTTTTAGGATAATTTGAATAAGTTGGAGGGAGAGCTCAAATTTTCAAAGGCATGTGCTGGACTAAAAATATACTGAGTTAGGTGTATTCTTTCATGTTCTTTATTACACCCTTTATTTTTTCTTCTCCATTGAGGACAATGTCGATTAAGTTGGGGGGAGAGAAAAATAAAAAAATTTAAAATTTTAAGTCCTCGAAAAAGTTAGTATTTAGTATTTAGATACTTGATTATGCTTAAGAATTGAATTAAACTAAGCATTTTAAAAAAAAAAATTGATGCACAGATTAGAGAATCTATGAGATATTGAGGAATCAAGTATTAAGAAAATTCAATAAAGAGTTAAGTCCAGAACATAAAATTTTTTTTCTTGGAGCATTTCTAATTATTTCTACTAGCATCAAAGAAAAGTCTACTTTTTATAGGCTTGTGTAGGGTAACTATACATTTCTTCATATAAAAATTTATTTTAATAAAATAGTTTCCAAGTACTTCTCACTGAGTAACCGGGCCTCTTTGCCTAAGCAAGCATTGAGTTTCGCATCAAAAGGTGGGAAGGGCAAAGAAGCTCGTTGTAAAGCTAGTCTTAACTCGTAGCCTATTTGATTCGAGCTAGTAAGCCCGAGGGGTATTCTATACCTAGTGCCCTAAAGCCAACTGGTTTGGGAGTCATTGGCCCAAGACTCGCTACATGGATCAAATAGAAAGCTTAAGGAAGTTAAGACACTCAATAGTGGTACAATGTTAAAAAAAAAAAAAAAAAAAAAAACATTGGTTTTCCACCAAGTAACTGGGTCCCGTTGCCTAAGTAAGCAATGATATTCGCATCAAAAGTGGGTAATGTAAAAATAAAAATCAATAAATGAAGGACGGAAGTAGCAATACACCTGCCTATATAAAAGTTTAGATAAATCAGAGATAAAAGTAGAATAATTTAGAAAAAGTTCTGAAAAATTTAATGTTCTTTACTTAATTTTTTTATTGATAAGTATTAATACCCCAATGATATATCTCATTTAAGCTCTACTGAATATCAATGGCCATTTTGAAAATTGCTTAGGTAAAATTCGAAACTCTAAAGTTAAAAGATATTTAAAACTAAATTCTTTCTTTACTCGAGAACGAGCAAAGCTTAAGTTGGGGGTGTGATAAGCATCATAAATTTACCAATAAAAGTATTAATTTATCAATTAATTTATATTAATTTTTAAAAATTATTAATCAATTTATATATAATTTTTGAAAAATTCATATTTTTATTAATTAAAAAATTAATTAAAAAATAATAAAAAATAAAAAATAAAATTTTATTATCAATAGAAAGAGCTCATTTTTTTGATCACAACGAAATAAATTTTAAGTAAAACAGAGCTAAAACAGAAAAGATATGAATTTTTAAAGATATAAAATAAATAAAAATTAAATAAAAAAAAGAAAATGGCTCAGCCGGCTCCGCAAGCCGAGCCACCAAGCCAAGCCAAGCCATCAAAGCCGACTCAGCCATTGAAGCCATCAGCCGGTCCATGATCCAGGCGTGGACCGCCAGCTCAGCAAAATCCGGCGAATCAGAGCTTGCCACGTGGTGGACCTAGACCCCTAAAGGGTCTACAGAAATTTATCGCGGCTCACAAGGGTAATTTAGTCTTTTTCGCTCGGCAACAGAAGCGCTGATTGGCTGCGGTGTGCGGTGCGATCGGTCTACGCGGTCCATGGGAACAGTGATTGCGCGATCGGACGGATGTGGTTGTTTGCGGTCAGGATCGGACGGCTGTGGTTGCTTCCGGATTTTATTCAGCTACAGACATCATGCGGATCACCATCGAATGGCAGCGCTCGATCCAGGCGATGATCCGATGGTCCAGAAAGCTCCCGACGGCGATCAAACTCTCAGGCGCATGATTTGCGGCCAGATTTCCTCCATCAAGCGCGATCCAACGGCCAGAATTTAATCCGACCCGATCTGAGCTGATCTGCATCCGATTTTGATGATTTTTGGACCGTTGGATTTCTATTGAATGGCTGAATTTTATCAAATTTATCAGAGATGTATCAGAGCTATTTTAATTCAAATTTTATTCAGATTTTGATGATTACAAAGGCCATTAGTCCCACATTGCCTAGAAGCAAACTTTCCAGCCCTCCTAGCTCTATAAAAAGGACCCCAGGCCTCCAAAAATCAATATCTCCGATCAAGGTGAAGCTTTGGTACAGGACGAAGCCAGGCTATGGGTTAAAGGCTGCTTCGAAGCAATGGGTGCCGAGAAGAAGAGCCGAGCTTCTACACCATCTTTCTGCCAATGCCGATCCAAGATCAGAGATCAGGCTATTTTATTCTTTTTAAATTCTATGTATTTAAATTTTAAAATTTTAATTAATAAAAATTTTATTTTTTGCACTTTAATTTCTTGCTTTTTATTTTTATTGTAATTTAATTTCTATACTTTAAATTATTGCTTTGCAAGTAGATGCTAAGATCTAACTAGTAGATCTTAGTACCAAGTTTAAATTCCTGCACCTTTTAATTTTTGCTTTTTATTTTTTGACTTCACTTTTGATCCCAAAACTCTTTTTTTTTTTTTTTTAAAAAAAAATTAAAGATTTTAAATCTAAAATACTACCTTTTCTATTGATTCGACCCGACTCACTGCTATCTACGCATTTTCAATGATTTTAAGAAGTTGGATTAAACTGATAAACACGGTGTCTTAACGACAACATCGCATTCCTATCAAGTTTTTGGCATCGAATAAAATAAAAAGAAAAGAGAACTAGGGTTAGGATTGATCTCACCAGGCAAAATTTCTGATTCCTTTTGTTCTTTTTTTCTGCAAAATAATAAAAAAAATTAGCAAGAAAATAAAAATTTTATTTATAATTTATTTATAAAAAAATCAAAGAGATCAAAAATTTAATATCCGTGCCTTCCCCGGCAACGGCACCAAAAACTTGATAGGATTGTCGAAATTATTTTTAATAAATCAAAGAAATCAAAATCAAAAATCAAAAACCTTTCTCGGCAATGGCGCCAAAAATATAATAGGAACGCGATGTTGTTGTTAAGACACCGTATTTATCAGTTTAATCCGACTTCTTAAAATCATTGAAAATGCGTAGATAGTAGTGAGTCGGGTCGAATCCACAGGGAAGGTAGTATTTTTAGATTTAAAATCTTTGATTTTTCAAAAGAAAAGAAGAAAAGGATTTTTAGAATCAAAAGTGAAGTCGAAAAATTAAAAGCAAAAATTAAAAGGTGTAGAAATTTAAACTTGGTACTAAGATCTATTAGTTAGATCTTAGCATCTACTTGCAATAAAATAAAAAGTAATAATTAAAGTATAGAAATTAAATTATAATAAAAATAAAAAGTAAGAAATTAAAATGCAAAAATAAAATTTTTATTAATTAAAATTTTAGAATTTAAATACATAAAATTTAAAAAGAAAAGATAATAAAATAAAATAGCCTGATCTCTGATCTTGGATCGGCATTGGCAGAAAGATGGTGTAGAAGCTCGGCTCTTCTTCTCGGCACCCGTTGCTTCGAAGCAGCCTTTAACCCATAGCCTGGCTTCGCCCTGTACCAAAGCTTCACCTTGATCGGAGATATTGATTTCTGGAGGCCTGGGGTCCTTTTTATAGAGCTAGGAGGGCTGGAAAGTTTGCTTCTAGGCAATGTGGGACTAATGGCCTTTGTAATCATCAAAATCTGAATAAAATTTGAATTAAAATAGCTCTGATACATCTCTGATAAATTTGATAAAATTCCAGCCATTCAATAGAAATCCAACGGTCCAAAAATCATCAAAATCGGATGCAGATCAGCTCAGATCGGGTCGGATTAAATTCTGGCCGTTGGATCGTGCTTGATGGAGGAAATCTGGCCGCAAATCATGCGCCTGAGAGTTTGATCACCGTCGGGAGCTTTCTGGACCATCGGATCATCGCCTGGATCGAGCGCTGCCATCCGATGGTGATCCGCATGATGTCTGTAGCTGAATAAAATTTGAAAGCAACCACAGCCGTCCGATCCTGACCGCAAACAACCACATCCGTCCGATCGCGCAATCACTGTTCCCATGGACCGCGTAGACCGGCCGCACCGCACACCGCAGCCCAATCAGCGCTTCTGTTATCGAGCAAAAAGACTAAATTACCCTTATGAGCCACGATAAATTTCTGTAGACCCTTTAGGGGTCTAGGTCCACCACGTGGCAAGCTCTGATTCGCCGGATTTTGCTGAGCTGGCGGTCCACGCCTGGATCGTGGACCGGCTGATGGCTTCAACGGCTGAGTCAGGCTTTGATGGCTTGGCTTGGCTTGGTGGCTCGGCTTGGCTTGGTGGCTCGGCTTGCGGAGCCGGCTGAGCCGTTTTCTTTTTTATTTAATTTTTATTTATTTTATATTTTTAAAAATTCATATCTTTTTCCATTTTAGCTCCATTTTATTTGAAATTTATTTCATTATGATTAAAAAAATGAGCTCTTTCTATTGATAATAAAATTTTATTTTTTAATTTTTATTATTTTTTAATTAATTTTTTAATTAATAAAAATATAAATTTTTTAAAAATTATATATAAATTGATTGAATAATTTTTAAAAATTAATATAAATTAATTAATAAATTAATACTTTTATTGATGAATTTATGATGCTTATCACACCCCCCAACTTAAGCTTTGCTCGTCCTCGAGTAAAGAAAGAATTTAGTTTTAAATACCTTTTAACTTTAGAGTTTCGAATTTTACCTAAGCAATTTTCAAAATAGCCATTGATATTCAGTAGAGCTTAAATGAGATATATCATTGGGGTATTAATACTTATCAATAGAAAAATTAAGTAAAAAATATTAAATTTTTCAGAACTTTTTTCTAAATTATCCTACCTTTATCTCTGATTTGTCTAATTTCATATAGGCAGGTGTATTGCTACTTCCATCCTTCATTTATTAATTTTTATTTTCACATTGCCCACTTTTTGATGCGAATATCATTGCTTACTTAGGCAACGGGACCCGGTTACTTGGTGGAAAACCAATGTTTCTTTTTTTTTTTTTTTTTTTTTTTTAACGTTGTACCACTATTGAGTGTCTTAACTTCTTAAGCTTTCTATTTGATCCATGTAGCGAGTCTTGGGCCAATGACTCCCAAACCAGTTGGCTTTAGGGCACTAGGTATAGAATACCCCTCGGGCTTACTAGCTCGAATCAAATAGGCTACGAGTTAAGACTAGCTTTACAACGAGCTTCTTTGCCCTTCCCATTTTTGACGCAAAACTCAATGCTTGCTTAGGCAAAGAGGCCCAGTTACTCAGTGAGAAGTACTTGGAAACTATTTTATTAAAATAAATTTTTATATGAGGAAACGTATAGTTACCCTACACAAGCCTATAAAAAGTAGACTTTACTTTGATGCTAGTAGAAATAATTAGAAATGCTCTAAAGAAAAAAATTTTATGTTCTGGACTTAACTATTTATTGAATTTTCTTAATACTTGATTCCTCAATATCTCATAGATTCTCTGATCTGTGTATCAATTTTTTTTTAAAAATGCTTAGTTTTATTCATTTCTTTAGCATAATCAAGTATCTAAATACTAAATACTAACTTTTTCGAGGACTTAAAATTTTAAATTTTTTTTTATTTTTCTCTCCCCCTAACTTAATCGACATTGTCCTCAATCGAGAAGAAAAAATAAAGGATGTAATAAAGAACATGAAAGAATACACCTAACTCAGTATATTTTTAGTCCAGTACATGCCTTTGAAAATTTGAGCTCTCCCTCCAACTTATTCAAATTATCCTAAAAAAAAAATAAACTAAAAAAATAAATTAGATAAAAATTAAATATTGGGTTGCCTCCCAACAAGCGCTAAGTTTACCATCTTCAGCCAGACATAATGTAACTCACTATCCTGTGTTGAATATTGGATTGACAAATTCCAATGGTTTTGGATTGCCAATCTCAGAAAGATGATTTATAATTCTATTATTAATATAATCTTTGTTAATTTTAGGGATATAATTTATGATTCCATTCTCAGACCCATATTTATTAAGAATTTCTCCTATTTGTTTTTCTAAAATGCTCATGAATGGAGTTTTAGGAGTTAAGTTTGATTCAATGGGTGCTGGAATGGTGATTAAAGGCGGTTTTAATTCTGGAGGTAAATTAATATGATCTCGCTTAAACAACTCTATTGACATTTCATTATATGCCTCTTAAAGGCTTACCTTGCCTCCAGCAATCACCAAAAAAAATAAAAATAAAAATAAAGATAAAAATAAAACTAATATGATACATGCTCTAAGCAGTTAAGATTTCTAATCTTGTCATGAAATTTTTTAATTAGATTTAAATAAATATTTTTTAAATTAATTTAAAAATAAAATAAATAAATAAATAAAAAGAAAAGAGGACTAGGGTTAGGATTGATCTTACCAAAATTAGTTGCTTTCTTCGTTTTCTCTTTTTTTTTCTATAAAATAAATAAAAAAAATTAGTAAATAATATTTAAAAAAATATAATTAATTTATAAAAAAAAATCAAAGAAATCAAAGAAAAAAAATAGCATCTATTCTTCCCCGGCAACGGCGCCAAAAACTTGATAGGAACGCGATGTTGTCGTTAAGACACCGTGTTTATCAATTTAATCCGACTTCTTAAAATCATTGAAATTGCGTAGATAGCAGTGAGTCAGGTCGAATCCACAAGGAAGGTAGTATTTTAGATTTGAAATCTTTAATTTTTTTTTTTTAAAAAAAAAAAGTTTTGGGATCAAAAGTGAAGTCGGAAAATAAAAAGCGAAAATTAAAAGGTGCAGGAATTTAAACTTGGTACTAAGATCTACTAGTTAGATCTTAGCATCTACTTGCAAAGCAATAATTTAAAGTGCAGAAATTAAATTGCAATAAAAATAAAAAATAAGAAATTAAAGTACAAAAAATAAAATTTTTATTAATTAAAATTTCAAAATTTAAATACATAGAATTTAAAAAGAATAAAATAGCCTGATCTTCGATCTTGAATCGGCATTGGCAGAAAGATGGTGTAGAAGCTCGGCTCTTCTTCTCGGCACCCATTGCTTCGAAGCAGCCTTTAATCCATAGCCTAACTTCGCCCTGTACCAAAGCTTCACCTTGATCGGAGATATTGATTTCTGGAGGCCTGGGGTCCTTTTTATAGAGCTAGGAGGGCTGGAAAGTTTGCTTCTAGGCAATGTGGAACTAATGGCCTTTGTAATCATCAAAATTTAAATAAAATTTGAATTAAAATATCTTTGATACATCTCTGATAAATCTGATAAAATCCAGCAGTTCAATAAAAATCCAACGGTCCAAAAATCATCAAAATCGGATGCAGATCAGCTCAGATCGGGTCGGATTAAATTTTGGCCGTGGGATCGCGCTTGATGGAGGAAATCTGGCCGCAAATCACGCGCTTGAGAGTTTGATCGCCGTCGGGAGCTTTTTGGACCATCGGATCATCGCCTGGATTGAGCGCTGCCATTCGATGGTGATCCGCATGATGTCTATAGCTGAATAAAATCCGAAAGCAACCACAGCCGTCCGATCCTAACCGCAAACAACCACATCCATCCGATCGCACAATCATTGTTCCCATGGACCATGTAGATCGGCTACACCGCACACCGCAGCCAATCAGCACTTCTATTATCGAGTGAAAAGACTAAATTACCCTTGTGAGCCACGATAAATTTCTGTAGACCCTTTTAGGGGTCTAGGTCCACCACGTGGCAAGCTCTGATTCACCGGATTTTGCTGAGCTGGCGGTCCACGCTTGGATCGTGGACCGGCTGATGGCTTCAACGGCTAAGTCAGCTTTGATGGCTTGGCTTAGCTTCGTGGCTCGGCTTGGCTTGGTGGCTCGGCTTGCGGAGCCGGCTGAGCCGTTTTCTTTTTTATTTAATTTTTATTTATTTTATATTTTTAAAAATTTATATCTTTTCTATTTTAGCTCCGTTTTACTTGAAATTTATTTTGTTGTGATCAAAAAAATGAGCTCTTTCTATTGATAATAAAATTTTATTTTTTAATTTTTATTATTTTTTTATTATTTTTTAATTAATTTTTTAATTAATAAAAATATGAATTTTTCAAAAATTATATATAAATTGATTGATAATTCTTAAAAATTAATATAAATTAATTAATAAATTAATACTTTTATTGGTGAATTTATGATGCTTATCAAAAGCCATGTGTATTTTAAAATTTAAATTATTTGATCATAAATTAAAATTATTATTTTATATATTTTTAGTATTTTATTAACAAATCATCAATAGTTTGTGTGGCAGTGCAAATTGAGCTTTGTTGGTACAGAATCTGGTTGATGTCAGATTAAGTTGGAGTTGAGGAAGGAGAGATCGTCATTGGTGATCTATAAAATAAAGTTTCATTTGAAGTCGTTGGTGGTGGCTCCAGCAGAATTCTCTGACGATCAAGTCAGCTCTTCTGACCAATAGAAATAGAGTGCTCAAGTAAGAATTCAAAAGAGTTTTGGAAAGAAGAAGAGAGCTTAGAAAAAATATATCTGAAGGATCCATCTTTATAGACGGAGCCTGTAGCAGACTGATAGTGACGACCATAACCATTTGGTAGTGGACCACTCAGGGTCACGTAGAGTTTGTTATGGAGAGAAGTATCCGTTGTCGTGATGTGGCCATTCGTTGGAATTTAATAGTCGAAGTTCGGAGGAAGCAGGCATTGGTTGGTGAAGAGCTTTGACATACATCAATTCCAGAAGAGTTCGAACTCCTAAAGAGAATATGACTAGAGAGGATCATCCGGAAGGAATACTAGCTGAAATTTGAAAGTAATCCATAGGAGGAATCTGACCGAAGGAGAAGTCTAGAAGGATTTCGGCTCCTGGAGGGGATCATCCGGGAGGAATGCTAGCTAAAATCTAGAAGTAATCTGCTGGAGAAATTCGATTGAAGGAGAAGTCCAAAAAGAGTTCAGCTCCTGAAGAAATCTGACTGAAGAAGAAATTTATAAGAAGTTTGGCTCATGGAGGAACTTGACTGAAGAAGAAATTTGAAAGAAGTTTGGCTTCTAGAAGAATCCGACTGAAGAAAAAATTCGTAAGAAGTTCGGCTCCTGGAGGAACTTGACCGAAGAAAAAATCCATAGGAGTTTGGCTCCTGGAGGAATCCGATTGAAGAAGAAATTCGTAAGGAGTTTGGCTCCTAGAGGAACTTGACTGAAGGAGAAATCTGGAAGGAGTTTGGCTTCTGGAGGAATCCGACTGAAGGAGAAATCCATAAGAAGTTCGACTCCTAGAGGAACTTGATTGAAGGAGAAATTCAGAAGGAGTTCGGCTCTTTGAGAAATTTGACTAAAGAAAAAATTCGAAAGAAGTTGGACTCTTGGAGGAACTTGATTGAAGAAGAAATTCGAAAGAAGTTCGGCTCCTGGAGAAACTTGACTGAAAGAAAAATTCGAAAGAAGTTTGGTTCCTAGAGGAACTTGACTGAAGAAGAAATTCAAAAGAAGTTCGGCTCCTGGAGGAATTCGACTGAAGAAAAAATCTAGAATCCAGAAGGAGTTCGACTCCTGGAGGAACTTGATTAAAGAAAAAATTCGGAAGGAGTTCCGCTCCTTGAGAAACTTGATTGAAGAAAAAATTTGAAAAGAGTTTGGCTCCTGGAGAAATCTGACTGAAGAAAAAATTTGGAAGGAGTTCAGTTTCTAGAGGAATCTGACTTAAGGAGAAATCCAAAAGAAGTTTGACTGATGGAGAAATTTGACTAAAGGAGAAGTCTAGGAGTAGTTCAGCTGAAGTCTGAAAGGAGTTCGCTCGCTGGAGGAAAAATTTTCGATCGAAACTCCTTTGTGATTGCCAGTTACATTATGCTAAGCACCAGACTGGACTTCGACAGAAGCAGGGTTTATCCCCAACAAGCCTAATGGGATTCATGTATGCACAAAAAAATGTAGGTATAGAAGAAAATAAGTACGTAGAGCATACTTTTTGAACCAATAGATGTGTCCTCTATTGATATCCATAGATTTCCTAAAGGGCCTATTCTTTTGTGGATAAATATCATGAAAAAGTTGGTTAGCTTTTCCATTGATCAACTTATCCATATTCTCACACTTTTCAAGATGGGTAAGTTATTTTCCATGGATAGCATTTATCCATGAAATGGAGAAAAATATTATCTACCTAGAAGATGGCTAAATTATTTTTTCCATCGACCAGGAAAGTAATCACTTAATTTTATTCCTAAAATGCCCCCTCCTCATTTTCAATGCCTCTATCATTAATGCCTAATAACTTAGTCTATTTTTTTCAAACCTTGGTCCCCATTCTTATACCCATTGGCTTCCTGATCATCATCATCCTCTCTTTTCTTCAGGCATCTATTGTGGTTCTGCTCCTCTAAGCCTTCGAAGGTATACGATATTATCTTATCAATTTTTTTTTTTGACTTATATTTTGTGTATGGTGATTCTATGTTGTAAGCCACAGGAGGATGGGAGTTTTCCATCCTCAATTGTTTTTTCCTAACTTTCTATTTTTTTCCATCCATCTTGGACGAGGATGTACATGTGGACGGTCTAGTTTTCCATCCTCAAGTTTTTTCCCTAGCTTTCTATTTTTTTTGGTCCATCTTGGATGATGATGCACACGTGGATGGTCTTCGGGGAGGGGGAGGATGCCGACGCATCCTGGGGATGCAGACACATTTTGGGGACACGTAGGAAAATAGGGCAGAGAGGCTGTAGTTTCTTTTTTTCTTTTTATTTTTATTTCAAGATTGATAGGGACTTGACAAAAGAAAAAAATATATATTAAGATATAGGATTATAGAATCAAAATTTGATTTTAAAAATTAAAATATATGTAGATGGTGTGGTGCTTCTAAGCCTTGGGAGGCTATGGAAGGAGCTAGGATGTTGGCTCTAAAGAGGCTAGGACAGGTGTGGTCCTAAGGTTAGGACAGAAATTATTTTAGGATGGAGATGGTGTGTAGCCCTCCACGGACTTGACGTCCAGGTGTTGAGGATCTTGAGGGACTTGGTTGGTGCTTTGGAGACCTGGGATACAAGATGGAGCAAAAAATCAAAGCTGGAGAATGAAGACTACATAGAAGGGCTTCTTCTGTAGGTTAGCCAGCTCAGTCTGATACTGGATCGGCTAAGTCTCAGTGGACAAGTCAAATAGAAAGATACATTCAGAACTGCAAGCACAGCATGCAACTGGGTTGGCTTAGTCTGAAATTGAGCCGACCTAGTTTCAGGTTAGCCAGCTCAGTGCTGAGATTGAGCCGGCTCAGTGCACGAGCAGAGTTATGCGGAGAGTCTATTTGGGACTAGGACAGAGATTTATTGATAAACATCATAAATTCACCAATAAAAGTATTAATTTATCAATTAATTAATATTAATTTTTAATAATTAATAATCAATTTATATATAATTTTTGAAAAATTTATATTTTTATTAATTAAAAAATTAATTAAAAAATAATAAAAATTAATAAAAATTAAAAAATAAAATTTTATTATCAATAGAAAGAGCTCATTTTTCTGATCACAACGAAATAAATTTTAAGTAAAACGGAGCTAAAATGAAAAAAAAGATATGAATTTTTAAAAAATATAAAATAAATAAAAATTAAATTAAAAAAAAAGAAAACGGCTCAGTCGGCTCCGCAAGCCGAGCCATCAAGCCGACTCAGCCGTTGAAGCCATCAGCCGGTCCACGATCCAGGCGTGGACCGCCAGCTCAGCAAATTCCGGCGAATCAGAGATTGCCACGTGGTGGACCTAGACCCCTTAAGGGTCTACAGAAATTTATCGCGGCTCACAAGGGTAATTCAGTCTTTTCGTCCGACAACAGCGGCGCTGATTGGTTGCGGTGTGCGGTGCGGCCGGTCCACGCGGTCCATGGGAACAGTTATTGCGCGATCGGACGGATGTGGTTGTTTGCGGTCAGGATCGGACGGCTGTGGTTGCTTCCGAATTTTATTCAGATACAAACATCACGCGGATCACCATCGGACGGCAGCGCTCGATCCAGGCGATGATCCGACGGTCCAGAATGCTGCCGGCGGCGATCAAGACTCCCGAAGCGCAATTTGCGGCCAGATTTCCTCGATCAAGCGCGATCCAACGGCCAGAATTTAATCCGACCCGATCTGAGCTTATCTGCATCCGATTTTGATGATTTTTGGACCGTTGGATTCCTATTGAACGGCTGGATTTTATCAGATTTATCAGAGTCGTATCAGAGCTATTTTGATTCAAATTTTATCCAAATTTGTTTGTATTTTGATGATTACAAAGGCATTAGTCCCATATTGCCTTTAGAAAAAATATCCAGCCCTCCTAGCTCTATAAAAAGGACCCCAGGCCATCAGAAATCAATATCTCCGATCAAGGTGAAGCTTTGGTACAGGGCGAAGCCAGGCTATGGGTTAAAGGCTGCTTCGAAGCAACGGGTGCTGAGAAGAAGAGCCGAGCTTCTACACCATCTTTCTGCCAATGCCGATCCAAGATCAGAGATCAGGCTATTTTATTTATTTCTTTTTTTTTTAAATTTTATGTATTTAAATTCTAAAATTTTAGTTAATAAAAATTTTTATATTTTAATTTCTTGCTTTTTATTTTTATTATAATTTAATTTCGCACTTTAAATTATTGCTTTGCAAGTAGATGCTAAGATCTAACTAGTAGATCTTAGTACCAAATTTAAATCCTGCATCTTTTAATTTTTATTTTCAATCTTCCGACTTCAATTTTTATTTTAAAATTCAAATCATTTTCTTTTTCTTCTCAAAAAAATCAAAGATTTCAAATCTAAAAACACTACCTTCCCTGTGGATTCGACCCGACTCACTACTATCTACGTATTTTCAATGATTTTAAGAAGTCGGATTAAACTGATAAACACGGTGTCTTAACGACAGCATCGCGTCCCTATCAAGTTTTTGGCGCCGTTGCCGGGGAAGGTTTTTGATTTTTGATTTTGATTTCTTTGATTTATTAAAAATAATTTCGGCAAACGCACCAAGTTTTTTTGGCGCCGTTGCCGGGGAAGGCACGGATATTAAATTTTTGATCTCTTTGATTTTTCTATAAATAAATTATAAATAAAATTTTTATTTTCTTGCTAATTTTTTTTTTATTATTTTGCAGGAAAAAAAAAAAAATGAACAAAAAAGAATCAGAAGTTTTGCCTGGTGAGATCAATCCTAACCCTAGTTCTCTCTTTTCTTTTTATTTTATTTATTTATTTATTTTATTTTTAAATTAATTTAAAAAAATATCCATTTAAACCTAATTAAAAATCTCATGATAAGATTAGAAATCTTAACTGCTTTAGAGCATGCATCATATTAGTTTTATTTTTATTTTTATTTTTTTTTTTTGGTGATTGCTGGAGGCAAGGTAAGCCTTTCAGAATACAATTAGTTGCATGCATCTAGTTTAAATTGCATAAAACCCTTTGATTGAAATTTTTTTTTTTTCATGCATATTCATATTAAATCAAATTAAGGGCACAACCCAATTAAACAAGATAAGGTGGGGATTTGATCACCCTTCCTTAGCCCACAAACAACCAACCAGCATCCTGCATTGACCTAAGCCTTTAATTTTAAAATCAATTAGACATCAACCCTAGGAACTCGAGCTCAATAGGACAAGGAATCCTAAGAGTTGAACCGGGTTAGGATAAGTCAATTTGACTGGTGTCTAGGAAAGTGGTTCAGGGACGATTGGGCCCGAAGGAAGGTGGTTTTTAATTGGTTCCGTTCGCTTACCTGGCCAAGCATAATTGGTGTCTAAGGCAAGCAACGGGGGGACTCCCACCGACCTTACACTTACCTGGCTAGTTGATTGGCTAATCCTACACTTGGAGGGCTTGAAGGTGACCTTGGCAGTTAGGAGCTGTCTAGATCTAGGATAACCCTTAGTCAGAATTGATTGACCAACTTGATTGCTAACCAATATCAAACCTAATTAAACTTAATTCTTCTCTCTTCTTCTTAGTTCTAGGACTCCTTAGGACCTCTTCTTTAGAACTCTTCTTTCTTTCTTTTCCTTACTCCTCTAAAAATAAATAAAAATAAAATAAAATAAAAAATTAAACTAACTAAAAAATTAATAATTAAATTAAATTAAAATTAAATTAAAATAAAAATAATTAAAAAAAAATTAATTTTTAATATAATAAAAAAATAATAATTAAAAAAAAATAATAAAAAAAAAAAATATTCTAAAATTTTTTTTTAAACCATACATTAGGGTTACACTAATACATGCATGGTAGGAAATCGCTTTTTCTGATTTAGTTGAACTTAATTGAATGGTTGATTCACATTAAACATAATAATCAAAATGGCTAATATGAACCTAATAGTCCAAAAATTAGATAAAGTTGACCTTCTTGATCAGAAAATAGATCAACTCCTAACCCTAGGTCAACAATCTTCTCTAATTATCAGGAGAATTATTCAATCTGTGCTAGTCCAACCCATCATGTAAGTGAATATCCTATGACTGCACAGTTTCCATATTTTATCCAAGAACAAGTTCAAGCTACTCAAGGATACTCCAAATTGATTAATGACCCATTTTCAAATTCATATAATTCAGATTGGAGTAACCACTTAATTTTTCTTGGACATCCCAACAGACTCAGGCTCAGACCCAAATTTCACTTGAGCAAAATTATCAAAATTATGCCTATAATAATGGTCAGCCTAGTCAGTTTAACCAGCCATCATATTATAATCAGCCTTCATACCCACCTCCTCAACAGACCAATCTAGCTGATGATAGATTTAACCAACTTCAACAATTAATTCTAACTCAACAGCAATCTATCGCCAGACTAGAAGCTCAAATAGGACAATTAGTTGAGTCTAACATGAGGAGAGAACTAGATCAACTACCGAACCTACCAATTTCAAATAACCCACCTAATGACCACCAATCCACCTGGATTAAATTATCAATCTAATGTTTCATCTAAGAATCCCCAATTTGAGAATACCAAAGTAATTCCTGAACTTAAAAGCTATAGGATTCTTATGGACCCATACCAAGACCAGGTGAGAGAGGCTAGTACTGATGCTAGCCAAAATAAAAATTTAGAGGAACTGGTTAGTACTGAGACTAACCACATAGAAGAACCCAAGCCAGGAATTAGTACTGATGCTAGTTCCAGTTTAAATGAGATAGAAATAGGGAAAAAGAGAATAGATGATTTACCCGAGACTTATAAACCTAATGTCCTATTCTCCTTCAACCCTAGAAGCTGGTTCTTCTTATAAAAATCAAAAGGCATGTAATGAAATATCAATGGAGTTGTTTAAGCAGGATCATATTAATTTACCTCCAGAATTAAAACCGCCTTTAGTCACCATTCCAGCACCCATTGAATCAAACTTAACTCCTAAAACTCCATTCATGAGCATTTTAGAAGAACAAATAGGAGTAATTCTTAATAAACATGGGTCTGAGAATGGAATCATAAAATATATCCCAAAAATTAACAGTGAATATATCAATAATGGGATTAAAAATCAATATCAACTTTCTGAGATTGGCAATCCAAAACCATTGAAATTTGTCAATCCAATATTCGACACAGGATAGTGAGCTACATTGTGTCTGGCTGAAGACGGTAAACTTAGCGCTTGTTGGGAGGCAACCCAATATTTAGTTTTTATCTAATTTATCTTTTTAGTTTATTTTTTTAGGATAATTTGAATAAGTTGGAGGGAGAGCTCAAATTTGTAAAGGCATGTGCTGGACCAAAAAAAAAAAAAAATAATATATATATATATATATATATATATATATTGAGTTAGGTGTATTCTTCCATGTTCTTTATTACATCCTTTATTTTTTCTTCTCCATTGAGGACAATGTCGATTAAGTTGGGGGGAGGAAAAAATAAAAATTTTAAAATTTTAAGTCCTCGAAAAAGTTAGTATTTAGTATTTAGATACTTGATTATGCTTAAGAATCGAATAAAACTAAGCATTTTTAAAAAAGAAAATTGATACACAGATCAGAGAATCTGTGAGATATTGAGGAATCAAGTATTAAGAAAATTCAATAAAGAGTTAAGTCCAGAACATAAAATTTTTTTTCTTGGAGCATTTCTAATTATTTTTACTAGCATCAAAGAAAAGTCTACTTTTTATAGGCTTGTGTAGGGTAACTATACATTTCTTCATATAAAAATTTATTTTAATAAAATAGTTTCCAAGTACTTCTCACTGAGTAACCGGGCCTCTTTGCCTAAGCAAGCATTGAGTTTCGCGTCAAAAGGTGGGAAGGGCAAAGAAGCTCGTTGTAAAGCTAGTCTTAACTCGTAGCCTATTTGATTCGAGCTAGTAAGCCCGAGGGGTATTCTATACCTAGTGCCCTAAAGCCAACTGGTTTGGGAGTCATTGGCCCAAGACTCGCTACATGGATCAAATAGAAAGCTTAAGGAGTTAAGACACTCAATAGTGGTACAACGTTAAAAAAAAAAAAAAAAAAAAAAAAAAAAAAAAAAAAAAAAAAAAAAAAAAAAAATATTGGTTTTCCCACCGAGTAACCGGGTCCCGTTGCCTAAGTAAGCAATGATATTCGCGTCAAAAAGTGGGCAATGTGAAAATAAAAATTAATAAATGAAGGATGGAAGTAGCAATACACCTGCCTATATGAAAGTTTAGACAAATCAGAGATAAAAGTGGAATAATTTAGAAAAAGTTCTGAAAAATTTAATGTTCTTTACTTAATTTTTCTATTGATAAGTATTAATACCCCAATGATATATCTCATTTAAGCTCTACTGAATATCAATGGCCATTTTGAAAATTGCTTAAGTAAAATTCGAAACTCTAAAGTTAAAAGGTATTTAAAACTAAATTCTTTCTTTACTCGAGGACGAGCAAAGCTTAAGTTGGGGGGTGTGATAAACATCATAAATTCACCAATAAAAGTATTAATTTATCAATTAATTAATATTAATTTTTAATAATTAATAATCAATTTATATATAATTTTTGAAAAATTTATATTTTTATTAATTAAAAAATTAATTAAAAAATAATAAAAATTAATAAAAATTAAAAAATAAAATTTTATTATCAATAGAAAGAGCTCATTTTTCTGATCACAACGAAATAAATTTCAAGTAAAACGGAGCTAAAATGAAAAAGATATGAATTTTTAAAAATATAAAATAAATAAAAATTAAATAAAAAAAAAGAAAACGGCTCAGTCGGCTCCGCAAGCCGAGCCACCAAGCCAAGCCGAGCCATCAAGCCGACTCAGCCGTTGAAGCCATCAGCCGGTCCACGATCCAGGCGTGGACCGCCAGCTCAGCAAATTCCGGCGAATCAGAGATTGCCACGTGGTGGACCTAGACCCCTTAAGGGTCTACAGAAATTTATCGCGGCTCACAAGGGTAATTCAGTCTTTTTCGTCCGACAACAGCGGCGCTGATTGGTTGCGGTGTGCGGTGCGGCCGGTCCACGCGGTCCATGGGAACAGTTATTGCGCGATCGGACGGATGTGGTTGTTTGCGGTCAGGATCGGACGGCTGTGGTTGCTTCCGAATTTTATTCAGATACAAACATCACGCGGATCACCATCGGATGGCAGCGCTCGATCCAGGCGATGATCCGACGGTCCAGAATGCTGCCGGCGGCGATCAAGACTCCCGAAGCGCGATTTGCGGCCAGATTTCCTCGATCAAGCGCGATCCAACGGCCAGAATTTAATCCGACCCGATCTGAGCTTATCTGCATCCGATTTTGATGATTTTTGGACCGTTGGATTCCTATTGAACGGCTGGATTTTATCAGATTTATCAGAGTCATATCTGAGCTATTTTGATTCAAATTTCATCCGAATTTATTTGTATTTTGATGATTACAAAGGCATTAGTCCCATATTGCCTTTAGAAAAAATATCCAGCCCTCCTAGCTCTATAAAAAGGACCCCAGGCCATCAGAAATCAATATCTCCGATCAAGGTGAAGCTTTGGTACAGGGCGAAGCCAGGCTATGGGTTAAAGGCTGCTTCGAAGCAACGGGTGCTGAGAAGAAGAGCCGAGCTTCTACACCATCTTTCTGCCAATGCCGATCCAAGATCAGAGATCAGGCTATTTTATTTTATTGTCTTTTCTTTTTAAATTTTATGTATTTAAATTCTGAAATTTTAGTTAATAAAAATTTTTTATATTTTAATTTCTTGCTTTTTATTTTTATTGTAATTTAATTTATGCACTTTAAATTATTGCTTTGCAAGTAGATGCTAAGATCTAACTAGTAGATCTTAGTACCAAATTTAAATTCCTGCATCTTTTAATTTTTATTTTCAATCTTCCGACTTCAATTTTTATTTTAAAATTTAAATCATTTTCTTTTTCTTCTCAAAAAAATCAAAGATTTCAAATCTAAAAACACTACCTTCCCTGTGGATTCGACCCGACTCACTACTATTTACGTATTTTCAATAATTTTAAGAAGTCGGATTAAACTGATAAACACGGTGTCTTAACGACAGCATCGCGTCCCTATCATTTATCCTAGGGGTCTTAAGGCCTACTTTGAGAGTTCTAAAGAGGCTAACTCATGTTTGGGTCAGGTTTAGATCCAGAAGATGAGAGCATGGGAGATGTGGATGTACATGGGCTCGATGAGTGCTTTCATGTATTGGGTTAGCCTAGAAGAGTTTTTGAGCTAGGATTTATTAGGATTCATATGAGAATCCAAGGGTATATAAACCTGGGTTTTGTAACTTTTACAAAAGAGTGGAATACAATTGAGCTTTTCTTCTTAACTCTCTTCTCTCTAGTTCCAACACTAAAATCTTAGACTCCATCATCTTCTCTCTTCTTTCTTAGATCTTCTTCAGTTTGCCAGATTAACATCCAGGTTCACACAAGAGATCGATTTTGCGATCGTGGTCTCAAGAAATCATAGGTACAATAGTTGGTATCAAAGCTAGGTGATGCCATGATGATGCGCCAATAATATAGGTATAAAAAAATATTGATTGAATCTAATTATAATTGAATCTTATTTTAATTATGATAACTAAGAATAATTTTATTAAACCTTGGCTGATATAATCTATTCAGTATTTTTCTCTTCATTTTTTTTAGAAATCAAAATATGTATAAGATATGCTAAGAAGTCCTAAATGGAGATAGAATCATCAACCACAAATATACAGTAGTATATATTGCAAACCATCATTTTTAAATCTATTTCTAATATATTCAAATATTTTTTTATTTATTAGTTTACTATTATTTTTATGATAAGGCTTTCTTCGTCTTATCTAATCATCAATTTGGACCACACCTTTAAGTATAATCAATTTGTATGTGCAATGATAGCCATTGATCATGTAGATAGAAATAGGAAGAGAAGCATTGTTGCAGCTATCATAGGGATATATTATAATATGATGATGAAGCTCTTAATTGCATGTTATATTGTCATATTTGTTATAGTCATTAGGAAAAGGAGGAGATTAGTGCCTAGGCTAACATTTGAAGAAGGTAATGAAATTAGGAAGACTTATGAACAAAGATATACAACTCGACTTGCAAATATTAGGCGTATAACAATGGAGAGTGATTAATTTCATATAGATCATTTAAAGATGGATAGAAGATGCTTCATGAAATTGTGTGACATGTTGAAGACAATTAGAAAATTATCAGCTAATAGAGATATAAGGGTAGAAGAAATGGTGGCTATGTTCATGAATACAATAGATCATCATTCAAAAAATAGATCTATGCAATTATTATTCCATTGATCAGGCTCCACAGTTCATAGATATTGTAATGCTGTTCTTCATGCAATATTGCACCTACACGAGGTTCTACTTTAAAAACTAGAACTAGTGCTTGAAAATTCACTAGATGACTGATGGAGGTGGTTCAAGGTTGTATCATGATCATTATTGTAGTTTAATTATTTTTATTTTTATAATGCATATATTGATTGTTACTATTTTTGCAATTATAGAATTATTTAGGTGCTTTAGATGGTATACATATTAGAGTTCGAGTTGTAGAACATGATAAACCTAGATATCGAATTAGGAAGAATGAAATTGCAACAAATATTTTGAATGTTTGCTCTCAAGATATGGAGTTTATATATGTTCTGCCCAATTATGAGGGTTCTGCACAAGATAGTAGGATTCTTCATGATGCAATTGCTATGAGTAATGGGTTAAAAGTACCTCAAAGTAAATTAAGCATGGAAAAAAATTATGGAGCAAATTTATCCAGATACTGTAACAAGATAGATTTCAAATTTAATTCGTATACATATATCATATCCAGAAATCACTTTTAGAAAATGGCCATAGGCTTCCAAAGACTTAGTTTTTCGCGAGTTCATGGTATGGTAAAATTAATAAGATATTGTTACATTTCTTATCTACCATATTTTTTGTAAATAAAGTGGTATGTCATAATCTTGTTTTATCATTGCAATGTAGGATGTTTATAAATTTAGAACAAGAGCTGATGAGGTTTTGGCTAGGCAAGTTTTTGAGAAATATGCTTTAGATTGATTTATTGATATTCTAAGTGATAAGAGGAGAAAAGCAAAAGAACAGAAGAAAACTGATAACATTGCAGGCTGTAAGGGGTGTGGTCCAAGGTATATATCAAGTGCAATTTGGGATCAAATGGTAGATAAATGGCTGATCCTAATTGAAAAAAGAAATATGTTACTGTTTCTAATAATAGACGTGTTGCCAATGACGCTGGTCTACATGTTGGAGGTTCATGTAGTTTTGAAACACAGATGTCAGCTTGTACGCAACCATTTAATCTTACATAATTTTATTTATTTTAATATAAAAGATATCTAATTATTCTATGTTTGTGCAGATAAAGGAGACCAAGCAACCTGTGATAATCAAAGAAATTTATGATCGTACTCATAAAAAAAAGAATGAACAATATGTTTTCGAGAAAGCAAAATCAATGATCGTAAGTCCCTAACACTATGATATATTATGCCTATGGCTGCTTGAAACCACAGTCGTAGATCCGATCTCTTATATGAATCTAAATGTTAATCTAAAAATATAAAGAAGAAAAAAAGTTGATGGCGGTACCTAGGGCTTGGCGTTGGAACTAGAGAGAAAAGAGAGAAGAGAGTTTGAGAGAGAAAAGATTTATATTTCGATCCATGTTATGAAATCCTAAGACATCTTATGTATTTATACATAGCTATTAGGTCCGACCAAAAACTTTCTTAGGCTAATCCAATATATAAAAGTACTCACCGAGCTCATGTATACCCATGCCTCCCATGCTCTCAACTCCTGGATCTAAACCCGACTGATACATGAGTTAGCCACCCTTAAGACCTTATTGGACTAGACCTTAAGATCCCTTAGATTAATCTCAATCCAAGACCAAACAGTAAACCTATCCTATTCTGTATGCCACCATTGAGCCAGCTATGTCAGTAGCTTAGCTGGCTCAACTGCATTTCGTCTGAATCCTGTCTTCTGTCTGTCTGAGATAGCCGGCTGAACTATGCCTCGAGCTGGCTTGACTACATATCCAAGCCAATTCGATCTCAGTCTAAGCCAGCTCGATTGCATATCCAAGTCAGCCCGCTTGTGTGTCAGCCCCTTATCTTGGCCAATTCTTCTCCTAGCTTTGGTCCTTTGCTCCATCTTGTGTCCCAGGTCTTCAAAACACCTACCAAGCCCCCTCAAGATCTTCACACCTGAACTTCGAGTCCATGTAGGGCTACACACCATCTTCACCCTAGGACAACTTCTGTTATAGCCCTAGGACTCACATCCATCCTAGTCTCCAAGAGCCAACACCCTGACTTCTCTCGTGGCCTTTCAAGGCTTGGGAGCATCACAAATCCTTACAATCTCCATCTTGATGTGTCCAAGCCTTGGCACACCTGATAATGTTCTCCGCACGATTCCACTGTCGTTGCATGCCCTGAAAGCTATTTGTGCACACCTTGCTACCACCATCCTTCTTCAGCTACTGAGCTTTCTTTGAGGCCTTTGGGATAACCATCTCTACCACTGAAGACCTTGGCTTACTCTTCTGCACCATCTTTGGAGTTGTAGGTACCCTTCTACTTAGTAGCCACATCATTTATCCTAAACTTTCATAGAGAATCTACAGCAATCTTATGTTGACGCCCGCTACATATCCTGACACGGTCTTCTTAGAACTACGTCTATCCTTCCGCATGTGCTACTCCACATAGAATTTTGTATCTCCGATATTGGTGCTAGGATATTGATCTTCCTGCACTCCTCCACTTTGAACTCATGTCATATCTCTTTCTACTTGTGAAGTCACCTCTGCCCGGTGCTCCATCTAAAACTGAAGTCCCTTCGATGCTACAAAAGCTAACTCTATAATCGAGTCTCCTGAGGCCAACCATTTAATGCTGCACTACTGGACCTACCGCTGTACCTCGAACATCATTGCTGCTCCTTCGAACCCTCCACACTTCACGAACCCCTCCAAAATCATCTTAGATACACTACACCCTATAAGCTCCTCCGAAACAACCAAGAGCACATCCAACTCTTCACTTTCAGTGAGTGAACTAATGAAATCCTTGTCTCTTTTTTCTCCTCTCTTAAATTTCTTCCAAAGCGGACACTTCCACTTAAAGTGCCCTGCTTCACCATACTTGAAGCACTTCTTGGATCCCTTGCTGTCCCTCAGCTCATCCTTCTTCTTCTTTTTTCTTGACCTCTCTGAAATCATGAGATCCTCCTGGAAGATCTCCCTCTTCATCATCCATTCTCATTGCTCATTGGATCTTAGCACTGATACGATCTTCTCGTACACCAATATCTCCTTACGATATAGCAACGCCATCACCAATGGATCGAAGCTCCTGGATAGCGAATATAGCAGCAATAAACTCTTATCCTCCTCTTCGAGCTCCATCTTAATATTAAGCAAGTCCATGCTTATCCGATCAACTCGCTGAATATATCCCACAATATTCTCGCTCTCCTGCATCCGAAGGCTATACCATTATTTTTTTAGCACCAACTTGTTGTACATATTCTTTTTCATGTACAACAGATGTAACCTCGACCATAAATCCTTGGGTGTTTTCTCCTCCAACATGCCAAACAACACCTCATCTATCAGATAAGCCCTAATCATGGCACATACCCTTTTTTCAAGGACATCCATACCTTATATGTCATCTCCTCCGGTCTATCCTCTAAGATCGAATCTAGCCTCATTTGAATCAACAGATCCTCCATTCTAACCTTCCATATCATGAAACTATCCTTTCCATCAAAGTTTTCAAATTCTATCTTCAACCCACTATTCTCCATGATCAAATCGAATAAAAAATAGTCAATAGGTAGATCTAAAAATTATCTTGACTAGGGATTATGGACAATAGCCCTTAGATCTCTTCCTCATGAAGCCTAGAGAAAATCTTAGATCTGAATCTTGCTGCTGATCTTTGCTGAAACCTGATCTTCTTCCTCCTCCATGCTCAATCGAGCTTTGATACTACTTGTTGGAATAATCGATAATACTTTGATACCAATTGTTGTGCCTACGATTGCTTAAAATCACAATCATAGATCCGATCTCTTATGCGAATCTAGGTATTAATCTAAAAATATGAAGAAGAGCAAAAATTGATGGTGGCGCCTAGGGCTTGGCATTGGAACCAGAGAGAAAAGAGTTTGAGGAAGAAAAGATCAGTATTTCAATCCACTTTATGAAATCTTAATACATCCTATGTATTTATGCATAGCTATTAGGCCCAACCAAAAACTCTCCTAGGCTAACCTAATATATGATAGCACTCTTTGAGCTCATGTACACCCATGTCTCCCATGCTCTCAATTTTTGGATCTAAATCTGATCCATACATGAGTTAGCCATCCTTAAGACCTTATTAGACTAGGCTTTAAGACCCCTTAGATTAATTCCAATCCAAGACCAAATAGAAAATCAATCATATTCTGTAAGCCACCATCGAGCCGGCTCTGTCAGTGGCTGAGTTGGCTCGATTGTGTCTCGTTTGAATTCTATCTTCTATCTGCCTGAGATAGCTAGCTTGACTGTGCTCCGAGCCGGCTCGACTACATATCCGAACTAGCCAACCTATGTGTCAGTCCCTTATCTTGGCTAATTCTTCTTTTGGCTTGGTTCTTTGCTCCATCTTATGTTCTAGGTCTCTGGAGCACCTACCAAGCTCCCGTAAAGTCCTCACACCTGAATCTTAAGTCCATATAGGACTACACGTCGCCTTCATCCTAGGACAACTCCTATCCTAGTCCTAGGACTCACATCCATCCTAGTCTTCTGAAGCCAACACCCTGACTTCTTCCGTGGCCTTCCAAGGCTTGGAAGCACCATAAATCCTTATAGATAATTGATGCTGAGTATTGAATTTTGATAATATTATTGTATTTCATAATGTATGACAAGTCTTGGAGAACCATGGACTCATTTTACAAGCTTAGTTGATGCTCTCAAATCCTTGATCAAAAGTACGTTCTAGGTGTTTGGTTTCTTCCTTTCATGTTGATTTATTATTTTTGGTTTTAGGAAAACTATGTGCAATAGAGCCAAGAAATATATGGTGATGATCCATCCTCTCAACCTATGATGGATAGATAGTTATGGTTGGATGCAACTGTTGGGTCTAAGAAGGGAAAAGTTATCAAGTTTGGAAATAGCCTGAACAAGAATTTAGTCTTATCCTCTTATGCCTCCTCATCATTTGTACCTTTTTCACGTCCTTCAACTCGAGAGTCCAACTCAGATTGCACTTCATGTGGTGCATTTCAAGCATAAGTTAGAGATGAGCTTCGAGAGTTTCGAAGTATGTTTCAGAACTTTATGATTGCAATGAGAGCTTTGACTCCTAATCTACCGCCACCTCCGTAGGAGCCTGTAAGTTAAATATCTTTTTATTTCATAAAAAAATTTACAACTCATTTATACTTTACGTGTTTGCAGGTATTGCATGCACCCCAGCATCAATAAGATGAAGACGAGGCTTTTGATGAAAACATGGGGGAAGATGATTGAAATACAATTGTATTAATGACTTGGATGGAAAGAATATTATGTATGTTATGGATTTGGTTTTGAATATTATTTATTAGATGTGTTTTAATTGTCAATCTAATTTTATGCACTTGATTTTGGAATGTTTTTGATATTGTATTTTAATTTAGTTTTAGTTAATAGCATAATAATAATTGGTAGGGTAAAAAAAGTGTATCTGTAGAATTTTGGATAAATTACCTAGGAATCATCGAGGAATTATCAAGAAAAATTAAAAAAAAAAAACTAGATTACCAAGGGACCACCAAGGAACACCGAGGAAAAAAAATAAGAAAATTAGATTACCAAGTGATTAGCGGGAGATTAGCGAGGGAAAACCAGATTATCAAGGAATTACCGAGGGCCTACCAAGGGAAGGTTCAAACGAAGAGAGCACATATAGAGAGGGTGATAGAAAATCATCGAGGGCTTGCCAAGGGCTTTCCAAGGGAATTCATTGAGGGCTTTCCGAGGAAAATTTGTTGAGGGCTTACCGGGGGCTTTTTGAGGGAAGTTCACCAAGCATTTACCAAGGGCTTTCCAAGGAAAAATCAATGAGGGTGTACCGAGGGCTTTTCAAGAAAAAATTCTTGAGGGCTTAAGGGGCATTCCCTTGTTAAGTACCGAGTGCTTATCTTTACTTTTAAAATATATTTTGTTGTCTAGCAAGACAACCCGGGGGGGGGGGAGTTATGTGCTATTTTAAAAACTAGTGAAGTGTTGAAGTGTATTTTAATTTTATACAACTAAATATGCTGAAGTGCAGAAATGAAAATGAGATGAAAACAAGACACAAGCCAATCACAAACACAAACAAATTTATAGTGGTTTAGTTTCTCTTGCACCTATGTCCACTCTCCAAGGCTCACTTGAGAATTTCACTATAATCTCTCCAAGATTACAGCCGAATATTTTTTCAATGCTCACTATCCAAAATCTAATTGATTTTACACTAGCTCACCAACCACAACTAAATCCTAAGCTAATCCTTGGCTTACAATCTAATTCTTAGTCTTGGACAGGCCTTCTCCTTAGCTTCAAAATTCTATTGAAGCTTTACAAGTGGAATAAAGATTACACAACAAGAATGAAAAACAAAGCTCCTTAATGAGCAAAAGAATCAATAAGGCTTGCAAAATCTTCTTGATGGAGGCTTTTTAGCAGATTGAGCTTGTCTTCTTGCTGAATGAAATCACTTGATTTGATGTTTCTTAGAGTTGGGAGTGAAATGCTCTCTTTTCAAGGCATTTTGGACTTTCTCTCTTCACTATTGATTTCTTTCGATAATTGAATGATCATGTCACTTTCTCCAAGTGTTTTGTAGCTTATTTTTCATGTTTGGTAGACTGGAAAAGGATTTTTGATTGTTAGAAGACTGAAAATAGCCATTTAGAATCAATCTACATACTTCTAAAATTTTTGCAGAAACTAGCTATTGGAGCTCGAGTCGACTCATCCCTCTTCTCGAGCTCGAGTCGACTCAACCCTCAGCTCGAGTCCATTCTGTACTTCATCCTGAAAATTATGTTCTCTGTATTTTCTAAGACTTCGACTTAAGGAGCTTGAGTCGACTCATTCCTCTGCTCGAGGTCTTACCAAACTATTCCAAAAATCTCATTCTCTATATTTTTCTGCGACCTCGACTCGAGAAACTCGAGTTGACTCGATCCTCTTCTTGAGATGTGCCAGCTGAAACTTTTGCATGCTAGTCTTCTTTTTCTTGCCGTATTAGCTCAAGCTGAATCAGGGGTCAAATATGGGGTCGACTCAAGGCCTGTTTATACTGAAAATTTTTACTTTGATCAATTGATTTTTTTTTTAATTTTGGTTTTAAGATATCTTTTTTAGGTCTTGTTTTAAGTATGATTTATGCCTCAAAAGCCTCCAACTTTTCTTTGTCAACCTTAAAATACATTTTTAGGAATGTCTCATTTGATACTCTAAAATGCATCCTAAAACATGATCTTAACAAATTCATTAGTCCAAACATATACTCAAACATTTTGTTGCTCATCAAAATCAATCCCTGGGGTTAACAATCTCTCCCTTTTTTATGATGATAAAACTTTGAGTATATGAGCAAGAAATATATAACATTAATGTATTAATGACATTTTCAATAAACTAAATATTTAACCCTTTTCATAGTTTCATATTTAGCTCCTCCTTAATTCATGCTCACATTTTTAATATATCTTATCAATTCAAAGTTAAATTTTTATTTGTACTTATTTGAATGATAAATTATTGACATATATCCATATGTTTGCTAGACATCAATATTAAACAATCAATGTTTTACATGAGTCAAAGCATACATTTGATACATAGAGTATGTATCATGACACAAACTCCAAACTCATAATGCACATCATATATGCTGAAAGTTTTAACCTTAACATAATCAAAGTAAATGAATCACAAGATAAATATATATATGCTCATATACATATTAAGCCAAGATGCATATTATATATACATAGTAAGCCATATTCAAGATAAGTAAATATATGCTCATATACATTTTAAGCCAAGATGCATATTATATATACGTAGTAAGCCATATTCAAGATAAGTAAATATATGCTCATATACATATTACTCCCTCTTTTTGTCATCAATCAAAAAGGTTAAATGAAGACAAACATTTCACGAGATCAACTCAAGAGACTGAAATAATGTAAGGATAAATAATCATGACTTTCATTATATTTATAAAATGAGTGTGTTCTATCTCAACACACCAAAATACAATGAAATAGCAAGTTCAAAATAAAACTAAGTTGAGCCATTACATATATAAGTGTCAGAGAAGCATAGAGTCAAATACAAATATATATTCCTAATACATAAGTCTAAGAACATCAAATGATTAGACATCAGCTTCCTATGATGCTACTCATCATCTGAAGGAATCTCTAATGTCTAAAAAGATGAAGCTCTGAATGTGGATGGCCTAGCTCTCCTGCTCCTGATCCTAGCTGATGGTCCAGCCACCTATAAAGAAGTAGGCTCCGCACGAGTATAGACTCTAAGTGGAGGTCTACTCTCACCAGTGGACACCTAAGTTTGAGTAGGAGACATGGATGGAGGTGGAGGTCGAGGCATGGCTGTCCTAATAGCTGCATCCACTACTGATGCTGCTGGTATCGCACTTGAAGCAAGTCTCTCTATCTTTTCAATCAGACTACCCATGGCTCCAAGTACTGAAATGATGCTCTGCTGCTGTGCCTGACCTAATCCACTGATTGCTGCCATCATCTCAGTGCCTTCTGACTCAACTCTCCCCTTGAGTCGAACAATCTCCTCATAAATGCTAGAGTGATCGGAGGGCATGTCATGTGTTTGCTCCCTCTACTCTAAAGTAGTGAGCCTCTGAGAGATAGATCTTATCTCAGTCTGCACGCTCTCTACTCTCTCAGATAAGTTTTGAATCTTTCTACTAACTTTGATAAAAATCATATTTGCCAAGCTCTCCATAGATGCAGAGTCAATAGGTGGTGGCTGAGAAAAATTATCTGCAGGTGCAGCTCATGGAGTCATAGGAGTACTAGGGTCAGCTGCTGCTCTAGGTGCCGTAGGAGTGGAGGGCTCTGCTTGTTCCTCTACTACTAGTTCTCTCCTCTCTTATCCAAAAATGTTCTTCACCCATCTCCCTGCTTCTATATGATATTGCATTCTAGTCAGGGCTCTTATATTATAAGCATCAAAATGGGATAATCTCTTGCAGCCTTCATTCTTCAAAGGTACTCCAGCTATCTCAAATACTCATGTCAGAGCCATACCATAAGACAAACATATCTTGTTCTTAGAGGCTGCCTCTCTCATTTGATGCATCATAATTCCTGGCAAATTTATCTGAGTCCCTTGAACCATAAGATACATCATACACAGTTCTCTCTCAGAGACAAAGTCATACCTACCTAATTTAGGAATGAAAATTCCACCGATAATGTAATGTAGTACTCTCATTTCCACAAATAAGATGGGTGCCAGCACATCTCCTATAATATCATCTCTTCTTATAATTAGCCTTAATCCCTCCTGCTTGTTAGATAGTTTGTTCGAAATATGTTCTTGTCTAGTTATCCCAAAGATGTGTGTCAAACTCTCCTCTGACAGTTCAATTTGAACTCTTTTTACTATTGTGATAACATCAAAGGATCTCCTTATTGGAAATTATGTTCCAAAGCCAATCATCAACCTATTGATGGTTGAGATATTATAATTAATAAAAAATATTTTGACATCTTTTTTTATCATAAATTTACATCTTCTAATGAACTCTATTATTGTGATGAAGTCCTTAGGACTATTTAATTTCTATAAAGAGAAAATTTATTGATTAGTCCTTAAATTTATTCAAGACCAAATGATAGGTTGTTAATTAAGACGACAGCATCTATCGAGCATAGATCGCTATATGCCATATAGGTTGGTTGTCCTCTTAATCAAGAAGTATGGAGATACTAGTATGAAATATAGGTGAGATGTATGGATACATCATCATTGAACGTGATCAACCCTAGAGCATTCTACTATTGAGAATGTCTTTGATGGGATATAGGTATAAGTATCCCTTAGACTTAAGATCACATCAATGATTTGCAAGTAACTCACTGTGCTTTGGTACCAGACTAACTAAATTTTTAATTCAGTAATGGAAAGCTTCTGGGCACAGTCAAGTACTTACGAAGTCAGAGCTTGATCAAGATGAAATTGACCACTCCAAGAGTTGGAGAAGAATGTATCACTGTATTTCAATATAGCAAAATCTTGGCCAGGATAATCCATCAGATGGATTTGATATTTTGAAATACAATGTAGACAACCTGATCAAAGTTGACAGTTGAACTCTGAGGTGTCCTATAAGAATTACCGTCAAGGGGATGAATTATATGAAAACTATATTCGCATGGGTTCTAAGGATGGTGTTCTACACCTTTCGACCTATCCGACTGTTGGATATCATTGCTAGATGATCACTTTGATTAATACAAAAATTTATTCTTATGATATCGACTTAGGCTCGAACCTATAAGGTCACACACATTAGAGTTTACATTTCGATCGGATGGTTGATCTATAATTTAGAATCATTTTAGGATTAAACAATCAATTCGATTGGTGTTTAACCTAGTGTAAGTGTTGCAGGAGAATCATTAGCAATTAGATTACTAATTGACTTAATTTGATTAAGCCAAAAGATTGAGATTAAGTTTAATTAAATATAATTTAATTAAATTTAATTTGGACTTGATTGGATCAAGTATAATTGACTTATTGGATAAGTCAAGTGCAAGGAAGAACTAGTCCTAGTCTAACTAGGACTCAAGTCAACCCAATTTTCTAATTTAATTAAAAAATTAAATTAAAATTTAATTTAATTTAATTTAATTTAATTAATTATTTAAATAAATTATGGTCTTATTTAATTAGGTTGATTTACTCTTATTTTTATTTGGTTAAGATCTTATTTGACCAAGTCAAAATAGGAGTCCTAGTGTGACTAGGACTCTCTATTCCTTGCACCACCTAATCCTCATGCCCCATCCTTTTCTCTTTGTGTTTTTATATGAATAAACTCCATGTCCAAGGTTTCTCACACCTCCCTTCTCTCTTCCTTTTTCTCATATCGAAGTTTGTTGGAAGACCAAGTCAAAAGGGGAATTAGTTTTGCTTAAGGATTCAATGAGATAGAATCCTTGTCAACTAAAACTCTTCACATAAGTGTGCCAACCCATACTTCTTTTTTTTTTTTATGTTTAAAGAGGACATTCTTTTGTGCACCCCCATTGCTGGTCCACGGTAGAAAAAAAGGTGGGGGTGCCCAAGAGTTGGGCACCCCAACAACTTCTCTTATTTGGTCCTTCCTAGTCTAGATTTTTGACCTAACTTGGACTCTACATATCTCTTTATTTAAAAAAAAATTTGATTAAATTTTTTTATATATTATATACATTTGAGAGGCATCTTTAGTGTAGAAAAATCAAAAAAAAAAATCATCTGGGTCTTGGAGATATTGAAAACATAAATCAGGATGTTTAGAAAAAAAATAAAGAAGAAGAAGAGGGTCTTCTTCTAGGGTTTTGTTCTAGATCTCTTCCTTCCTTTTTGTGAGCTTTTGAGAAGTATCTCAGCATCACAAATTTTTTTTTTTCTTCTAGTATTTTAGAGTATCCAAGTTTTAAAGAAGAAAGCATCAGATCAACCATCGAAGAGAGATTTCAACACAGTGCTAGCATACTGTGCTGATTTTCTGTATCAGGATCTTTGATCATGTTTGTGGGCTCGTGTGCAGGACTCCTAGAGGTAGGACACATGTGTGGCTCATGACTTCATCCTCAAGTCTAGATCAATAAGTTAGAATATCTAACTTGCTCAGGTAATAGATCTGATCTATTAACTTCATACCTGTATTTAATGTAATGTAGATCTAGGTTGATTTGATCAACCTTCTCTTCCTTATTTAATTTTAATTTATGATTTAATATCATGCCTTGATCATGTATAGTTTTAAGATCTATATATTTATATATTTATTTAAATAAATATTTAATTTATTTAAATCTTTCACTATATAATCTTGAAAAAGTTTCAAGGTCTACCCGTGAAATCCTAGATCTGGTTCCTTCAATTGGTATCAGAGCTAGGTTCTTGTTACATGATTTTTATTTATGTTTAAATTATTTTTTAGATTAGATCTAATTTATAATATAATTATTAAATCTAAAATTTAAAAAAAAATTAGATCTCACGAACTGCCATAAGGTTGTCCTGTTGTAAGATTTATCCCTTACAGTGAAAAGATTATCCTAGTTCGTGATGATCAGACTTTAATCATAAATTTATTAGATTTGATCCTATTTTATTTATGATTTAATATATTTAAAATAATTTTAGATATAAAAATAAAATATTTTAGATTGTACGGACTGCCATAAGATTGTCCTGCTGTAAGATTTATCTCTTACAGTGAATAGATTATCCTAGTACATACTGATTTAAAATACTGATCATAAAATTTTAAATTAGATCTAAAAAATTTTATGATCTAATTAAAAATAATTTAATCTAATTTCAATCATCATAAATATGTTAGATTTGATCTAGAGAGATTTATGATTAATTATTATTAAAACTATTTAAATTACATAAACTTGTTTAGATTAGATCTAAAGTAGTTTTATATTTATTTTACTTGCATATTGATTATGAATCAAACATGCAATTTAGTTGATAGAACCATATTATAAAAATATTTTATAAATAAAAAAATTATTTTTAAAAAGCCGAACCCCAACCCTCAGCTCAAAACTTAATTAAGAATTAAGAAGTTGATTGATTAGGATCCAGGATTGTGAATTAAAGATCCTAAGATATAAATCATAACACATTAGGTTAAATGGGTTAGTGGAGATTAGGTCCATTAACTGGGTTAGACCTAGGGTTAGATTAAAGAATGGACTTAATTAGAGAATCGACTAAATCTAATCAGTTGTTGTCTTAGATTAGGTGAAGGATTCTCTAGATCAATTATAATAGTTATAGTTGATCAAGTTCATGTCTTTAACAAGATCCAAGATGGACTTGATTCTTGGCTATGCGGTTTAGCACGAATTGTTAGGTTGATCTAATTAAAACTAATTAAACCAGTTGATGTCTAAGGTAAATTATATTGATGATTTTTAATTGGCAGTCTGCTTACCTGACCATTTCTGATGGTGTCTAAGATAAGCTTTGGCAGACCCTCCCATCGATCGAACTTACCTAACCTTTTGGTGAGATTATGTTTTGATTGAATCACTTGACTATTCGAGTTGACCCTTATCAACTAGGTAAATCAATGTGACTGATTTAGGTGCTCCTAGACCAGTCTGTTAGTGGTCTCCCTTAAGCTGACTTGGTGAAGCTAGTGGGATGATCATAATAAGCTGGTTAATCTGATCTACTCACTTTTATAAATAAATCTTCTAAAATTATTAGATCCCTAAAATAAAATAGTTATATGATAACTGGATCATAGCCTCCCATTAAAGTGGATGATAATGGATCCATCAGTTGGATAATCATTGGAGGCCCAAAGGCCTGGTGCTTATCGATTGATGAAATTATCATTCATTATATGATCTCTTTGATACATCTTTCTAAATGGTGGTAAGGTGGGCCAACCAAAGTTTGGCCTGATCATTCATTGGTTAGATGGACTAAGTATGGTCATGTTAATGGTTGGACCTAATTGGACCCTTTTCTGAGAAGGCCAAAGCCAACTGATCAAGGGTTGGAGCAAAATTTAATTACTAAAAATTATTTGAAGAAATAATTGGCTATGAACCTATCCTTAGATGTATATGGGTTGGCCAACCAAAGTTGGGCTTATGTGCAGTCTATGTAGATTCTAGTACCCACTAAGAAATTAGGGTAATTCTTCGAATTAGAGGTAGAGACTACCAATTTAAATAAAATAGTAGAAAAAATCTTTTGATTAAAGTCCAAATCTTTAGATTTAATGAATCAATTACTAATTAAATTTTAATTTTTTTTTGTGCAAATATGGCCACTTTTCTATCGCTCTGATCATTGTTGGACAATGATAAGTTGGTGGGACCCAACTTTCGTAGCTGGTACCAAAAGTTGAAGATTATCCTAGAGCATGAACGGATCTTATATATGCTGATAAATCCTACACCTGAGGAGTCAGCTGCCAATGCACGTGAAATAGTCAGAGATACTTATCAGAAGTGGCTCAGTGACTGAACCATGGTGCGCTGCATTATGCTGGCTGCGATGAGTGATGAGTTCAGTCATAGGTTTAAGACAGCTCAACCAAATGAAATGCTCTAAGTGTTGGAGAATTCTTTTAGCACACCTGATGACATTGAGAGGTACAAGACTAGTTGCACCATCTTCAATGCTAGAATTTAGGATGGAGCCTCTATCACTGATCATGTACTGTACATGATCGAGCTGATAGAGCACTTGAGCAAACTCAGCTTTTCCTTACATGAACAACTTGGGAAAGATGCAATACTAAACTCGCTACCAAAGTCCTATCTCCTTTTTCTTACTCATTACAAAATGACAAAGTCTAAAGTAAACTATCATGGCTTACTGGGGTTACTTTAAAACTTTGAGAAGTATCACCAGCTCCATAAAGAGGTGGTGAACTTAGTGGGAGGTTTGTCTTCTGGTTCTCGACCCTTTAGGAAAGAAAAAAAGAACAAGAAGAAGAAAAAAAAGAAGGTGCAAGTTCAAGTTGGGACACCAATGCAGGACTAGACCAGGAAGATCAAGTCCGATAAGAGTCAAGCTGAATGCTTCTTTTGTAAGAAGCGGGGGCACTAAAAAAGGAACTGTCCTAAGTACATTGCCTCCCTAGATCCGAATAGAAAGAGAAAGAAGCAAGGTATTTATATGATAACTTCTTGCAATTTCTCTATTTATGATATTACTGACTGGGTATTGGATACCGATAGTCCTTACCATGTTTGTAATTTATTGCAGGGGTTGCAGGTCAGTAGAAAATTCGAGCAAGGCGAGAGATTCTTGAACGTTGGAGATGGAAGATCAGTTCCAGTTCTAGCTTTAGAAATTTTGAAACTTGTATTTGAATCTCATACCATTGTTCTTAGTGATTATCATTTCTGTCCTAGTTTTTTTTAAAATATCATTTCTGTAGGCCTTTTGGCCATGAATAATTATGAAATTTCAATAAAAAAATGAGTTTATAATGTCATTATGAATGGTGTTACTACTTTCTATGGACAATTGAATAATGGTGTATATATGTTATCATAATCTGTTAATGTAGTCTATTCTACTGGCAAGCATCCTAGATTAGATAGTGTATCAGATATCTACTTATGGCACTGTAGGATAGGTCATGTAAACAAGAATAGGATAAATAGGTTGACTCAAGAGAAAATTCTCGAAGTTGGTGATTGTGAATCACTTCCAACTTGTGAGTCCTATCTTCTTGGTAAAATGACCAAGTCACCTTTTACTGAAAAAGGTGAGAGAGCCAATGAGCTCTTAGGTCTAGTACATACTAATGTATGTAGACCAAATGAGTATAAGTGTCAGAGGTGGATATGTCTACTTTATCATTTTCATAGATGATCTATTCAGATATGGATATGTCTATCTAATCAAACATAAGTTAGATTCTTTTGAAATATTCAAACGATTTTGGAGTGAAGTAGAAAAATAAATTAAAAAAAGTATTAAAACTCTTCGATCAAATTGAGGAGAATACCTTTCTGGTGAGTTTCTCACATATCTAGGAGAGAATGAGATTCTCTTCTAATGGACTCTTTCTGAAATACCACAGCATAATGGTGTGTCTGAAGGAAGAAATCGAACTCTGTTAGACATGATCCAATTCATGATGGGATTTATCAGCTTGTCGATATCCTTCTGGGGATATGCAGTCGAATCGACTTGTTATCTATAAATAGGGTTCCAAGTAAGTTTATAGTTAAAACTCCATATGAGATATGGATGGGATGTAAGCTAGTACTTTCACATCTTAGGATTTGGGAGTGCCTGACTTATGTCAAATGGTTAATTATAGATAAACTTGGACCTAGGTCTAATAAGTGTACATTCATAGGGTACCCAAAAGAGACCAAAGGATACTATTTCTACCATGCTGATGAACAAAAGGTGTTCGTCAGTCTTAGGGCAATCTTTTTGGAAAAGTTTCTTGGTGAAGGAACTATTGCCTCTAAGGTTGAACTTGATGAAGTTTAATAGATAGAAAGTCCGACATAGAATGTTGAACCTAAGTCAGATTTGATCAGATCAGATCCGAAGCCTAGTGAACCCGCACCATTAAAGCAATTCGATAGAGTATCGCACCATTTCGATAGATACTATAGATTCTTGGTCCAGGATGGTGATTCCATTAAACTTGATGAGAATGATGAGGACCCGATCACTTATATGGATGCGATGCAGAGATCCGACTCTAAGAAATAGCTAGAAGCTATGAGATCTGAAATGGATTCCATAAAGGTCAATGATGTATGGACATTCGTTGACCCACCTAAAGAAGTTAAACCCATTAGGTATAAATGGGTATTCAAAAGAAAAAGAGGCACAGATGGAAAGATGGAGACCTATAAAACCCATCTGATTGTCAAGGGATATCGTCAATGTTATAGTATTGACTATGACGAAATATTCTCTTCAGTGGCAATGCTCAAATTCATTCAAATAATGCTTGCAATAGCTGCCCACCTGGACTATGAGATCTAGTAGATGGATGTGAAGATGATTTTTCTAAATGGAGAGCTAACTGAAGAGGTATATATGATACAACCTGAGGGGTTCACATCCATAGATAAGTCCAAGGTGTGCAGGCTTCAAAGATCCATTTATGGATTAAAGCAAGCATCTCGAAGTTGGAATATGCATTTTGATAAAATGATCAAAATGTATGACTTTGTTAAGAATGGGAAAGAACCCTATATTTATAAATGGGCAAAGGTCCAATAGTGGTATTTCTTATTTTGTACATGGATGACATTCTCTTAATCAGGAATGACATCCCCACACTATAAGGAATAAAAGTTTGGTTGTCATCATAGTTCTCCATGAAGTACTTGGGTGAAGCATCCTACATCCTAGGGATGAAGATCTATAGGGATAGATCTAAAAGGATGCTTGGTATATTCCAGTTTACGTACATAAAAACTATGGTGAAGAGGTTCAGCATGGAGAATTCCAAAAGGGGCTATCTTTTGATAGGCCAAAAAATTTATCTCTCTAAGAAGGATTGTCCGACAACTCCTAAAGAGAGAGAGAGCATATGAGTAGAATTCTATATGCTTCGGTAGTGAAGTCTATTATGTATGCAATGACATATATGAGACCAGATGTGGCATACTCACTAGGAGTAATGAGTAGATACTAGTTTGACCCTGAAGAAAATCACTGGAAGGTGCTTAAAACCATCCTTAAGTATTTAAGAAATACTAAGGACCAATGGTTGGTTTATGGTGAGTCAGATCTAAAGCTTGTGGGGTTTACAGACTCTAGCGTTCAATATGACCATGATGACAGTAAAAATGTGTTAGGGTATATCTTTACTTTAAATGGTAGAGTCATCTGCTGAAAAAGTTTCAAGCAACATACAGTGGCTGACTCTATTTGTGAAGTAGAGTACATGACAGCATTAGATGCAGCAAAAAAAGCTATGTAGCTGAAAAAGTTCATCACCGAGCTCAGAGTAGCATCTGCGATAACACTGGCGCCATAGCTCAAGCAAAGGAACCGAAGGCACACCAGCGGACAAAGCATATTCTGCACCGCTTTCATTTGGTTCGTGAGATCGTGGATCATAGTGATGTCGACCTTCAGAAGATCAATGAAAAGGAGAACCTAGCCGATCCCTTCACTAAAGAGCTTTGGTAATCAAGAAGTTCGACAACCATAAGTCGAAGATGGATATTAGATACTATGCTAAGTGGCTTTAGAACAAGTGGGAGTTGTTGGAAATTATGTTCCAAAGCCAATCGTCAGCCTATTGATGGTTAAGATAATATAATTAATTTATTAATTAATAAAAAATATTTTGACATCTTTTTTCATCATAAATTTACATCTTCTAATGAACTCCATTATTGTGAAGTTCTTAGGACTATTTAGTTTTGATAAAGAGAGGATTTATCGATTAGTCCTTAAATTTATTCATGATCAAATGATAGACTATTAATTAGGATGATAGCATCTATCGAGCATAGATCACTATATAACATATAGGTTGGTTTTCCTCTTAACCAAGGAGTGTAGAGACATTGGTATGGCATACAGGTGAGATATATGGATACATCATCATTAAACATGACCAACTCCAGAGCATTCTACTATCGAAAATGTCTCTGATGAGATATAGGTATAAATATCCCTTAGACTTGAGATCACCTCAGTAACTTGTAACCAACTCATTATGCTTTGGTACCAGACTAACTGAATTTCTAATTCAGTATTGGAAGGCTTCTAGGCATAGTCAAGTACTTGTGAAGTCGAAATGTGATCAAGATGGAATTGACCACTCCAAGTGTTGGAGAAAAATGTATCACTGTATTTCAATATAGCAAAACCTTGGCCAGGGTAATCCATTAGATGGATTTGATATTTTGAAATACAATATGGACAACCTGGTCAAAGTTGATAGTTGAACTCTAAGGTGTCCTATGAGCATTATGGTCAAGGGGATGAATTATATGGAAACTATATTCGCATGGGTTCTAAGGATGGTGTTCTGCACCTTTTGACCTATCCAGTCATTAGATATCATTGTTAGATGATCACTTTGATTGATACAAAAATTTATTTCTATGCTACCGATTTAGGTTCAGATCTATGAGGTCACACATATTAGAGTTCATATTTCGATCGGATGGTTGATCAGTAATTTAGAATCATTTTAGGGTTAAACAATCAATACGATTGGTGTTTAACCTAATGCAAGTATTGCAGGAGGATCGATTAGTAATTCAATTGCTAATTAATTTAATTTGATTAAGTGAGAATGCTGAGATTAAGTTTAATTAAATATGATTTAATTAGATTTGGTTTGGGCTTGATTGGATTGATTTCAATTGGCTTATTAGATAAGTCAAGTGCAAGAAAGAACTAGTCCTAATTTAACTAGGACTCGGATCAATCCAATTTTCAAATTTACTTAAAAAATTAAATTAAAATTTAATTTAATTTAATTTAATTTAATTAAGTCTTTAAATAGATTAAGATTTTATTTAATTGGATTGGTTTACTCTTATTTTTATTTGGTTAAAAGATCTTGTTTGATCAAGTCAAAATAGGAGTCCTAGTGTGACTAGACTCCCTATTTCTTGTGCCACCTAATCCTCACACCCTACGCTTTTCTCTTTGTGTTTTTATGTGAATAATCTCTATGCCCAAGGTTTCTCACACCTTCCTTCCCTTTTTCTTTTTCTCATATGGAAGTTTGTTGGAAGACCAAGTCAAAAGGAGAATTAGTTTTGCTTAAGGATTCTATAAGATAGAATCCTTATCAACCAAAACTCTTCCCATAAGTGTGCTAATCCATCCTTCCTTATTTTCTTTGATTTTCATGGTAAAAGAAAATATTTTTTTGTGCACCCCCTTGCTGGTCCATGGTAGAAAAAAAGGTGGGGGTGCCCAACAACTTTCCTTATTTGGTCCTTCCTAGTTTAGGTTTTTTACCTAACTTGGACTCTACATATCTCATTATTTAAAAAAAAAAATTGACTAAAATTTTTGTGGATTGTAGACATTTAAGAGGCCTCTTTGGTGTAGAATAATTAGAGAAAAATTCATCTAGGTCATGGAAATATTAAAAATACAAATCAGGATGTCTAGAAAATGAATAAAGAAGTAGAAGAGGGTCTTCTTCTAGGATTTTTGTTTCAGATCTCTTCCTTTCTTTTTGTGATCTTGTGAGAGGTGTCTCAGTATTACAAATCTTTTTCTTTTCTTTTGGTATTTTGGAGTATCCAAGTTTCAAAAAAGAAAGCATCAGATCAACCATCGAAGAGAAATCAGCACAGTGCTAGCATACTGTGCTGATTTCCTGCATCAGGATCTCTAATCATGTTCGTGGGCTTATGTGGACCACTCCTAGAGACTGGATGCATGTGCGGCTTGTGACTTCATCCTCAAACCTGGATCAGTAAGTTAGAATGTCTAACTTACTCAGATAATAGATCTGATCTATTAACTTCATACCTGCATTTGATGTAGTATAGATCTAGATTGATTTGATCAACCTTCTCTTTCTTGTTTGATTTTAATTTTTGATTAATATCATACCTTGATCATGTAATAGATCTGAGATCTGGGTGTTTACATGTTTATTTAAATAAATATTTAATTTATTTAAGTCTTTCGCTGCATGATCTTGAAAAAGTTTCAAGGTCTACCTGTGAAACCCTAGATCTGGTTCCTTCACTCCTTTTTAGTTTTTCATAAAATTTCCTAAGGGTACATGGGGATGGTCATTATGCAAAAATTTTTTCATCCCATCTTATCAATCCAAGTCCCAATAGAGAAATTATAACTCTCAAAGAACTCAAAGTCAATCCTCCTCCCCATTGTAATAGCTCTAGTAGCCATCCTACCAATAAGTGAAGGCAGTAGAGGGGGTGATCTTGGTATACCTCAATTTGGTTGGGATTTATCTTGAATGGGTTGCATAGAAGGTTGAGAGTCCTCTGAAGGTTGGGATGAAGCTTGTCCCATATGGAATTTTCTCCTTCTTTCTCGTTCCTCTGCAACTCACACTGAGAACATCTTCTGCATGGCATCCAACTCTCGAACCATTCTTACTCAAATCTGATCTAAATCCAAGCAAATCCAGGGAGATGGAGAGCTAGGATGTGGCTAGGAACTATTTTGGAGAGTTGTAGGGGATGAGGGACCCTCTGCTTATCAAAATGAAGAAGTACTAGGGCATTGCGAACAGTCATTGGTCGATTTTAATCACCTATGGTCTCGACCCTCAAGTCGACTAATGAATTTCAACTAGTTTGCTCGAGTCAACTCGAGCATAAGTTCTGAAACTTTTAAAGTTTCAGAAGAAATTTGATATTCAGACAATATCCAAAATTTTTTTAATATTGATCATTGATTATGTAATCAAAATTAATTCTTTAAAATTAATTTGACTTATTTTGAGTTATGCAAATAAGATTTATTCTTGTTGATAGCAAAGTCCTAGTTCTCTTCTAATGATGTTGAATCTTTCTTCATTAAGAGATTTTATGAATATATCAGCTAATTATTTATTAGTATAGATAAATTCAAATGTCATATCATTATTTTGAATATGATCTCTTATGAAATGATGTTTTTTAGATCTTGAATGTTGAATTAGATTTTTGGTTAAATTAATTGCACTTGTATTATCACATCTTACTGGTATTTTATTAAGTTTAAAATCAAAATCTTCTAGTTATTGTTTGATCCAAAGAATTTGGGTACAACAATTCTCGACAGCAATATATTCAGTCTCGACCTTAGATAGTGCTACTGAGTTTTATTTTTTATTGAACTATAAAATTAAATTAACTTCTATGAATTGACATGTGCTACTAGTGCTTTTTCTATCAAGTTTACAACCAGCAAAATCAGCATCGGAGTATCCAATTAATTCAAATTGAGATGATCTATTATACTATAATTCTACTTTAAGTGTCATAGATGAGTATCTAAAGATTCTTTTAATAGTAAGCAAATATGATTCTCTAGGATCTGATTGATACCTAGCTCATTATAAAACATAGATGATTCTTAACAGACAATATAAAGAGATTCACATGAAAAGAATGCATTATTTACCCCTGCTTCCTTGGTTAAAGAGATTGTATGCTTCTATGAGTTCTGCTCCACACATGAGATGACACCATGATAATAGATAGGAGTCAGGGGTGTTGTGCCATCCATCAAATGGAGAAGCTTGGAAATACTTTGATCAAACATTTTCTAATTTTGCAACTGAACCACGAAATGTCAAGTTAGGCTTATGTGCTGATGGTTTTATCCCATATAGTCAATTAGCTACACCATATTCTTGCTGGTTAGTAATTGTTACTCCTTACAATCTTCCTTTAGAACTATGCATGACTACTCCTTATATGTTCTTCACTTTGATTATCTCCTGTCCATATAATCCAAAGAGTAGGACAGATGTGTATTTACAATCTTTGATAGATGAGTTGAAATTATTATAGAAAGAAGATGTCCTAACATATGATATTTCAACAAAGCAAAATTTTAAGATTAGGGCTTTTTTTCTTGTTCTTATATGATGTCTTAAAGCTAATGAGTGCTGATAGATTTTGCTTGCTATATTCTTATGGTTGCCCTTCTTATTTTCCCTAATGATCCAAACTTAATTAATGGATATTGAAGGGAATGGCTCTACATATTGCTATGGGCTCTTTTTCTTGTTCCCATATGATGTCTAAAAGCATATGGGTGATGATAGATTTTGATTACTATATTCTTATGGTTGCCTTCTTATTTTTCTTGATGATGATCCAAACTAAATGGATATTGAATGGACTAGCTCCACAGATGGCTATTGGCTCTTTTCCTTGTTCCCATATGATGTCTTAAAACTGATGGGTGCCGATGGGTTTTAATTGCTATATTCTTATGGTTGCCTTCTTATTTCCCATGATGATGATCCAAACTAAATGGATATGGAAGGGACCAGCTCCATAGATTGCTATTTGCTATTTTTCTGATTCTCATATGATGTTTTAAAGCTGATAGGTGCCGATGAATTTTGATTGCTATATTCTTATGGTTGCCTTCTTATTTTCTCTGATGATGATCCAAACTTAATTAATGGATATTGAAGGGAATGGCTCCACAAATTGCTATGGCCTCTTTTTCTTATTCCCATATGATATGTTAAAGCTGATGGGTGCCATTGGATTTTGCTTTTAGCTAACAATAGTGGAGTTCTTTATAATTAAAAGCAAAAATGACTCTCTTATTACCTCACTAGCTATATATATTATGTTAGTATCACTCTCCTTGCTGCAGGTAATAGTTTGGAAGGCATGTTGATTGAGCTACCTACGAAATTTGAAGGTAGCCCATGATTATGATACATTTGGCATGAGTTATGCTAAACAAGTGATACATTTGGCATGAGATATGCTATGGGCTCTTTTACTTGTTCCCATATGATGTCTTAAAGCTGATGGATGTCGATGGGTTTTGCTTGCTATATTCTTATGGTTGCCTTCTTATTTTCCCTGATGATGATCCAACTTAATTAATAGATATTAAAGGGAATGGCTCCATAGATTACTATGGTCTTTTTTTCTTATTTCCATATAATGCGATAAAGCTGATGGGTGCCCACTTACTTGGGGAGCACTTATGTTGTACTGGCTTTTTGTTCATCCTTTCACTACCAAGAAGTTTTATAGCTTGCCAATTGCATTGGGTGTTGACACTTTGGCCTCTATGCCTTTGTTGCTTTCTATTTCCTATCTATGTTATTTATCTTTAGCATTTCCAAACTATGTAACTATTGGTCTTGTATTGTATTTTTATTATGAGGGGACTTGAGTATGTTTTGGCCTTTTTCATATTAAACTTCGTAATTTAAGATAGGTTGCTTGGTTTTGAAAGATGGATGCTTGACTAACATTGCTTGGTTATGCTATCTTTTAATGAACTTGCAGACCTTGTAACAGAAAAAAATTAATAATAGTTTTAATTTATTTTTTTTCTGACTCAACTTTAGCAATCGATTTTATAATTGATTTTATTAATAAAAGAATATTTCAATAAAATTAGTGACCAACTTTGCAATCAATTTACAAGTCGATTTTAATTTAATAATTTTTAATAAATATAGCGATCGATTTTGCAACTGATATAAAAATAAAAATAGTATAATAAAATTTATGACCAATTTTTCTATCAATTTTTAAATAAAAAATATTTTATAAAAATTAGAGACCAATTTTGGGATTGATTTTCCAATCAATTTGGGAAAATAAAATATTATAAAAAAATAACTTGCGGCCGACTTTGTGATCGATTTTGTAAATACAAGATATTTTAATAATATTAATAACCAATTTTATGACCAATTTTTAGATCAATTTTAATTTAATAATTTTTAATAAATATAACAATCGATTTTGCAATCGATGTGTAAAATTTGTGATCGATTTTGCGACTAGTTTTTAAATAATTATGTCTAAAAAAAATTAGCGACAGATTTTGAGATCAATTTTCAGATCGATTTTAAGTTTTAATAAAATTAGCGATCGATTTTGACACCAATTTTAAAAATTAAAATATTATAAAATTAAATTATGATCGATTTTAAGATTAATTTTTCAAATAAAAAATAATTTTTAAAAAATAGTGACCAATTTCTTTATTCTCTATCGATGGATTGATTGCAAGATTGAAAATAATATTTTACTTTCAGTCACTAATCAGTCGTAAAATTTTATTTAATTTTTATTGATCGATCACTAAATCAATCATAAAATTTTAATTATTTTTTTATTTTTTGATCGCAAAATCGATCATAAAATTTTGTGACTAAAAAAATTGATTGTAAAGTATTTGCGATCAGGATTTTTGCAACCAATTTTAATCAATCACAAAAAATATTAGCGATCGATTTTTGCTATTTAGTAATCAATTTTTTTGTCACTAAATCCATGTTTTCTTGTAGTGAAAACTAAACATTATTATTCATCGCTTAGAATTAACTTTAAATTGATTGTACAATATGAAAAATTTTAGTATTTATCATTACTCTTTTAATAGATTTCAGATTTATTAACAAACATATATGCTCTAAAATGGTGTAGATTATTTTTTTGTAATTTTTAAAAAATAATATAGAAATTTTCTATAGTTCTAAATTTTTGCAAAAATTTTCTATTACTTTAAAAATGGTGCAGAAATCTTTGGCAGATTCGGTAGATTTAAAAAATCTATCCTAAAATTTTCTATTGATTTAAAAAGAAAAAAATAGTGCAGAAATTTTGCTACTACTTTAAATTCTGTGAAATTTTTTCTACAAACTTAGTTTCTGTTTAAGGCTTTAAATTCTATGACTTTAAAACTTGAACAAAATTTTTTCTATATCTTTTAAACTTGTACAAAAATTTTTCTACATTTTCAACAACTGCACAAAAATTTCTATTGCTCCAAAAATTATGCAAATTATTTTTTATTCTTTTAAAATTCATATTGCTGCTACCTTGAAAAACATACAAAATCATATAGTTTTTCTATTTGTCATGTTTCTTTCTAGTGTAATTATTTAATTTTGTTCTTATTATTATTCTTTATTATATTTATTTTAAAATCTAGAATTATATCATTGTAAGTCATTAATTAATTACTAAAATATATAAGGCTAAACCTCTTGAAACTTATGTTTGCATGACCAATTAAATAACCAAAATATCATAGATAGCTTCTTTTGATAATCACAGTGCAATTAAACCTGAGAAGTTTAGTAGATCAATCTTTAGAAGGTGGCAAAGCCAAGTAACTAAAATATTGGCTCACCACTTTAGGATTAATCTCTGCCCTAGAATTACCAAATCCTAAACCTTCCTTTAGATCAACCTCTCCTGGTACTCAAGAATCTAGATCTTCTAGCCCTCATTCAAAAATCCTTGAAGAAATTGATTTTTGTTGCCACCATATGATCCTTAATACTCTATCAATCTGACTCTTTATATGACTATACCTTCTCATCAAATTGACTAAGGAGCTTTCAGATGCTCCTGAAGTTAAATATGGAATATTTGATGCCAGTCTTAATCAGTTTACCGTATCCAAGTTCCATAAATATACCATAATGGATTCCAAATATATCATTGTCTACATCTATGAGTTTCAAGATCTTCTTAGAAAGGCTAAATGAACTAATTGCAAATTTTCTAAAAATTATAAAGCCCTATCCTTGATTGATTCACTCCCTCCTTCTTGGTCGAATTTTTTAGGATTAAAGAAGAGCATCAATTTAAGAATAAATCCAAATATGATTTTGGACCCAAGATCAATCTGACTAAATCTCATCAAAGTCATTTTAAACCCTAAGAAAAATCCTTCAAAAAGAAAAAAAAATCTCTAAATCCTTCAAACATTGTTTTTTCCTCCAAACCTCCTAGAAGCCATAACCATCCAAATCATAAGCCAAGTAAGAAGGAGATCTTCTGCTTCCTATGTGGACAAATAAATTATATAGCAAAGGATTGCTATCATAAAAGATTGAACCATGAAAAAAAAAATTGGTATTTTTATTATTTTTAAAATAATTAGATCTAAAATCTATTTATAGACTCTATTCAGATTACCAAGGAAAGGCCATAGTTTTGAAGAAATATGATGTTTAAGAAACATCATATTTCTTAGGAAACCAAAATTTGTCTTTTGAAAAGTTGTATCTCTTTGGAAAGAGCCATTAATTTTTTAAAAAAAAATTAAAATTTTCAAATAACTAAAATTTAAGGGATTAAAAAATAAATCTTTTCTTTTTTAAATAAAACTCCAATAATCGATCTCCTACAAAAGATTTAAGCTTTTAAAATCATAAGGATAAATATCTAGCCATCTTATATTGTGCAATAGGTGAGGTGCCCTCTAGACTTGAATCTCACTTAGTGGTTTTTTTTTTTTTTTTTTTTTTGGTAAAGAGAGATGTAAGACTAGATTAATAAAAAAAAATAATACATAGTTAGGAGATTACAGATGTAAGGGTAAAGGGAGAAACATATAATCCCGCACCCCAAAACCCTAATACATACAGGAGTTAAGAGTAACACTACATGCAAAGATAATATAAAGGAGATAAAAGGTAAAAAAAGCTTTCCATTCATTCCAGCTAATTGGTATAGTAAGACCAGCAGCTACTCTTGGTAGAGTAAAAGAATCTCACTTAGTGTTGATAGTGTCCATCTTAAAAAGAATTTAGATGAACCAACTGATCAACTTCCATATTCATAGATAATATGTTCTCTTCTTTGTATGGTAAATAGGACAAAACCTAATATTGCCTATGTTGTAGGAAGATTAAGTAGATATATCCAAAATCAAAATCAATTTCATTGGTTTGCTGTTAAAAGGATATTTTGATATCTTAAAGAAACCCTTGATCTATCTCTTTTGTACAATGGATACCCTAAGGTGGTTGAGCGTTACAGTGATACAAATTGAATTACTAATTCACTTGATCTTAAATCAAATATTAGATATATTTTTCTTCTTGGTGGTGCTATCGTAGCTTGGGGATCTTCTAGGTAAATCATTATATCTCGGAGCACCATGAAGGCCGAGTTGATTGCTCTTGATACTATCTATACCGAGGTAGAATAGATTAAAATGCTTATCTTAGAGCTACCCTCAGTATCCAAGCTAGTTCTAACCATATCAATCTATTGTGATAATAAGGCCATAATTAAATTGACTAATCAAAAGAGTACTAATAAAAAGATGAACCAGCATATCCAGATTCATCATAAATTTGTAAGACAACTCAAAAAGAGTAATGTCATTCCCTTAGAACTTGTCAAGTCTGAGAAAAACTTTGCAGATTAATTAATCAAGGATTTGTTCAGGAATAAAGTCCTAGAATTATCAAGAGAAATGGGGCTTAAGCCCACTATATGGCCATCGATAGTGGATATCCAACCTCTATGATTGGAGATCCCATGAATGTAGTTCAATATAATAGAAATAAAATTGATTTAGTGATCATGTTAGAGCATATTATTAGAGTGCATCCCCTCCCATCCCTATGATGAGTGCTCTTATTAGTGACAAAGTAAATTTGAAAGGATCAACTATGCTCTTAATGAGTCAAAGGTAGGAAATCTACAGGATGTTAAGTCACAAATACACTTGGATGACTTACCTATGTAAAATTATTGTATAGGCTACCACTAGGGGTTTGGGTTAATCCTAACAAAATTTTTATAAAAAATTAAGATACTAAGCATAATATCTTTAAATGGCACTGACCTTATAAAGATCCATTTGATCCATATTGTGTATATGATAAATTAAAGTCTAAGTTAAAGGACCTAGTTTAAGGTCTAATCCACTATAGAGTAAGTTTGGTATGGGGTGATCCATCCAAGATCAAGGATGATGTGGGTTAAGGTGATAAGATCATCATGTTTGGTTGCACTATAGTGATCCTATGTAGCAGTGATATCAAATCATCCCCACTCAAATTTTTTCTCAATCCAGTGATGAGATACCCATCTTCAAGATTATGAGAAATCCAAAATTATCTCCAGATAGTGATCTTGGACTGAAATAAAGAACAAAAATATCCCTTAGTCTAGCAAAAATAATTGGTATATCAATATACTGTTAAGATATTATATCAATATTATATATATAATATTATATTATATTTGATATTATATATTATATTTATGATATATATTATATTATATTATTAATCATATTATTGTCATATTATGATTCAATGATAATTTTAAATTAGAGTAAAAATATCTTATTATACATTATATTTATGTAATAGAAACATTTAATATATTACTTTTATTTGACATATTTTTCTAATCAAAATAAATATTTGCATTAATAAATTATATATTATAAGGATAAATAAAAATAGTAATTCTATAATAATAATTAATATATTTTATAGAATTAATTATTTATAGGACTAGTAAATATATTTTTATAGAATCTATTAATTATTAATATATTAATAACTATAGTAATATTTTATTTATAATATATTATAAATGATTAATAAATATATTTTTATGAAATATATTTTAGATAGTTTTGATATATATAATCAATGATCATGGATTCCCACATAATACCAAATAGGTTACTTATGGATATCCGAGGATCTTTAATTACTTGACCCTGACCTATCAAAACAAGTGATCTTAGATTACTAATAATCATATTACCATAGGATTCGGATCATCAGTAATCTTAGATCACCATGATGATTCCATTTGGGTTACCAAATGCTACCATAGTTCCTTCAGATGGATACTATCAATATTAAGTGATCAAATTCAAGTCTAAAGGACATCTTACTTGATGTACAATATAAAATACCCAGATATTCATCTTTATGATTTTTAAAATTTAAATATCTTGTGGGGGATTGTTAGAGTTTTATTTAAAAGAAAAAGATTTAAATTTTTTTATCCCCTAAATTTTAGTTATTTGAAAATTTTAAAACTCTTTTTCAAATTAGTGGTTCTTTCTAAAGAAATACGGCTCTTCGAAAGAGAATATTAGTTTCCTAAGAAATACGATGTTTTTGAAACATCATATCTCTTCGAAACCATGGCCCCTCCTTGGAATCCAGATAGAGTTTATAAATAGGCTCTAGTTCCAATTATTTTGGAATCAATAAAAATATCGATCTTTTTTCTTTCCATCTAAGATAGAGACCATATCTTTCCCATTCTTCTTTTTCTACTTCTGCATCTGAAGGAAATCTATTGCAAGTCACCAAAGACCCACACGTAGGGGACGAACTGCATACTTAGGATAGTGTTTCACACGTCTCAATTCAGACAAGTTCTTTTCAATCTTTTATTTCTTTTAGAACTTTATTTTTCTTTATAATACTATCTTAAAATCATATAAACAACAATAGCAATTTCTAGTCACTTTGATCATTTTTTCCAACAATGAGGTGATTGGTTTCAACGTTAGCCATTTGTAAATGACTTGTCTAACTCATGTTAAGTTTCTAGACATCCCTCTACCAGGATGATACCATTGTTAGATTTTTTAGGAGAAATGATTTATCCAGGATTTTAAATTCCATGGGATTATCTTGATTTTTTCATAGAACAAAATGCATCCTATCCTACTATCTTGATATTTGAAATAAGAGATTTCCCAAGATGTACCAATTTGAGGAGATTAGCAAATAGTTCTATTCCAATATATATCTATCATAACTTGAATCCTTAGTTTTATCTTTTATTGAGGGTAAAATAGCTCCCATCGAAGTTCGATGGATTGCCCGATCTTGATATGGTACTACCTAGAGTAGTGGTGTTTGGGTCCGAGTCTCTGCCAAATTGCCTCCTTGTTCTAGTTGAATTTTGAAAGGCTAACCTCTAGCTCATGAATACCAAACGATCTTTCCAACGACAACCCTTAGCTCTTTTTTCATGATTACAGAACTAGTTAAAGGCATGCTGAATTTCGGTCGGACAAGTTCGGATAGTGAAAAGAATTGCCATTCGACTGATTTTGATCTCTGACTCAAGATAGATAGTAGGACTCCATCAAGTATCGAATCCCAGCACATCCTAAATTTGTCTGTGGTCGATCTTGAAAGTTGCCAAATTCCTTCAGTATAGATAGTATATCTCATCAATCTCACATTAGGGATCCCAGCCAGCCAAATTTCTCTCCAACTGGATTCTTCTTTAGTTGAGTTTCTATACTCCATTTTGTGAATAGCAGGCCTTAGCACTCTTGAACCAAGGACCTTGACTGGATGAACTTGAGTTAGCAAAAGAACTTCACCATCAACATAAGTTCAAACTTGTCCTAGAGGGTATGACCATAGTCCTAATCAAAGAATCCATCATTCTTTCCAACCTTCAGCCCTCCAGAGCAATGCTAATATTCACTTTCGACTGACCTTAAAGGCGGCCAAACTTTTGAGAGCAGCTAGAAGGATGGCCAAACTTTTGAGAGCAGCTAGAATAGCACCAGTAAGAAGTCATGAGTCTTAACACTCACCCATCTCAACTTTCAGTCGATCTCGGATCTCTACTATCCCAGCCAAACTCCTTCAAGAAAGCCTGGCCATAGTCAACCTTATTGAAGATCCTACTATCCTCTCTGTGGCCTCCAATCCGAATGTCCATACCTACTCTTGGTCGATCCTGAAGGCAGTCGAGCTTTTGAAAGCTATCAAAAGTAGCACCAGCAAAATCCAAGCTTGAAACCCAATCGTCAGTCCACCATCCACTACATGAAAGTTGACCTTCAAGTTCGGCCAGTCTGACTTCGAGTTCTCCATCCCCAACATGGCAGCTTGCTATCAGACATAAAAATCTCTGACCTCTCATTCGAACTTCAATAAATAAAATCTAGTCATCTATAAGTCATGATAAATAACAGCCCACTCTCCGTAATAAACTCTTAGTGGCCTAAACGATCTACTGACATTCTATTATGGCTGTTATTATCATTCTATTATGAGTTTCGTCTATAAAAAAAATTCTTCAGATATATTTTTTTCTCTAAGTTCTCCATCTCTGTCTTAATTCTCCTGAGTACTCCATTCTTTGTTGATCAGAAAACTAACTTGACCGTCGGAGGATCTTACCAGAGCCACCCACCTTCGGTCTAGACTTTATCTTACAGATCTCGTCAGCAACCTCATCTTTTCTAGCTCCAGTAAACTCCCGCATCCAATCATTTTCTGCATGAATAGGATTGGCGCGAGAGGAAGGAACGTCTGAGCGCTTGTTCTTAAAGAAGTACCTAGTCGAGTTCATCTTCTTCCTCTCTCCTTTAACTTTCCAACACTTTTTCTTCTAATCTTTCCTATGTGATAGCAAAATGCCATCCAAGAAAGCTTCTTTTTGATGATGCACCACCTTATCTACTAGATTCCATCCAGATCAGCCTACTCCGACCTCTCTACCGACATCCCAACCTCCTCCACCAGCAATCAGATAGATCTAAAATAGTTTAACCTGCTAATGCAGTAGGTTAGGGGCCTCACTGAAGCAGTGCAGGCCATACAGCAAGCTTCGATACCAACTTAGCTGAAGAAACCATCATCAGAGCATCGAGATCCGATGCAAGGAAGGCCCACTTGGGTAAGCTGGCCGATAATCCCTAAAAAAGAGAAATAGAGAGCGAAGAGCTCATGTTTCGATCATGATTCAACCTCCGAAAGATTTCTGCCTTCATTCGATCGACCATCCTTTGAGATTCATAATCGAGATGATATTCTTGATCAAAAGCTCGAAGAAATGAATTGGTGGATTAAAAACTCTGCCACATGGCTCCTGTTCACAATAATGACATCTACATCGATCCACCCTTCACCACCCAAATCATATAGGAGTCCATCCCGTCGAACTTCAAGCTCCTCCAGTTTGAGAGTTATGACGTGATTTTAGATTTCATCAACCACCTCGAAGCCTTCCGAATGATGATGCTGCTCCATGATGTGCTAAATGCCATTCTGTGTAGAGCTTTCCTCTCTACTCTGAAGAGAGCAGCAAAAAATTAATACAGATCTCAAACTGGGTACCATCTATTCTTTTGACCAAATGAGCCACTAGTTTATGGCTCATTTCATTAACAGCCAATGTTAGAAACTAAGTTTGGACTCCCTCGTTAATATCAAGCAGAAGAAAGAAGAGTCCATCCGAGTTTATGTCAGCCATTTTAATACTACTGCACTGGAGGTCTAAAACTTGGACCAATTTGTTGCTATGACTATACTGAAAGACGACCTCTAGAAGAATGATCTCCTCTTTTTTCTAGAAAAAAAGTATCCCCAAAATTTTGCCGATATGCTAGCTCGGGCTGAGGGTTACATCCAAGCTAAGATGCTTTTAAATTGAAAGATGATAAGATCACAAGAGAGCGGTAGGCTAGCGAATCCAACAAGCTCACAACTATTGAGAAGTCCAATGAAGCTCAGCTACATTCTAGAACTTCTCTAGAATGCAAATGGACTCGAACTTCACCTTGAGCTCATCGATCAAGAAGCCCGAACCGAATGATGCGATGAAACTTTCCTCCCAGAAGATGTCACAACTACTCCCCCTTGAATGCTCCAAAAACCCAGGTGCTGATAAAAATTAAGAAACAGCTATCGAGATCAAAAGAATGTGATCTCATCCAGTCAAGTGCAACCTCAATAAGTACTGTCTCTACCATCATGACCACGGTCACGATACTAAAGAATGTATCCAGCTTCAAGATAAAATCGAGGAGCTTATCAGACGAGATCAGTTGAACCAATTTTTGCAACGCTGGTCAGAAAGGAGGGATGATCGACGAAGGGCACTACCAAAGCCAGAGCCACTCGAAGGAATGAACTATAAGGAGGTTGGTCCCCACTCGGGATCATCAACACCATCATTGGGGACATCGATAAGGGAGGCCGATAGATCAGCAGAGCCAATAAATAGGCAAAGGACTGAAGAACCCATTGCTTTAACTGAAGAAGATCGATAAGGGGTTCAATTTTTGCACAATGATGCAGTTGTAGTTTTTTAAAATATTGCTAAGTATGATATACATCGCATTTTAATTGATAATGGAAGCTCTGCTGATGTTTCGTTTTACGATGCTTTCTCCAAAATATCTATACCTGATAGTCGAATGAAAATAATAAGCTCTCCATTCATAGGATTCACTGATGATGATGTACCAATTGAAGGAATAATTATTTTACTAGTTATGGCAGGTCAGTACCCAAGGCAATCCAAGGCACAAGTTGATATTCTAGTGATGAAGGCTCCCTCTACCTACAATGCAATCCTCGATCAACCTAGGTTGAATGCACTTCGGATTATAGTGTCAACCTATTACTTGAAGATGAAATTTTCAATAGAGTATGGAGTCAAAGAAGTTAAAGAAGATCAAATTTTGGCACAATATTGCTACACAATTGCTCTACAAGGAAAAAAACAGCCAGTGAAAGGAGCACACGGGATTTCTAGCTCTACTTTCAATTTTTTTTTCAAAAAATATATGCAGTAAAAACTATTATTAATCAAATTAATAATAAGAGCAACAGATCTAATCTAAAAATTCTACATGCTACAAGATCTAATGTATCATATATGCATGCATATCTGAAAATAAAAATAGCAACTACAATGAAACTATTTTTACTATCCTATGTGTTCAAAACACATTACCTTTTTGCAGGTAGAAGAATACTGCAATCTAATTTTCTTGATATAGATTTGATCGCTGTGATGCATCCACACACGTGTCTGGCCTCTATGGATAATCCACACGAGGCCTAGATCCAATTAACTTCTCCCGAGTGCTAGCTCGTATAGAAGTCTTCAACTACTGATTTCATATCGAACTCCTTCGATCTTGCTTCACGGACTTTTCGGATGCACTGGATCATCGATGAATGCAAAAAATATGTAGCGAAGGCTTTCACCAAGATCTATGAACTCATAACCCTCATAACTCATAGATTTGATTTCCAAAATCCTAAGTATAGATCCTAGGATATGCACTCATCCAAATACCCTAGCACCAAAATCTCTCTTTTTTGGTTTTTCTCATGTAGAGGAGAAAGCACACGCAGAAGAGAAACCTTTTCTCTTCTCTCTACTTCCTCATACACATGTCCCAAAAATTCCATGCATAAAATGGATGTGCTAGCTCTAGAGAGGCAAGGAGGGTTTTAGATAAGATGGTTGGCTTGTTCATTCAAACTCAAACTCCTTTGAATTTGAATAACAATCAGCCTATCTTATCTACATGGGGCATGAGAAAAGGAGGGCGCACGCCCTCCCTTGCATGGAAAATCTTCACAAAAAATCTCTTTCTCGTGAAGAAAGGATGGCGCAGATTTTGGTGATGTAACACATGAGAAGACTAGTTAAACTAGTCTTACATTAGTCATCCAATTGAACCAATCCAATCCAAATTGGTTAGCCCCAATTAGACCAGATTAAATCCAACTTATTTAGGCTTAATTAGGCTTAGTTAAATTCTAATCAAATTAGAAATTAATCAGGCCAAACCCCTTATTAAATCATAAATTAAACCTCCTTGACGATTAGATCATCTTATAATCTAATCGGATCAAATCCAAATGAATCCAATTCAATTAGTCTTGATCCAAAAATAATCACTCAAACAAATAGAGTTAATTAGTGAATGAATCACTAATTAAACTTCTCTTGATCAGCCATTAGATTGGATAGGAACCTCGAGTGTGTGTGACCCCATAGGTTCGAACCTAAGTCGATAGCATAAAATCAATTTCCTGTACTAATCGAAGTGACCATCTAGCAATGGTATCCGACGTCTGGATAGATCGAATAGTGCAATCACAATATTCGGAATCTATGTAAATATGGTTACCATATAATTCATCCCTTTGACCTTTGTGCAAAGGATGACTTAGGATTTAATTGTAAACCCTGTAAGATACATCCAAATCGTGTCTCAAAGAAATTAGTCCTATGACCCCTTACTAAAACTATCTTGGCAAAGGCTTTGCTAAATTGAAATACTATTGAACACAACTCTTGAGTTCAGAAGTGATCAATTTCATCTTGACTCATGCACCGACTTCTCAAATACTTGACTGTACCTAAAAATCTTTCATAATTGAATTAAAAATTTAGATAGTCTGGCACCAAAGTACTATGAGTTGCTTGAAAGTCACTGTGGGGATCTCAAGTTGGAGGAATGTTTATGCTAATATTCCATCAGTGTAATTCTTGATAGCAGAAAAGTTCTAAAATCAATCACGTTCAGTGCAGATGTACCCCTACATCTCACATGCATGCCATACCAGTGTCTCCATACTTCTTGGTTAAGAGGACAACCAACCTATATGGCACATAACGATCTATACTCGATAAATATTATCATCCTTGGTAACAATGTATCATTTGATTGCGAACTATTTTAAGAACTAAACGATAAATCCTTCTTTATCGATTTTAAATAGTCCTAAATACTTCTTCACAATAGATAGGAGTTCATTAGAAGATGAAAGATTTATGATGAAAAAGTTAGAATAACTTTTATTTAATTAATAATTTATATATAATTATATAAAATAGCTTAATCATCAATAGGCTGATGATTGGCTTTGGGACACTATTCTCAACAAGCTTTCACTTGGTCTAAAGCCAAATGGTGTAGTATCGTATACCCATCTTTGACTTGAAGTCGTCGAACTTCTTCACCGTAATGGCTTTAGTGAATGGGTCGGCCAGGTTCTTCTTTTCATCGATCTTTTGAAAATCAATATCATCTCGATCCATGATCTTTCGGATAAGATAAAAATGGTACAGAACATGCTTCGTCCGCTAGTATATCTTTGGTTTCTTTGTCTGAGCAATGGCTCCAAAGCTATCGCAAAAGAGCAGAACTGGACCATCTAGGAAGGATGTTACTCTGAGCTCCGTGATTAACTTCTTCAGTCATACCGCTTCTTTGGCAACATCTGATGTAGCAATATACTCTGCCTTGTACACTGAATCAATCATGGTGTGCTGCTTAGAACTTTTCCAACAGACTGCTCCATCATTAAGGATAAATACATCCCGACACATTCGTGTTGTCATCATGATCAAACTGAAAATTGAAGTCTGTAAATTTCATAAGTTTCAAATCTAATTCATCATAAATAAGCTACTGATCCTTAGTATTTTTTAAATACTTCAGGATGGTTTTAACACCCTTCCAGTGGTTCTCTCCTAGATCAGATTGGTATCTACTCACTACGTCTAGTGAGTATGCCACATCTGATCACGTATATATCATGACGTACATAATAAAATCTACTATCGAAGCATATAAAATTCTACTTATACGCTCTCTCTCAAGAGATATTATCGGACAATCCTTCTTCGAGAGAGAAATTTCATGGCCTATCGATAAATAGCCTTTCTTGTATTTCTTATAATGCAGGAACATCATTTTCGATTAAGAGAATATCATCCACATACAAAATGAGGAATACAACTACTGGACCATTAGTTCACTTATATATGCAGGGCTCTTCTTTATTATTAACGAAGCCATATATCTTGATCATCCTGTCAAAACGTATGTTTCAACTTCGAGATGCCTGCTTCAGTCCATAAATGGATCTTTGAAGCTTGCATACCTTAGATTCATCTATAAATATGAAACTTTCAGATTGTATCATATACACCTCTTCAGCTAGCTCTCCATTTAAGAAAGCTATTTTCACATCCATTTGCCAAATTTCATAGTCCATATGTGCAGCTGTCGCAAGCATAATCCGAATGGACTTGAGCATTGCCATAGGAGAAAATATCTCATCATAGTCAATACCATAACATTGATGATATTTCTTACCAACCAGATGGGTTTTATAGATCTCCACATTTTCGTCTGTGCCTCTTTTTCTTTTGAAGATCCACTTATATCCTATGAATTTTATCCTTTCGAGTAGGTCAACTAATGTCCATACATCATTGACTTTCATGGACTTCATTTCAGATTTCATGACCTCAAGTCATTTTTCAGAGTCGGATCTCTATCTCGCATCCATATAGGTGATCGAATCCTCATCGTCCTCATCAAGTTCAACAAGATCATCATCCCGAACCAAGAAACCATAGTATCTATCTGGTCGATGTGGTACTCTATCAGATCGCCTTAAGGGTGTAGGGTTAGTAGGCTCTGAGTCTGATCGGATCAAATCTGGTTCAGGTTTAGCTACTTGTGTCGATTCTTTCACCTATTGAACTTTCTCAAGCTTGATCTTAGAGGCATTAGTCTCTTCACAAAGAAACTTTTTTTCTAAAAAAACTGCCTCAAGGCTATCAAACATCTTTTGTTCATCAACTAGGTAGAAATAATATCTTTTGGTCTCTTTTGAATATCTTATAAAGCTATACTTGTCAGACCAAGGTCCAAGCTTGTCCGTTACCAAATATTTAACATAAGTTGGACACTCCCAAACCCTAAGGTGCGAGAGTATTGGCTTAGGCCCTGTCCACATCTCATATGGTGTTTTAGAAATAGACTTACTCAGAATCCTATTCAGAATATAACAAGCTAACTCAAGTGCATATTTTCAAAAGAAGATTGGCATACCGACAAATCCTACTATAGATCGAACCATGTCCAATAGGGTCTGATTCCTCCTTTTGGACACACCATTATGTTGTGATATTCTAGGAGGAGTCCATTGGAAGAGAATCCCACTCTTCTCAAAATATGTCAAAAATTTACTGAAAAGGTACTCATCCTTTTGGTTAGACCGAAGAATTTTAATATTCCTCCCACTTTGCTTTTCTACCTCATTATGGAATAGTTTGAACATTTCAAATGACTCTGACTTATACTTCATTAAATAGATATATCCACACCTTGATAGATCGTCTATGAAGATTATGAAGTAGAAATAACCATCTCTAGCACTTGTGCTCATGGGTCCACATACATCAGTATATGCTAGTTCCAGGAGTTCACTAGCACGTTCATCCTTTCCAATAAAGATGACTTGGTCATTTTTTCACTCACAGATCCAAAGTGATTCATAAGCACTAACCTCAAGAATTTCTTCTTAAGCCAAACTATTTATTCTGTTCTTATTGATGTGACCTAACCTACAATGCCAAAGGTAGATATCTGATACTTCATCTATTTTAGAATATTTACCAAAGATTTGGACTACGTTAACAGGCTATGGTAATAGATAAATTTTATTATTTAATTGTCCAACATAAAATGTAACACCATTCAAAATGATATCATAAAAATTTATTTTTATTAAAAATTGATAATTGTTCTTGGCTAAAAGGCCTACAAAAATTATATTTAATAAAAAATATGGATAAAAATAACAATCACTAAGAATAACTCTATGAGAATTGATTATAAGGTTCATGATTTCTAAAGCTAGAACTAAAACTTGTCTTCTATCTCCAACATTCAGAAATCTTTTGCCTTCACCAAATCTCCTACTAACCTGCAAATCCTGCATCGAATTACAAATATGATAAGAGCTTCCGATATCTAATACCCAACCTACAGTATCATAAATTGAGAAGTTGCAAGATGTTATCATATAATTATTTTGCCCAGCAACTACTTGCTTCTTTTTTGGCCTGTTCGAATCCAGAAAGGCAATGTACTGAGGACAGTTTCTCTTTTAATGCCCCCACATCTTGGGAAAGAAGCACTCCACATGGCTCTGATCAGACTTGTATTTCTTGGTCTGACCCTATACAGATATCCCAGAATGCGATTGCACCTTCTCGTCTTTCTTCTTCTTATTCTTTTTTCTTTCTTAAAGGATCAACCAGAAGAAGATCCTCCCACTACATTCACCAACTCCTTTTGGAGCTATTGATCCTTCTCAAAGTTCTACAGCAATCCCAATAAGTCATGGTAGTTTACTGCAGGCTTTGTCATTCTGAAATGAGTAAGAAAAGAAAGAAAGGACTTGGGCAGTGAATTCAGGATCGCATCCTTTTCGAGCTGCTTATGTAGGAGAAAACCCAGCTTACTTAGGCATTCAATCATCTCGATCATGTACAATATATGATCAATGACTGATGCTTCATCCCACATATGAGTGTTGAAAATAGCACAACTAGTCTTATGCCTTTCAACGTCATCAGGCATGTCAAAGGAGTCGTTCAATATTTAAAGCATCTCCTCGGACTGGGCAGTTTCAAACCTATGGCTAAACTCATCATTCATTGCCGCCAGCATGATACACCAAATGATGGTACGATCATTGAGCCACTTCTGATAAGTATCTCGAACTGCTCCTATAGCATCTAAAGCTGGCTCCTCAGGTGCTGGATCAATCAACACATATAGATCCATTCATGCTCCAGGATGATCTTCAACTTTTGATACCAGCTATTGAAGTTGGATCCCATGAGTTTGTCATTATTCAACAATGATCGAAGTGATAAGGTAGTGGCCATTTCTGCACAAAAAAAATCAAAGATCTAATTAATAAATAAATTATTTACTCTAAAGACTTGGACTTTAGTCTAAAGATTCTTTCACTATTTTGTTTGAATTGATAGCCTCTTCCTCTAATTTGAGAAATTATCCTTAATTTTTTGGTGAGTACTAGAATCCGCATAGACTACACACGAGCCCAACTTTGGTTGGTCAATCCGTATGCACCTATGGGTAGGTTCATAATCAATTATTTCATCAAACAACTTTTAGTAATTTAATTTTTTCCCCAAAAATCTAATCAGTAGGCTTTAGCCTCTACTGAAAAGATTTAGTTAGGTCCAACCATTAACATGACCATATTTTGTGTATCAGACCAATAAATAATCAGGCCCAATTTTGGTCGGCCAACCTAACCACCATTAGAAAGACATGACCAAATTATCATATTATAAATAATAATTTTATTAGTCAATAAGCACCAGATCTTTGAACCTCCAATGATTATTAAACTAACGAACCCATTATCACTCAACTTAATGGGAGGCTATGACTTAGTTATCACTATATCTTTATCATTTTAAGGATCTAATAATTTTAGAAAATTTTATTAACCAATTTTAAGAAGAATTGATCAGCCAATTTGGATCCTCCTACTGACTTCACCAAGCCAGATCAATAAGGATCTAATTAAAACTGGCATTAGGAGCACCTAAATCAGTCAAATTGATTTACCTAATTGACATGGGTGAGCCCAAATCATCAAATGGTATAATCAAAATCTAATTCACCATGATGGCCAGATAAGTGAGATCAGTGGAAGGAATATGCCATTAACTCATCAAATATTGAATTAATGCTAGTAGCTTCCAATTAAAAACCACTGGTCTGAGCTACCAGACTTACCTTAGATACGATCCGATTCATTAATTTCAATTTGACCAACCTAGCAATTTTAGGTTCGACCGCATAACCATGAATCAAGTCCATTTAGTCCTCATTAAAGGCATGGACTTGACTAACTACAACTATTATAATTTGATCTAAAGAGTTCTTGATCTAATCTAAATCAACATTTGGTTAGATTTGATCAATAACTCTAATTTAGTCTATTTTTTAACTAACCTTAGGTCTAACCCAATTAATGGACCTAATTCAACTAACCCGATAACCAATATTTTATGATCAATGACTTAGGATCTTTAATTCATAATTCTAGATCTTAATTCATTATACTTAATTCTCAATTAAGTTTTAGACTGAGGGTTAGGATTTGGTATTTTAAAAATATTTTTTAAAATTTTTGAAAGGTTCTTTACATCCTAGCACTGTTTTATTAAATAGATTGACTCATTTCAAAAATAGATTGGCTTATTTCATAAATAAGCACTAGATGTAGGTTTGATCTCATAAAACTAACCAATAATGACATTCAGCCAACTTCTCCATCGAGCTGACTCAGATCTCATCCGAGCTAGCTCGATTCTTGAGATAGCCAGCTTGGGTAGAAGGTTCGAAGTCCATCGTTCCAGTCGGGCAGGCTGGAATCCCATCTGAGCCGACCCAAATTAAAGTCGAGCTGGCTCAATTCCTGACCACTCCAACCACCGAGCCGGTTGGAGCATCAATCCAGAAACTATATCATGACTGGTATGCTGATCGAGCTGGCTTGATTCCTAAGGGAGCTGGCTCGATCCGCAAATAGAATCTTCCTGAGATCTTGTTCAGGTTTAATTTAAAACTATGAACTCTACATAAAAATAATAAAATTATTTAGATCTAATCTAAATACAAATTCATGATATAAAATTTAAATTAAACCCTTTTAAACATATCATATAAATCATTAGATCTAAGCTAAAGTTTTATAATCAATTTTATAGATCACAATGTACCAGGACAATCTTTCCACTATAAAGGATAAATCTTACAGCAGGATAACCTACAGTTCGTGCGATCATCATTTTTTATTTTTTAGATTAGATTTTTTTTAGATCTAATCTAAAAATTAATCTAAATCATGCATATATAATACATTAAAGAACCTGTTGCTCTAATACCAATTGAAGAAAGTGCATAGAATTTCTAGCTCTACTTTCAAAAACTTTTTTCAAAAAATATACACAGCAAAAATAATTATTAATTAAATTAATAATAACCGCTATAGATCTAATATAAAAATTCTATATGTTACAGGATCTAATGTATCATATATGCATGCATATCTAAAAATAAAAACAACAACGACAGTAATACTATTTTTATTGGCCTATGTGTTCAGAACATATTATCTTTTTACGAGTAAAAGAATGCTACAATCTAATTTTCTCAATATAGATCTGATCACCGTGATGCAGTCACACACACATTTGGCCTTTATGGGTAATCCACATGAGTACCAGATCCGATCAACTCTTTTTGAGTACTGGCTCGTATAGAAGTCTTCAACTGCTATTTCTAGATTGAACTCCTTCGATCTTATTTCACGAGCTTTTGGGTGCTACGGATTATCAATGAATGCAGAAAATATGTAGCGAAGGCTTTCACTAAGATCTGTGAACTCACGATCCTTGTAACTCATAAATTTGATTTTCAAAATCCTAGGTATAGATCCTAGGGTATACACTCACCCAAATATCCTAGTGCCAAAACCTTTCTCTTTTCTGGTTTTTCTCATGTAGAGGAGAAAGCACACGCAAAAGAGAAACCTTTTCTATTCTCTCTACTTCCTCATACACACGTCCCAAAAATTCCATGCATAAAATGGATGTGCTAGCTCTAGAGAGGCATGGAGGGTTTTAGATAAGATGGTTGGCTTGTTCATTCAAACTCAAACTCCTTTGAATTTGAATAACAACCGACCTATCTTATCTACATGGGGCATGAGAAAAGGAGGGCACACGCCCTCCCTTGCATGAAAAATCTTTACAAGAAATCTCTTTCTCATGAAGAAAGGATGGCGCAGATTTTGGTGATATGGCACATGGAAAGACTAGTCAAACTAGTCTTACATTGTCATCCAATTGAACCAATCCAATCCAAATTAGTTAGCCCCAATTAGACCAGATTAAATCCAACTTATTTAGACTTAATTAGACTTAGTTAAATCCTAATCAAATTAAAAATTAATCAAGCCAAACTCTTGATCAAATCAAGGATTAAACCTTCTTGACGATTAGATCATCTTATAATCTAATCGGATCAAATCCAAATGAATCCAATTCAATTGGTCTTGATCCAAAAATAATCACTCAAACAAATAGAGTTGATTAGTGAATAAATCACTAATTAAACTTCTCTTGATCAATCATTAGATCGGATAGAAATCTCTAGTGTGTATCATTCTGTAGGTTTGAACCTAAGCCGGTGGCACAAGAATCAATTTTCTGTACTAATCGAAGTGACCATCTAGCAATGGTACCCAACATTTGGATAGGCTGAATAGTATAATCACAATATTTAGTACCTACGTGAATATGGTTATCGCATAATTCATCCCTTTGATCTATGTGCATTGGATGACTCAGGATTTAACTGTCAATCCTGGAAGATACATCCAAATTATGTTTCAAAGCAATTAGTCCTATGACCCCTCATTAGGATTACTCTGGCCAAGGTTTTGCTAAATTGAAATACTATTAAACACAGCTCCTGAGTCCAGGAGTGGTCAATCCTATCTTGACTCATGCACCGACTTCTCAAGTACTTGACTATACCTAAAAATCTTTCATCACTGAATTAGAAATTCAGATAGTCCGGCACCAAAGCATAGTGAGTTGCTTGAAAATCATCATGGTGATCTTAGGTTGGAGAGACACTTATGCCCATATTCCATCAGTGTAATTCTTGATAGTAGAAAAGCTCTAGAATCGATCATGTTCAGTGCAGATGTATCCCTACATCTCACCTGCATGCCATACCAATATCTCCACACTCCTTGGTTAAGAGGACAACCAACCTATATGGTACACCATGACTTATAATCGATAAACATTTCATCCTTAGTAAGAACGTATCTTTTGGCCATGAACTATTTTAAGGACTAAAAGATAAATCCTTCTTTATCGATTCTAAATAATCCTAAGGACTTCATCACAATAGATAAGATTCATTAAAGGATCAAAAATTTATGATGAAAAGGCTAGAATAACTTTTATTCAATTAATAATTCATATTTAATTACATAAAATAGCTCAATCATCAATAGGCTGATGATTGGCTTAAGGATACTATTTCCAACAGCCAGATCCTTACCTAGTGGATGGACTTGATGCTTGTAATGATTTGACTGAAGAACGAGGAAAACTAACTGATGACCTTATTGTAGTCTCTCTAAATGATAGAAATGAGGACCATACAGTCTAGATCGGTTCCAATTTGCAAGAAGAGGTTAAAAAGCAGCTCGTCACTTTCTTACGAAGGAATGATGATATCATTGCCTGGGTCCCTATAGATATATCTGGGATAGATGTAGAAGTGATGGAACATCATCTGGTTGTTAATCTTAAGTGCCGACCTATAAAATAAAAGAAGCACAACTTTGCACCAGAGTGGCAAAAGATCATTATGGACGAGGTCGACAAGTTTCTCAAGGCTATGTTCATCCAGGAGGTATCCTACCTGAACTAGATTGCGAATATGATCCTTGTCAAGAAGGCAAATGATAAGTGGAGGATGTGCATAGATTTCATAGATTTGAACAAGACCTGCTCAAAGGATAGCTTACGCCTACCCAAAATTGATCAACTGATAGATGCAACTTTGGACGATGAGCTCCTCACTTTCATGGATGCTTTCTCCAGCTTTAACCAAATCCGAATGGCACCAGAAGATGAGGAGAAAACTACTTTTATTACTAACCATGGTCTTTATTGTTATAGAATTATAACCTTTGAACTCAAAAATACAGGTGTGACATACCAGTATCTGGTGAACAAAATCTTCAAGAAGCAGACCGACTGCAACATAGAGATCTACATGGATGACATGCTTGTCAAGAGCCAATCTTCAATAAATCATATTATAAATCTCGAGGAGATATTCAATACACTCCGAAAGTACAAGATGAAACTAAATCCAATCAAGCACGCTTTCGGAGTAAGTTTGAGAATGTTCTTAAAATTCATGGTGTCGAGACATGGTATCAAGGCAAATCCTAAAATGATTTGAGCCATCTAAAAAATAACAGCCCCAAAGACAATAAAAGAGGATCAACGCCTAACAAGAAAGATTGTAGCTTTGAATCACTTCATTTTGAGGTCATCGAAACATTGCATGCCCTTCTTCCAAGTGCTCAAGCAGTCCAAGAACATCTGCTAGACCCTCGAATGTCAGCAGATATTTAAAGAATTAAACAACTACCTTAGCTCACCTTCCCTCCTTGCCAAGCTTAAACTTGGAGAAGAGTTATTTCTGTACTTGGTGGTATCACCCACTGCCATTGGAGCAGTCCTAATCAGAGAGAAAGCAAAAATTCAAAAATCAATTTACTACATAAGCCGAGTTTTAAGGGATGCAGAAATAAAGTATATCAAATTGGAAAAGCTAACCTATGTTTTGTTGATTATAGTCAGGAAGCTCCAACCTTATTTTCAGTGGTATATAGTCATACTCCTCATAGATCACCCAATAAAGATAGTCCTTCACCAGCCAAATACTTCTGAAAGAATAGCAAAGTGAAAAATTAAGATCACTAAATTTGACATCAATTTTCAACCTCGACCATCTATTAAATCTCAAATACTAGCCGACTTCGTAGTAGAATGCACTATCCTGGATGAAGCCAAATCTGAACAACGAGAGACTGGCATCTCTAGTTTGTAGCTGAGCTCCTCTGAAGAGAAAGCAGACCTTTTTGAAGATTTCTAGACTTTGTATGTTGATGGTTTGTCTAATGCATCTAGAGCAGGTGCAGGTTTGATTCTTATTAATCCAAAAAGGATTATTATAGAATATGCACTATATTTCAAATTTTTTGCTATCAATAATGGAGCAGAATATGAAGCTCTAATTATAGGATTAAAAATAGCGAAGAAATTGAGGACAGACCATATGAAGATCTACAGTGATTTCCAGCTGATGGTAGAACAAGTCAATAATAGCTATGAAGCTCGAGAGAAAAGTATGAAGAAATACTTGGACAATGTGAAGAGTCTGATATTGGCCTTCAGCATCTTTGACATTCAGCAGATACCAAGAGCAAAAAATACTAGGGCCGACCTACTATCCAAGTTAGCTACTCTGGCTGCAAATGAATTGCCTAAGAAGGTTTTCTATGAAGTTATTCAGCACCCAGGTTCAGAGGAATCTAAATCAGTAATGCAAGTGGATCCTAAGCCCAACTAGACTGACCCTTTAATCTTATACCTCAAAGATGGCATCCTCCCCAGGGATCCTAAAGAAGCTCAAAAGTTGAGAAATCAAGCCTCCCAATATGTCCAATATGAAAATAAATTATATAAGAGGTCTTACTTCTTGCCGCTTCTTAAATATCTCCGATCATCTGAAGCTGACTACACCCTGAGAGAAGTTCATGAGGGAGTATGTGAAAACCACATCGTAGCTAGATCATTATCCTACAAACTACTCTAACAAGGATATTATTGGCCAACTATGCGCAGGATGCCATTGATTATGTGAGAAGTATGATCGTTGTCAGAGGAACATCAATACTCAAAGACAGCCAGCCTCTTAGCTCACACCTTGAAGTGCTCCATGGCTATTTGCATAGTGGGGGATGGACATACTTGGGCCCTTTTCCATAGCATCTGGATAGCAAAAATTTCTCTTGATGTAGTGGACTACTTCATCAAGTGGATTGAAGCCAAATCCCTAGCAAAGATTACTGAAGCTAAAGTACAGAACTTCATCTGAAAGTCAATAGTTTGCAGGTTTATCCTACCTCAGACACTAATCACCGACAATAGGTGCCATTTTGCAAGGACAAAGTTTGCTAAATTCTATAAAAATTTGAATATTTTTCATCATTTTATATCTATAACTCATCCTCAAGTGGATAGTGAGGCTGAGGTAACTAACAGAACTCTGTTACAGGAGATCAAGACAAGACTTGAAAGGGAAAAATGCACATGGATGGACGAACTCTATCATGTGCTCTGGGCTTATAGAATTATCCAAAGATTGCCAACTGCAGAAACTCAATTTGCTTTGGCTTTTGAGACTGAGGCGGTCATACCAGTTGAGCTTGGACTTTCCTCAGCGCAAGTTGAAGGCTTCGATGAATAGAATAATTTATAAGACCTCAGGACAAATCTTGATCTGCTAGAAGAAAAAAGAAAGAGGACCCAAATTCGAATGACAGCTTATAAATAAAAAGTAGCTCGCTACTACAATTCTAGATTTAAAAGTAAAATCTTCAAAGTCGAAGATCTAGTGCTGCGAAGAGTAGATATCTTCCAGCCACAAAATCAAAGCAAGCTTGCTCCAAACTGGAAAGGCCCTTATAAAGTTATGAAAATCATCCAATCAGGAACTTACCTACTTAAAGAAGCTTGAAGGGGCCACACTCCCCCGACCCTAGAACTCAGAAAATTTGTGAATATATTACCAATAACCTCATTTCAATAAAATTTTCATACTTTAACATCCTTATTTTTTGTGCAAAACTATGCGATGATAGGAAATTACTTGACGAAACTTCATTTTCAAATGAGGAAGAAGGCCTTCGATTTTTAAACAGGAGATTACCACATCTTAACGAAGATAAAGACCTCTAGTTCTTAAACAAGAGGTAATGAAAAGAGGCCCTCTCAATAGTCATTTTGTATCCCGATAATCTTGTTAGGAATAGGAGATAAACCTCATCCTAATAAGGATAATAGTCAACCATGCCAGGAATAGAAGGTGGACCTTATCCTGACATGGATGAAGACCTTCACGAGAGATTGAAGGCCTTCAGTTCTTAAACAGGATGTAATGAAGAGATATCCTCTCAACAGTTCTTTTGTGCCCTGGTAACCTTGTTAGAAATAGGAGGTGAAGCTCGTCCTAATAAGGATAATAGCCAACCACGTCAGAAATAAAAGATGGACCTTATCCTAACATGGATGAAGACCCTTACGAGAGATTGAAGACCTCCAATTCTTAAACAGGAGGTAATAAAGAGAAACTCTCTCAACGGTCCTTTTATGTTCCAATAATCTTGTTAGGAACAGAAGGTAGACCTCATCCTAACAAGAATGATAGCCAACCATGTCAGAAATAGGAGATGAACCTTATTTTGACGTGGATGAAGATCCTTACGAGAGATTGAAGACCTCCAGTTCTTAAATAAGAGGTAATGGAGAGAGACCCTCTTAATGATCCTTTTTATGCCCCAGTAATCTTATTAGGAACAGGAGATGAACCTCATCTTAACAAGAATAATAGCCAACCACGTCAAAAATAGAAGATGGACCTCATCTTGATGTGGCTGAAAATTCTTATGAGGGATTAAAGGCCTTCAGTTCCTAAATAGGAGGTAATGAAAAAAAGCCCTCTCAACGGCCCTTTTGTGTCCCGATAATCTTGTTAGGAATGAAAAGTAGATCTCATCCTAATAAGGAAGATAACCAACCATGTCAGAAATAGAAGATGGATCTCATCCTGATGTGGATGAAGACCCTTATGAGGCATTGAAGGCCTCCGATTCTTAAACGGGAGGTAAAAGAGAGAGGTCCTCTCAATAGCCATTCTGCATCACAGTAACCTTATTAGGAATAGAAGGTGGACCTCATCCTAATAAGTATGATAGCCAACCATGTCAAGAACATGAGGTGGACGTCATCCTGACATGGATGAAGATCCTTATGAGGGATTAAAGGCCTCCGATTCTTAAACAAGAGGTTCATCTCATCTTAATGAGGATGAAGATCTTTGATTCTTAAATAGAAGGTAATGAAGAGAGGCCCTCTCAATGATCCTTTTGTGTCCTGGCAACCTTGTTAGGAACAGAAGATAGATCTCATCCTAGCAAGGATGACAGCCAACCACATTAGGAACAGGTGATCCCATCCTGATGTGAATGAAGACCCTTACGAGGGATGTGAAAATCTTCAATTATTAATAAGAAGCCAGCTACATTAGGAACAAGAGGAGGACCTCATCCTAATGAAGTTAAAGACCATCACAAAGGGTATCAAAGCTCCTGATTTCTAAATAGGGAGAAAAGCTAATTCGTAAAGTTTGGAGGATCCTTGCTTATGAATAAGGAGGATGCACTGACTAAATGTAGAATTGAGATCATCATTCTAAAGCAACATCAACATCAAACATAAGGCAGAAATCAAGAGAACAACAAGTATTGAATCTATATAGAATACAAGAAGAGCAATCAAAAGAAGCACAATTTCATTAAACCAAAGTTCGATACAAAGGTCTCAAAGACCAACTACATCAAAAAAATAAGAGAGAGAGAAAGAAGAAGAAGAAGGATGAAGTCATATTCGGACTTCAGACTTCCAGCCTTAGTCATTATAAGGGAGTGCTTCAAGTCGTCTACCTTCTCCTTAAGATCCCGCCTCGCTACCAAGCTTTCGCCCAGTAACTTTTGGGATCTCCGAAAGTCATCCTCCACTTCTCTCAATCTCCTTCTCAAAACAGCAGACTTGACCTCAACAACCTTCACCAAATTTTTCTAATGAGTCATTTGGATCTTGAGCTGGAGCAGTTCGGCCTTATCCTTCTCATGCATCTTAGAAAGACTTTCCATGGTGTGTTTCAAAAAAGCAATTTCCTCTGACACTCTGCTTGAGCTGACTTGAGCCCCATCAGCTAGCCACTTCTAGAGTCAGGCTATCTTCTCATCAACCTTTCGAAGTTTCCGCCGAAGTTCAATGATTTGGTCGCTCCAATCGAGCCTATAGCTATAGTATGTAGGATCTGGTGTGGTGCTCCCAAGCCTTAGAGGACAATAGGAGGAGCCAGGGTGTTAGCTCCAGGAGTCTAGGATGGGTGTGAGTCCTAGAGCTAGGACAGAAGTTGTCCTAGATGAAGGCGATGTGTAGCCCTACACGAACTCGAGATTCAGGTGTGAGGATCTTGAGGGGCTTGGTAGTTGCTCCAAAGACCTGAGATACAAGATGGAGTAAAGGATCAAAGTCAGTAGAAGAATCAGTCAAGATAAGGGACTGACACACATATGGGCTGGCTCGAATATGCAGTCAAGCCAGCTCGAAATGAGATCGAGCCGACTCGAAGTGTAGTCGAGCCGACTGTCTCAAGTAGATAAAAGGTAGGATTCGAACGAGATGCAATCGAGCCAGCTCGGCTATTGAGAGAGCCAGCTCGATGGTGGCAAACAGAATTGGATGGAATTTTTTGTTTGGGATCTTAAAGCCTGGTCCAACAAGGTCTTAAGATGGCTAACACATGTATGGATCAGATTTAGATCCAGGGAATGAGAGCATGTAAGATATGGGTGCACATGGGCTTGTGAGTGCTTTCATGTATTGAATTAGTCTAGGAGAGCTTTTCAGTTGGGGTTGGGTTTATTAGAATTTATGTGGTATAGTAAAAATTCTAGGATATATAAATTCAGGCATTGTAATCTTTATAAGGAGTGGAATCAATATACAATTTTTCTTCTTAACTCTCTTCTCTTTTTTCTCTCTGGTTCTAATGCCAAGTCCTAGGTGCCGCCATCAATCTTTGTTCTTCATCGTATTTTTGAATTAACATCCAGATTCATATAAGAGATCAGATCTACGACTTGAAGGGAAATCCTGATTTTTCGATCCAAGTTCGTTCAGATCTGATCAGATCAAAAGATATATTTCAAAAATTTTTCTCTTTGATCTGTATCAAATTTAGGATGTTTTAGATCTGATTCTTATTATTTTAATAAATAAAATAAAATAAGAATAAATTAAATTAAATTTAATTTACCTAATTTGGATAATCCTATTATCCGTTGATGATCCTGTTTGCAGCAGAAGATTCTAGATCTAGCCATGCAAGCGCCTGGCCTCTACTGGTATCCACTCATGCTAGATCTGGAGATCCTCTTCTTCTCTATCATGTCTCCAAAAATCAGATCTGGATCTGATCTGGAGGATCTTCAAAACTCCTTTTGAAGATCAGCAGTCGTCCTTTGCAGCAGTGCAGCCTTCTTGCTTTTGATCTCCTTTCTTTGATCTGGATCGCACCAACCAAGCTCCAAAACTATTTTGGACGTGGAGAGGAGAGGGAGAAGAAGCTTTGGCATGGAGGAGGAGAGGAGAAAAGGCCTTGGGGCATATGGAAACTCTGATCTCAATCCATCTTTGAGTTGGGCGCAGGGTCTTATTTATAGACTACCTGTGATCCAACTCCTCTTCTTCCCAACCAATCACAACCCTTTGTGAAATCAGATCTAAATCTGATTGGTGGGAATAGAGTCCCCTGGATTCCTCCTTAGAGGGCGCCTAAGACCAGTCAAACTTGGTTCTTAGAAGAACTCTAATTGGAATCCAAAAGGAAGGTGGAGTCCTTGTCCAACAAGGACTCCTAGGCGCCTCCAACTTGGGCACACGCCAAGGGTGGCGTGCGCCCTCCTCCTTGCCAGGTTCTGGCAGGGGGACAGGCCCCCACCAGCTCTCCAATAGGTGCATGACATGTGGTCAAAAGTCAAAGTGTCAATGGTCAACGTTTGACCAGTCAAAGGTAGACTTTTGACCAAAGTCAAAGAACAAGAAATGGCAGGTGACCAAAAATGGCAGGTAATGTCTTACAAAATAAGACAACCTTTTCTGACTTGGACAACCTCCAGTCAGACCATATGAAGGCCTCTGATTGAGCACAAACTCCTTTGGCTCAGACAGGACAACTTATTTATGATAGTAAAAGAAGAACGTTAGGTTCAATCGAGTGCTAGCACGATTTCCTTGAACCTAATTGAATCTCATTCAGATCAATTGAACTAGATCAGTTCAATTGATGATCACCAGATTCAAACCCTTGTTTGTGTGACCCAGTTAGGTTCAGTTCTGTATGGTAATGGGATATGTCATGATCTCTATCATCGACATCATCGAAACTCCTTTCGATGGATCAGAACTCTTCTGATTCGAACAGCTAGAATGATCGATCATCTAAATCATTCTAATTGCTCCCAAAATCCACCAGTGACACCTAGCAGTATATGGTGGCAACCCATCAGAGCTGAATGCGAACCTCTTGGTGCAGCTACCTGTGTGTGATTCAAGTTCTTCTATCTTGAGCCCCGATCAGATTAGGGTTAAGGTGAACTCGTCAAACCCTAGTCTCTGTCATATGATGTAATCATTCGATTCGAGTCCAATGTGAAAATCTAAATAGAAACTCTTTCTATTATTTCACTCTGCCATGGCCATGGGCTTCTGGACTTGATTCTCATGATCATCATAGGGCTGCTCCTCTACCACCGAGGTAGATAGATTCCATCTTGATGCAATCCAGTTCCTACAATGAACATGCTATAGCCAACATACACCTCAGGGTTCCATATGGCTAGGAGACCGAGTAATGGTGTAGTCAAACTATAACACCCTCAAGGTGAACTGCCGATGCATCCTCAGGTCAAAGAACCAGACACACTACTGCAGCATCGAGTCAGTCATTGACGAGAAGGTAGACTCCCTAATGACTACTCGAGGTGGTCACGCTCAGTGCCCTCGTTCTCTAACGAGTACCTGTACTCTCGCTCCGGTGTCTCCACACCGTAGACTCAAGACTCATCTACTAAAGAGAAGCGATTGTACACCAACCTTCCGGATCAATCACCATCCTCGTGATGATCCTATGGTCGGGAGCATTTTATGAGTTAATAATGATTATTCATGTCTTAAATTTTCAACTCTTGAAAATATGAATTATCATTACCATTAACTCAAAGGATGTATCACAGACACTAAATACACATATGTGATAGAAAATAACCCATTTTATTGATTTTAGTCAAAATTATAATTTTGCCCCTAGAAGTGTATTACAAGTGTCAGCCAATTCTGGCTTCTAGGGCACATATATCTAACAATCTCCCACTTGTCCTAAAGCCAATTGGCTACAAGTCTAAGTCCCATCTTCTCAAGGTGGGCTTCGATCTTCTGCTGGCCCAACGGCTTTGTAAGTGGGTCTGCCACATTATCTGTGGAGTTGACTCTCTTGACCTCGACGTAACCCTTCTCGAGGTAATCGCGGATGAGGTGGTATCGCCGCTCAATGTGCTTGGATTTCTGGTGAGACCTCGGCTCCTTAGCAAGGGCTATGGCGCCATTGTTGTCGCAGTATAGAGGAATGGCATCTGATGGCATTACTCCAATTTCTGCAGCAAACTTCTTGTACCAGAATGCTTCCTTCGCAGCCTCTGATGCAGCGATATATTCTGCTTCCATGGTGGAATCTGCTATCACAGTTTGCTTGGAACTCTTCCAGCTGACAGCACCACCATTGCACACAAACAGACTCCCAGATGTCGACTTTCGATCATCTATATCGGACATGAAATCCGAGTCTGTGTATCCCTGGACTTGGAGTTCTCCATTACCAAAGACCAACATCATATCCTTAGTTCTTCTCAAGTACTTAAGGATACATTTCACAGAAGTCCAGTGTTCTTCACCTGGATTTGACTGATATCTGCTTGTGACACTCACAGCATGGGCTATATCAGGTCGTGTACATAGCATGGCATACATGAGGCTCCCTATTGCAGAAGCATAAGGGATCTTGCTCATGCGTTCTATTTCCTCAGGTGTGCTGGGGCACATCTTCTTGGAAAGATGAATACCATGTCTGAAGGGTATTAATCCCCTCTTAGAGTTTTCCATACTAAACCTCTTTAGTACTTCCTCTATGTACATCTTCTGTGAAAGTCCTAGCATCCTATTCGGTCTATCCCTATAGACCTTAATTCCTAGAATAAAGGATGCTTCACCTAGGTCTTTCATGGAGAATTCCTTGGACAACCACATTTTGACTGATGTCAACATGGGAATATCATTCCCAATAAGGAGGATGTCATCCACGTACAATACGAGGAAGACAACAGCGCTCCCACTGACCTTTTTGAAAACACATGGTTCCTCTTCATTTTTGATGAAACCAAACTTTTTGATCACATCATTGAAACGAGTGTTCCAGCTCCGAGATGCTTGCTTAAGTCCATATATGGACCTTTGCAGCTTGCAAACCTTGTGATCAGTATCACTGGATGTGAAACCTAGCGGCTGTTCCATATAGATATCTTCCTCAAGATATCCATTTAAGAATGCCGTTTTCACGTCCATTTGCCATATTTCATAATCGAAATAGGCTGCAACGGCAAGCAATGTGCGGATGGATTTTAGCATAGCCACTGGGGAAAAGGTATCCTGATAGTCAATGCCTTCGCGTTGACTATAACCTTTTGCCACTAGTCTAGCCTTGAATGTCTCCACATTCCCATCTGCACCAATCTTTCTCTTGAAGATCCATTTACACCCAATAGGTACTATACCTTCTGGTGGATCTACCAAGGTCCAGACTTGGTTTGAGTGCATCGAGTCAATTTCTGACTGCATTGCCTCTAGCCATTTCTCGGAGTCGATATCTGATATCGCCTCGTTGTAGGTTTTGGGATCATCACCATGAGCACCATTACCTATGAGGAACATTTTCCTCTACTTCCTCTGAAATAATACCTAAGTATCTTTCAGGGGGATGGGAAAACTCTTTCCGATCTACGAGGTGGAGGAGGTAGTGTTCTTATTGGCTCAACCTGATTTGGTTCCAATTGGTCCTTAGCTCGTTGTACTTGTGAGACTTTCTCATCAAGCTTAATCTGCTTTCCAATGCCGCTATCTTGAATAAACTATTTTTCAAGAAAGATGGCATGTCGACTCACAATCACATTGTGGTCTTCTGGAATGTAGAAATAGTATCCTAATGACTCTTTAGGATATCCTATGAATCGAGCTCTAAAGGACCTAAACTCTAACTTGTCCGCTTGTTGTCTTTTGACATGAGCCGGACAACCCCAAATTCTGAGATGACTCAGACTTGGTTTCTTACCGTGCCATATCTCATACGGTGTGGTAGGAACGGTTTTAGAGGGAACCCTATTCAGTAGATAGAATTGAAGTTAACAATGAATGTCCCCAAAGAAAATCAGGGAGGTCTGTGAAGCTCATCATGGATCGAACCATATCCAATAGAGTCCGATTTCTCCGTTCTGAAACCCCGTTGAGTTGAGTGTTCCTGGTGGAGTCCATTGAGAGACTATGCCATTTTTCCTTTAAGATAGTCTAGGAATTCCCGGCTAAGGTATTCACCTCCTCGATCTGATCGAAGAACCTTAATGGGTTTTCCAGTTTGTTTTTCTACTTCATGTCTGAATTCTTTGAACTTTTCAAAAGCTTCAGACTTGTGTCTCATAAGATACACATACCCATACCTAGACAGATCATCGGTAAAGGTAATGAAGTAGACAAAATTGCCTCTAGCCGGCACATCAAATGGGCCGCACACATCAGTATGTACTAGGGCAAGGAGATCTGTGGCCCTCTTCCCCATGTCCAACAAAAGGGAGTTTAGTCATTTTGCCTTGAAGACAAGATTCACAAGTTGGATATGACTCGAAAGTCAATGGACTCAATAGCCCATTTTTCTCCAATTTGTTGATCCTATCTTCTGCTATATGACCTAATCTCAGGTGCCATAGATATCTGTCGTTTGGACTATCCCTAGGTCGTTTGGCATTCACGTTTTGCTCGATAGTTAGAATAGGTACATCAATATGTAGCTGATAAAGACCATTAATAAGGAAACCATTTGCAATTTTATTTCTTTTATAAAGAATGTTACAATGGTCCTTAAAGAAGGTAATCACATAGCCTTCTTGTGCTAAGCATGAAACAGAAATCAAATTCCTGCTAGCTGCAGGCACATAATAACAGTCTTTCAAAACTAAGTCTAAACTAGATGGTAATTGAAGAGGGTATGTTCCCACGGCTACTGCAGCAACTCTTGCTTCATTACCAACGCGTAGTAGGATCATGTCTCCATCCCTCAACCTCTTGCTATCCTCAAGACCCTGCATAGGAAGTGCACAGATGAGCACTAGAACCAGAGTCAAGCACCCAACTGGATGCAGAAGAAACCGTAAGGTTAGACTCAATAACGAGCATACCTCCAGAAGGACCTTCCTTCTTGTTCTTCAGGGTGGCCAGGTAAGTAGGGCAGTTCCGCTTCCAATGGCCGTCGCTGTTGCAATGGAAACACTTTCCTTTGACCATCGGCCTTTTCTTCGGCTTCTGCCTTCTTCTTCTTTGATCCTTCCACCTTTTGCTTTTTCACAGACTTCTTTTTCTTTCCATAAGACTTTCTTTTGGAAGAAGTCCGTTCCATAGCAAGAACTGAGCCTTTAGAACCTTTCATAGAAAGCTCAGCGGTAACCAGCATATTCATTAATTCGGCCAAGGAATTTTGAAGTTTATGCATGTGGTAATTCATGATGAATTGCCCATATGCATCAGTCAAGGATTGCAGAATAATATCGTTCTGCAGATCCAAGTCTAACTTCACACCGAGCTTCTCAAGCTCTTCCATGTCCTTGATCATTGTCAGACAGTGATCTTGGACTGACTGCCCATCACGCATCTTAGCCTTAAAAAGTCATTTCGTGACTTGATATTTGGCTGCGCGACTCTGTTCACCAAACATCTCCTGCAGGTGAGCCAACATTTGGCGAGCAGTCCCGATATCTTCATGTTGGCGCTGGAGCTCATCAGACATCGAGCCCAACATGTAATATCTGGCCTTATTATCTTCGTCTATCCATTTTTCCAGAGACGCTCTCTGTTCAGTGGATGGACGGGCTGGTAAGGTGGGAGGGTCCTGGTCCAAAACATGGGTTAACTTCTCAGAACCCAAAATAATTTTGTAGTTCCTGAGCCAATCTTTATAATTGGGTCCAGTCAGTCTATGTGTGTCCAGGATACGTGCCAATGGGTTGGACGCAGACATTTTCCTGTAGAGAGTCAAAGATTCTAGTTAGATACTGTAATTTTGACTTGACCAATTTATTTAGGAATTTTATTTTTAAACAAATTAGCTCCCACTATTTTCTCGGATCCCTACACTCCCTCTGTAGAGATGCAAAAATCTCCATGATTAATGATTTCTAGTGGGTGGTGCGGTCTCACCAACTGACTCATCACCTCACCTAACAGTTATTGGTGATGGGTTAGCCAATGAGTGAACAACTCTTGTTCAATGATTCTCTAATCATGGTGCACCCAAACTTGGTCTCTAATTCATGAATCTCACCGTATCCGGAATATTGATCCACTCCTTAGTTAAGTCAGACCCACCATTTGCATAGACTGGGTTCCTAATTGAGTCTCTCACCGTATCCAGAATATTGAGCCCAACTCATCCTCCAGCCCATAGCATCCAATGCCTAATAGACATGGTTGCATCTTCCCGGTGCAACTGAGCCACTGTATCCAGCCGAGAACAATCAACCCCGGGAAGGGCCCGCACATCTACAATGGTGGAAGACCTCAGACTTAATCTTTTCTTAGGGAGAATTGATTCAGGTCTCATTAAACTAGACTTGGCTTAGTCATAACAATTATGACTAACCTAGTGGCATGGGTTAGCTCGGATTATTGACCACCTCAGATCAGAACTGTGTCAACAGATATGGCCAGGTAAGTGAGACCGGTGGAAGGAATATGCCATTAACTCGTACAAGAATGCATTCAGGTCGAGTAGCTTCCAATTAAAAACCAGTCGGTCGTATGTGCCAAACTTACCTTAGACACCAAATTGTTGAGTCAGAACCAATTGGGTTAGCCTACAATCCAGACTCTAACCTCTGAGCCTAATTAGGTCTTGCTTGATCGTGACTCGATCTTGACCCAGACTTAATCCTATTAGGCTGGTCAATTTAAGCATTGTTGATCCCATCTAACCAACTCTTGATTCGGTTTGATCAACCGCTTAGACCTAATTGAGCTACCCAAGCCCGAACCCAGTATTATGAATATGTCTTAGATCTAAAATTCTCAATTTTAGACCTAATTAATATTTCCATAAACTTAATTCTTAATTAAGTAGGGTTCATAAACAAAAATATGCACAATAAATCCTAGGGTTTCAGGATCTAGGGTTTTGCAGAAAGTAAGTTTTGGGTTTCTGATTAAGGACGAACACGCAGCACCCCTACACATCATAAGAACACCCCATCGAATGGAAAGAGAGGGCCTTTAAACCCTTCTTCGTTCTTATGACCGGACGGCCAAGAGGAACGCCTTAATCAGGAACATGCAATACTACAAAACAGTTTTAGATCTATATCATATATCTCATATACAAATTAGATCTAATCATGGCATATTTTGCATACATCTCATGTATCAAAATCATGCATATTTTCAGATCTAAATTATCTCATAATAATCTAAAAAATTAGATTTAAATTGATCTAATCAAAATAAATTCTAATCTAGACAATTATGTAGAACTATTCTACAACTAGTCTAGACATGCATCAATCATATCTCATATGATATTTAAAATTAAATAATTTTTATTTGCTATTTTTTAGATGTTATTATAATAACTTATAATATCAAAAAATAGTAAATAAAAGATCTAAAATATGATTTAATCAGATTAAATCAAAAACATGCAAGACTATTCTATAGAACTATTCTATTTTAGAACTAGTCATGCATATCTTCCTAATCTTAGATCCAAATCATTTAATTTTAATTTTTTCTGATTTCAGATCTGATCACATCTCATGTGACATCTAAAATCACTTATTTTCTAATTAAAATAAATTTAAAATTAGATCTAAATAATTTTAGAACCATGGCTCTGATACCAGTTGAAGGGAAATCCTGATTTTCCGGTCCAGGTTCGTTCAGATCTGATCAGATCAAGAGATATATTTCAAAAATTTTTTTCTTTGATCTAATCAGATCTTGAATATTTTAGATCTAATTCTTATTATTTTAATAAATAAAATAAAATAAGATAAATTAAATCAAATTTAATTTACCTGATTTGGGTAATCCTATTACCCTGTGATGATCCTGTTTGCAGCGGAAGGTTCTGGATCTAGCCACGCAAGCGCCTGGCCTCTACCGGTATCCACTCAGGCTGGATCTGGAGATCCTCTTCTTCTCTATCACATCCTCCAAAAATTAGATCTGGATCTGATCTGGAGGATCTTCAAAACTCCTTTTGAAGATCAGCAGTCGTCCTTTGCAGCAGTGCAGCCTTCTTGCTTTTGATCGCCTTTCTTTGATCTGGATCGCACCAACCAAGCTCCAAAACTATTTTGGACGTGGAGAGGAGAGGGAGAAGAAGCTTTGGCATGGAGGAGGAGAGGAGAAAAGGCCTTGGGGCATATGGAAACTCTAATCTTCAATCATCTTTGAGTTGGGCGCAGGGTCTTATTTATAGACTAACTGTGATCCAACTCCTCTTCTTCCCAACCAATCACAACCCTTTGTGAAATCAGATCTAAATCTGATTGGTGGGAATAGAGTCCCCTGGATTCCTCCTTAGAGGGTGCCTAAGACCAGTCAAACTTGGATTCTTAGAAGAACTCTAATTGGAATCCAAAAGGGAGATGGAGTCCTTGTCCAACAAGGACTCCTAGGCGCCTCCAACTTGGGCACACGCCAAGGGTGGCGTGCGCCCTCCTCCTTGCCAGGTTCTGGCAGGGGGACAGGCCCCCACCAGCTCTCCAATAGGTGCATGACATGTGGTCAAAAGTCAAAGTGTCAATGGTCAACATTTGACCAGTCAAAGGTAGACTTTTGACCAAAGTCAAAGAACAAGAAATGGCAGGTGACCAAAAATGGCAGGTAATGTCTTACAAAATAAGACAACCTTTTCTGACTTGGACAACCTCCAGTCAGACCATATGAAGGCCTCTGATTGAGCACAAACTCCTTTGGCTCAGTCAGGACAACTTATTTATGATAGTAAAAGAAGAACGTTAGGTTCAATCGAGTGCTAGCACGATTTTCCTTGAACCTAATTGAATCTCATTCAGATCAATTGAACTAGATCAGTTCAATTGATGATCACCAGATTCAAACCCTTGTTTGTGTGACCCAGTTAGGTTCAGTTCTGTATGGTAATGGGATATGTCATGATCTCTATCATCGACATCATCGAAACTCCTTTCGATGGATCAGAACTCTTCTGATTCGAACAGCTAGAATGATCGATCATCTAAATCATTCTAATTGCTCCCAAAATCCACCAGTGACACCTAGCAGTATATGGTGGCAACCCATCAGAGCTGAATGCGAACCTCTTGGTGCAGCTACCTGTGTGATTCAAGTTCTTCTATCTTGAGCCCCGATCAGATTAGGGTTAAGGTGAACTCGTCAAACCCTAGTCTCTGTCATATGATGTAATCATTCGATTCGAGTCCAATGTGAAAATCTAAATAGAAACTCTTTCTATTATTTCACTCTGCCATGGCCATGGACTTCTGGACTTGATTCTCATGATCATCATAGGGCTGCTCCTCTACCACCGAGGTAGATAGATTCCATCTTGATGCCAATCCAGTTCCTACAATGAACATGCTATAGCCAACATACACCTCAGGGTTCCATATGGCTAGGAGACCGAGTAATGGTGTAGTCAAACTATAACACCCTCAAGGTGAACTGCCGATGCATCCTCAGGTCAAAGAACCAGACACACTACTGCAGCATCGAGTCAGTCATTGACGAGAAGGTAGACTCCCTAATGACTACTCGAGGTGGTCACGCTCAGTGCCCTCGTTCTCTAACGAGTACCTGTACTCTCGCTCCGGTGTCTCCACACCGTAGACTCAAGACTCATCTACTAAAGAGAAGCGATTGTACACCAACCTTCCGAATCAATCACCATCCTCGTGATGATCCTATGGTCGGGAGCATTTTATGAGTTAACAATGATTATTCATGTCTTAAATTTTCAACTCTTAAAAATATGAATTATCATTACCATTAACCCATAGGATGTATCACAGACACTAAATACACATATGTGATAGAAAATAACTCATTTATTGCTTTTAGTCAAAATTATAATTTTTCCCCTAGAAGTGTATTTCAAGTGTCACCCAATTCTGGCTTCTAGGGCACATATATCTAACACGACTATGGTTTCGAGCAGCTATATGCACAATACTTGGTATTAGAGCTAAGTTATGCCATAGTGATTGCGACAATATTTGGTATCAAAGTCTGATTGAGCGTGAAGGAGGAAGAAGATCAAGTTTTAATAGAGATCAGTAGTAAGGTTTAGATCTAAGATTTTTTTCAGGCTTCGTGAGGAAGGAAGTGATCTAAGGGCTGCTGTCCACCATCCCAAGTAAAGGTAATTTTAAGATCTATCTATTAGCTATTTTTTTAATCGATTTGATCATGGAGAACAGTGGGTTGTAGGTAGGATTTGAGAAGTTTGATAAAAAAAAAGTTTTACGATATGGAAGGTTAGGAAGGAGGATCTACTGATTCATATGAGGCTAGATTCGATCTTGGAGGATAGGTCAGAGGAGAGGACAGACAAGAAATAAAAATTCTTGGAGAAGAGGGCATGTGCTATGATTAGGACTTGCCTAACAGATGAGGTGCTGTATAGCATGTTGAAAAAAAAAATACCCAAGGATTTATGGTCGAGGTTACATCAGTTGTACATAGAAAAGAATATGTGGAACGAGTTGGTACTGAGGAAGCAACTATATAGCATTCGGATACAAGAGAGCGAGGATGTTGTAGGACATATTCAATGATTTGACCAAATGAGCATGGACTTGCTCAACATTGGAATAGAGTTCAAAGAGGAGAATAAGAGTTTATTTCTGTTATGTTCACTACTCGAGAGCTTCGATCCATTGGTAACTATACTATTATATGGTAAGAAAATACTGGTGTACAAAGAGATCGTATCAGTGCTAAGGTCCAACGAGCAGCAGAGATGACGAAGAGAAAGATCTTCCAAGAGGATCTCATGGTGTCAGAGAGGCCCAAGCAAAAAAAGAAGAATAATCAGCAAAGGGACAACAAGGGATCCAAGAAATACTTCAAGTGTGGTGAAGCACAGCACTTTAAGCAAGAATGTCTGCTTTGAAAGAAGTGCAAGGGAGGAGAAAAGTTAGATTTCATCGGTTCAATCGCTGAAAGTGAAGAGTCGAATAAAATCTTGATGATTTTAGAGGATCCTACGGGATGCAGTGTATCCGAGAAAGTTTTAAAGTGGTCCACAGAGTGCAGAGGATCCAAAGGAGTAGCGACTATGTTTGAGATACAGTGGCAGGCCCAATAGTGCAGTATTGGATGGTTTGCCTCAAGGGACTCGATTATAGAGTCAACTTCTGCGACATTAAGTGGACTTCAGTTTCAGATGGAGCACCGAATAAAGATGGCTTCACAAGTGGAGAAAGTTGTGACATGAGTTTTGAGCAGAGGAGTGCAGGAGGACCAATATCCTAGCACCAATGTCGGAGATGTACAGTTCTAGGTGGAGCAGTACGTGCAGAGGGACAGACGTAGTTCTGAAAAGATCATATCAGGATAAATGATGCAGCTATTAAGCAAAAGGATATCTACAACTCCAAAGGTGGTGCTTAGGAGCAAGCCAAGATCTTCAGTGGTGGAGACGGTCATTCCAAAAGCCTCAAAGAAAACTCAGCAGCTAAAGAAAGATGACAGTGGCAAGGTATGCACAAGTAGCTGTCAGAGTATGAATCGATAGCAGGATCGTATAGGAGGACATTGTCGGATGTGCTAAGGCTTGGATGCACTAAGATGGAGATTGTAGGATCTGATGTGGTGCTCCCAAGCCTTGCAGTGCCACAGCAGGAGCCAGGGTGTTAGCTTCGGGAGTCTAGGATAGATGTAAATCCTAGAGCTAGGATAGTAGTTATCTTAGGTGAAGATGGCGTGTAGCTCTGCACGAACTTGAGGTTTAGGTGTGAGAACCTTGAGAAGCTTGGTAGGTGTTCCAAAGACCTTAGATATAAGGTGGAATAAAGGATCAAAGTCAAAAGAAGAATCAACCAAGATAAGGAGCTAATACACAAGCGGGCTGGTTTGGATACGCAGTCGAGACGGCTCAAGCTGAGATCAAGCCAACTGAAGGTGCAGTCGAGCTGGCTATCTTAAGCAAACAGAAGATAGAGTTCAGACGAGACACAGTCGAGCTAGCTCGGCTACTAAAAGAGTCAGCTCGACAGTGGAAAATAGAACTAGATGGGATTTTTTTGTTTGGAGTCTTAAGGCCTGATCCAATAAGATCTTAAGTTAGCTAACACATGTATGGATCGAGTTTAGATCTAGGAGATGAGAGCATGTGAGACATGGGTGTACATGAGCTCGGTGAGTGCTTTCATATATTGGATTAGTCTAGAAAAATTTTTTAGCTGGGGTTAGATTTATTAGAATTTATGTGGTATAGCAGAAATCCTAGAATATATAAATTCAGGCATTATAATTTTTACAAGGAGTGGAATCAATATATAGCTTTTCTTCCTAACTCTCTTCTCTCTTTTCTCTTTGGTTCCAACGTCAAGCCCTAGGTGCTGCCATCAATCTTTGTTCTTCTTCATATTTTTGGATTAACACCTAGGTTCGTGCAAGAGATCGGATCTACGATTATGGTTCTGAGTAGCCGTAGGCACAATACTTAGTATCAGAGCTAGGTGATGCTATAGTGATTGTGATAACATTTGGTATCAGAGTCTGGTTGAGCATGAAGGAGGAAGAACATCAAGTTTCAGTAGAGATCAGTAGCAAGGTTCAGATCTAAGATTTTCTCCAGGCTTTATAAGGAAGAAAGTGACTAAGGACTGCTGTCCACCATCCTTAGTCAAGATAATTTTTAGATCGACCTATTAGCTATTTTTTTATTCGATTTGATCATGGAGAACAGTGGATTGAAGGTAAGATTTGAGAAGTTTGATGAAAAAGAAAGTTTCACGATATAAAAGGTTAGGATGGATGATCTATTGATTCATATGAGGCTAGATTCAACCTTGGAGGATAGGTCGAAGGAGATGACAAATAAGGAGTGGAAGTCCTTGGAGAAGGGGCATGTACCATGATTAGGGCTTGTTTGACAGATGAGATGCTATATGACATATTGGAGGAGAAGATACCCAAGAGTTTATGATCGAGGTTACATCAGTTATATATGGAAAAGAATATGCACAATAAGTTGGTGCTGGAGAAGCAACTATATAGCCTTCGAATGCAAGAGGACGAAGATGTTGTGCGACATATTCAGTGGTTCGATCGAATAAGCATGGACTTGCTCAATATTGAGATGGAGTTCGAAAAAGAGAACAAGAGTTTATTGCCGTTATGCTCACTACATGAGAACTTCGATCCGTTGGTAACTACACTACTATATGGTAAGAAAACACTATGAGAAGATCATATCAGTGCTAAGATCCAACGAGCAGCGAGAATGGATGACGAAGAGAGACATCTTTTAGGAGGATCTTGTGGTGTTAGAAAGGCCCAAGCAAGGAAAGAAGAAGGGTCGGTAAAAGAACAGTAAGGGATCCAAGAAGTACTTCAAATGTGGTGAAGCAGGACACTTTAAGCAAGAATGTCCACTTTGAAAGAAGTGCAAGAAAGTAGAAAAGTTAGATTCCATCGGTTCAATCGCTGAAAGTGAAGAGTCGAATGAAGTCTTGGTGGTTTCAAAGGAGCCGACGGGGTGCAGTATATTCGAGATAGTTTTGGAGAGATCCACGAAGTGCGGAGGTTCTAAAGGAGCAACAATTATATTCGAGATGCAGCGATAGGCCCAGCAGTGTAGCATTGGATGGTTGGCCTCAAGGAACTCAGTTACAGACTTAGCTTCTGCGGCATCAAGTGGACTTTGATTTTAGGTGGAGCATCGAGCAGAGGTGGCTTCATAGGTAGAAAAAGTTTTAACACGAGTTTTAAGCAGAGGAGTATAGGAGGACCAATGTACAAGCACCAACATCAGAGATGTACGTTTCAGGTGGAGCATTACATGCAGAAGAACAGGCGTAGTTCTGAGGAGATCGTGTCAGGATATGCAGCGGGTGCCGGCATAAGATTATTGTAGATTCTTCATGAAAGTCTAAGATAAATGATGCAGCTATCAAGCAAAAGGGTATCTACAACTCCAAAGGTGGTGCTTAGGAGCAAGCCAAAGTCTTCAATGGTGGAGGCAGTCATTTCAAAAGCCTCAAAGAAAACTCAGCAGCTAAAGAAAGATGGTAGTGGCAAGGTATGCACAAGTAGCTGTCAAAGCGTGGATCACTAGTAGGATTGTGTAGGAAGATATTGTCAGGAGTGCCAAGGCTTGGATGCACCAAGATGGAGATTGTAGGATCTGATGTGGTGCTCTCAAGCCTTAGGGTGCTACAGCAGAAGTCAGGATGTTGGCTCCAAGAGTCTAGGATGGATGTGAGTCCTAGAGTTAGGATAGTAGTTGTCTTAGGTGAAGGCGGCGTGTAGCTCTGCACAGACTCAAGGTTCAGGTGTGAGAATCTTGAGAGACTTGGTAGGTGCTCCAAAGATCTGGGATACAAGATGAAGCAAAGGACCAGAGTCAGGAGAAGAATCAGTTAAGATAAGAGGCTAACACACAGACGGGCTGGCTCAGATACACAATCGAGCTGGCTGTCTTAAGCAAATAAAAGACAAGATTCGGACGAGATGTAGTCAAGCCAGCTCGGCTACTAAAAGAGTCGGCTCGATGGTGGAGAATAGAATTGGATGAGATTTTCTATTTGGGGTCTTAAGGACTGGTCCAATAAGATCTTAAGTTAGCTAACACATGTATGGATCAAGTTTAGATCCAGGGGATGAGAGCATGTGAGACATGGGTGTACATGGGCTCGGTGAGTGCTTTCATGTATTGGGTTAGCCTAGGAGAGTTTTTCAGCTAGGGTTGGATTTATTAGGATTTATGTGGTATAGCAGAAATTCTAGAATATATAAATCCAGGCATGGTAATCTTTACAAGAAGTGGAATTAATATACAACTTTTCTTCCTAACTCTCTTTTCTCTCTGGTTCCAACACCAAACCCTATGTGCCACCATCAATCTTTGTTCTTCTTAATATATCTAGATTAACATCTAGATTCGCGTAAGAGATCGGATCTATGACTATGGTTCCAAGCAGTCGTTGGTATAACACTTAGTATTAGAGCTAGGTGATGCCATAGTGATTGTGACAACAATTGTATGAGTCTTCAACCATACATCATTGATTCTGAAGCTTTAAGAATCTTTTAGACAAGTCCCAACCGTATTCTTCTCAGTTAGTGGATCAGGTCGAGCTCCTCTCCAATAGTTAAATTTTCTCCTTTGCTGCTCTGAGCTTGACTTTGAGAGATCTAATTTTTGCAGTCAAAGTCTAAGACTTCTCGCCATCATGCTTCTTGGTCTCTTCTAGTTCTTTACTTAAATGATACTTCTTTATAGTGTATTCCTTAAAAAATTATTTCGATGACTGACGTAGGTGATTGATTTTGATAGCAGCTTCGGTATGATTTTTTTTAGATTTTTTGAGTTCGTCTTCAGTCTTTTCCAACTTCTTCTTGACTTGACGAACTTCTCTCCTCAATTTTTTTTATGTGAGCCTTCAGGGGGATAGCATGAGGTAGTAGTTTCGCTTCGGGTGGAGACTGTGCTTAATATATAAACGTATCACAATGCGAAGGTATGACAAAAAAAAATAATTTTATTAACTAAAATATTTGAGTACATGAAGGGTAGAAAGAAAAGAAAAGGTATAATTGTCAGAGGTCTCAAACCTCTAGAAGTGGAGCAGCGGAAGAACTCGGTGTAGCCTCAGCTAGTGCAAGCTCCTCAGCAGGTGCGGAGATGGGTTCAGCAAGCTCAGTAGTAGTAGCCTCGGCATCTAGAAGATCAACTTTGGCCACAGGAAGCTCCATCTCATCTTCAAAAGATTCTCCTGCTAAGAAGCCGAGATCCAGCTTTGGAAACTTCTCTATGACCCTCACTTGGCAGAGCTCGAATCCCTTGATAAAGGCTTCCTGAGAGAATGCCACCTTGATGTTCCTTTGCTCCTCTAAAGATTTAAAGGAGGAAATAGCTTCCTCCGTAGCTTCGATGACTCGCTTCTTCTCTTCAACGATCTTGGCCTCAACTTCCTTCCTTTTCTCCTCCTCCAAGACCAGTGCAGCCTTCAACCCCGCTATGGCCTGTTCTTCTCTAGTAAGCACCTCTTGCAAATGCTCAACCTCAATCAAAAGGCACCCCACTTCTGCCTTATATCCTTGGGCCACCTCCGCAGCTTTTGAGGCCTCAACTTTCTGAGTATTGATCACCTTAATATTGACAATCAGTTGTTGACCAACCAGCAAATGGCAAAATCAATTATGCCATTGAAGAATCCATAATCAAACTTGAAAAAGAAAAAAAGATTACTACCTCAATGTTGATCCTATGATTGATTTTGATGATTGCCAAATTTTGAGTATTTGAGTATTTAACCATGTATTTCATGAGTGGATGTAGGTCTTTTTAGATATTTAAATTGAAGAATCATTTCAAAAAAAGATCTACAAAAATTCATCAAATCAAGATTCTTAAAGAAAAGATTTTTCTTAAGCTTTCAAAGATCAGAAGAAAGAGAGCTCTTTGACCAAAACAAGCAAGACATAAAGTAGAAATCAAATAAAAATCAAATCTCCATGATTGGTGCAAAAAATTTCTCAAATAGTCTTCGTGCAGTTTTCAAGACATCTCAAAATTTTTTCAATAGCTCTCAAGTGGACTGGCATGCCCAAAGTGCTGTTCTGACATGGTTTCGAGATGTCTCAAGAGAATCTTAAGAGCTTTCAATCTCAGATGATAGAAATCTAGTTTCTGTATCTTAAGAGCAAGAGGTCTCGTAGGATTTTTGAGAGGTCTTGCAGTTCCTGCGAGACATCTCGATTTAGAATCGAGAGCTCTCGAAATTTGGTGAGAGGTCTCATAAAAAATCGAGAGATCTCATTCTGCATAGACAACCTTCAATAAATAGTTTGCAATGACTATTTTTTGACCTCAACAGCTATTTCAGAGCTTCCAATGGCTAGAACTCTCACTCCAACCATCTCTAAAGATATTTAAAGATAGAGAATCAATTGAAAAATAAGAATTAAGAGATTTAAAGAGAGAATCTTTCAGTTTTGGTGAGAAACATTGAAAATCCAAAGAAAAAAAAAGAGAGAAAAGTTGTGCACAGATCTCAGCGAGCATTCAAAGCAAACTTCTCCAACATCTTCCACATCCTCTCAAGCATAATTTGAAGAAAAGCCAAGCTTCAATCGAGCGCGTCATCGGCTTCTTCTTTAGAATTTAAAAGAGCTTAAATTTATTTTTACTTTTATGCTGAATTTTTATACTTATATTTTTTATTTCTTTACAAGTTTTTTTAGAGAAAGAAACTTGGGAATTAGGCCCATCCAAGCTTAGAATTGGACAACGTAGGTTTTGGTTGGTGAGCCCAAAAAATCAACTGGGTTATTAGTGAATCCAAAAAACTAACAGTGTTAGATTTTGGTTGGTGCTTCGATGAAAATCAACTAGATTTGTTTATGAGCCTGAAAAAATAAACACATTGTAATCAAGAGTAGATTATAGTGAAAATCCTAAGAAAAGCTTAGAAAGTGGACGTAGGAGTGGATTGCTCCGAATCACTATAAAATCTTATGTATTTGTGTTGTGCTTTCAATTCTTGCTTCACTTACTTTATTATTTATTTAGATTAGCTTTCAAATTTTTTTATAGCATTTGCTTATCCTAAAATCGCTGCTGCTTATATTATTTACATTTCAACCACACCACTTAAGTTAAAATTAAAGCACACCTTATTTAAAAAGTAAATTTGGTTAAATTTTTTTTAGAAACCCAATTCACACCCCCCCTTGGGTTGTAACCTCTGGGCAATAATTGGTATCAGAGCATTTGCTCTGTTATTGATTATTGACCTAACCATCTAGGGCAAAAGATCAATGGCAACTCAAATGGCATCTTTGTTTAGTGAAGGATATTCCATAGATAAACCTCTACTTTTTAATGGTTATAATTACATACATTGGAAAATTAGAATGAAAATTTTTATACAATCACATGACTATAATCTATGAAAAATTATTGTCAATGGCCCTCATACACAAAATACATCATTTGTTGATGAAGAATTAATACATCTAAATGCTAAGGCTTTAAATATGCTTTATTATTCATTAGATATAAATATGTTCAATCTAATTTCTTCTTATATTTTTAGCAAAATAAATTTGGAAGAAATTGGAAAGAACTTATGAGGGAGCAAATCAAGAAAAAACATCAAGCTCCCAAGAAGACAAGAAAGCTTACCCCAACTTATGCCTCATGACTCATAAGGACGAAAAGAAAAAGAAAAAGAAAAAGAAGGCATTCATAAAGGGGGAGCAAAGCAAAGAAGAGAAAAATAAGAAAGAGAAAGAAAGTATTATAAATCTTTGCCTCATGACCATGAAGATGAGGTAAATCCTAAAAATTCTTCTGACTTTATATTTGATAAATTATATAAAGCATTTAATGACTTAATGGATGAATTTAAAAAATTAAGATTCAAAAATAAAGAACTTAAAAGATCAAATCTTCTTTTAGCTAAAAAAATGAATGAGCTTTTAATTGAAACAGAAGATTTCTTGAAAGAAAAAAATTTTTTGGTTGAAAAAAAAATAAAATATTGATTGAGCAAGATGCTTTTTTGAAAGAAAAGCAAAGTTTAGTTGAAGAAAAGCAAATTTTTTTAAAATCTAAAAGCTCTCTTTTGAAAGAAAATGCAAAACTAAGAAAAGATATTGAAAATTTAAAATCCATACTTGAGAAGTTTACACTTGAATCACAAAAGCTTCAAGCAATGTTAAACAATCAAAAAGTTATTTTCAATAAAGCTAAAATTAGATATAATTCTTTAAAAAAAAAATTTATTAAGAATATGTTCACTAAATCTTCAACTAAAAATCTCTCTATTAGATGCTTCAAATATAACAAAGTTAGCCATAAAATTTTAGAATGTAACATTAAAAGAATTGGCCAAACTTTAATTAAACAAATTTGGGTTCCAAAAGGAACTATGTGCTCTAACTCCAATGGACCCAAGATGGCTTGGAAATTAAAAGTTAGCAAATGATTTTATAGGTACGCTAAGGATCCAATTAAATGAAAAGAGAAAAATTTTTTAATGGATGCCTTGAAAATAAAAATGGATGGGTGATGATGTTGGTAAAATCTAAACTTTTCTCTCATCATATCATCAATGAGTGTTAAAATTATTTTGATTGATTAAATTCATTGATTAATATGTATGCATATGATAACTTTTTTCATATTTTAATAAATATATTTGATTTTGATGATTTTAATAATTTAAATATTTTAATTTTTAAATTAACATGCTCTCCTCTATATATCTTGTTATGTATGAAATGCATTTATCTTAAAAATTTAGCATGATATTTCAAGCCTCCTCATATCAATTTTACAATTGATGAATATAATTTAAAAGATGATCAATTGGGTATAAATATTTTAATTATCAAACCCATAAGAGAAACTAAGTTTGACAATCCCCCATAAGATGCTTAAATTTTGAAATATTTCAAAAAAAAATTATATGATCTAAGTACTTGAAAATAAAATATTTAATTATAAAAATTAAGTGCTTGATGTAGTCATCTGCATTGCATCTTAGATTTACCTCTAAGAATTTGAAATTTTTTAGTTGAACCAAATCCCATAGAACCATTATCTAGATCCTCCTTAATTTGATCATACTTGATTTTCTTTATTTGATCTTATCCTATTTGGTTATTGAAACTCTCTCAATTGATTAATTTTTAATTTTATAAATTAATTTAAATATCTTTCTTGATTATTGATTTGATTGCCTTTTCTTATCTTAAAAAGAGAATTTTTTGATGAACATTCATACTTTGTTCTAATTGAATGATTTTGAAAATTAAATTTGAGAAATAGTTGTCTTGAATCTTTTGAAGTTGATATCAAGCAAGATATTTCAAAAAAGTTATCATTTATTATTAAAGCAAAACTTTTAAAGAGAACTTAATTTTAAGTAATTGGTATTAAATAGCTCACTATTTATCATGTATTTAATTGATTTATCTTTTGGCTAAAGGAGAAGAATGACTTTATTTCAAATCTAGTTTTGCACCTCTATATCATTTGATATAATATCATTTGAGATAAATTTAAAAATTCATATCTTTTCTAAAACTATAATTACTTGATTTTTCTTAAGAAAAGGAAGAGATCATATTTTGAAGAATAACTTAAAATCTCTTTATGGTGTATCTTCACTAATTTGCTAATATCAACTCAAATTGATTTATTTGAATCAATTTATCTTTATCAAATTCAAAACTAAAATTATTGGTATCAAGCTAAATTTGTAAATTAATCTTTAAATGGTATTGAACCAAGAATATCATGATTTAGTCTTAATTTCAGCTTAATTGGTATCAAGACAATCTTTCAAAGAAATGGCTTTGTTTGCTAAAGTAAGAATAAGAAAATATTAAAGAAGAATTGATCATTTATTTTAAAAAAAACTTTGAAATTAATTTTTTTTAAATTTTAGAAAATCTAAATTTAGTGGTTAAATTCATATTAAATATGCTTGATTTGAAAGAAAAAGAAAAAAAAAATTTGTAAGCTAAAATAATCGACCCAAAGTTATGAAAAATAGGTGGAGATAATATTATTAAAATATTAAAAGAAAAATGAACTCTTGGTATCTCTAAAATAAGAGAAGAAATATTTTTTTATCTTAATTTGATTGAAAATTTTGATTAATTTATTTTGAGATAAATATATTTTGATCTTAAGTTCTCAATCAATTAATTTATAATCTTCTTAAATTGGGCTTTCATATATTTATTCAATTTAGTTTACTTTAATTAATTGCTATATCATTCTTGATAACTATTCAGAGTGAAATTAAATTTAAAACATATGTTTACTCCAAGAAATGAATCTTTAAACTCAAATTTGAAACTTATTTAAAAACTTAAATTTGATACTAAATTTTTTATGTGCATTACAAAATTCTTATGAATTATTTATATTGATGTAATTTTTACTCAAAAAAATAAATTTAAAAATGTATCTATTTATTACTTTGATACTGCTTATTTTACTTTGTTCGATACATTCTCGATACATACCTTTTTTAAACTTAATTGACTAAATTTTTTTTAAAAAAAGATTAAATATTAAAATATATACTATGCTTGATTTCATGATTAAATTCTTTGAAAAGCTCTATTCTCCTTAAAACTTAAAAGTGCATATCTCAAAATCAGATTGAAAAAAGATCATATTCATTTACAAAGGGGGAGAGCCTTTATTATTTGAACTCAAGCTAAGTTTCTGAAGAGAAAGTTATTTTATTTTAAAAGAAGAGATGAATTCTTCGTTTTGACTTCATAAATTTGATAAATCTCTCAATTTAAAGCTTTGATATTGATTTGGATAATTTTTCTTGTTTCTTCTCATGAGCTTTTTGATGTTGTCAAAAAGAAGGAGAAATATATTGAGTATATGCTTGAAGGTTGATACTTAGAAAATTTAAAGTTTTGATGTTTTAAAAATTAATTAAGAACACTCATGAAGTGTGCATTCATGTGTTTGATCTAGTACTTCTTATTTTCATGATACATATTAGCAAAATGCATTGAAATACATTATTTATTTTTATTATGCATATACTCAAAGTTTTGCCATCATCAAAAAGGAAGAGATTGTTGACCCCATGATTGATTTTGATGATTACCAAACTTTGAGTGTTTGAGTATTTAACCATGTATTTCATGAATAGATGTAGGTCTTTTCAGGTATTTAAATTAAAGAATCATTTCAAGAAAAGATCTACAAAAATTCATCAAGTCAAGATTCTTAAAGAAAAGATTTTTCTTTAGCTTCCAAAGATTAGAAGAAAGAGAATTCTTTGACCAAAATAAGAAAGATATAAAGTAGAAATCAAATAAAAATCAAATCTCCTTGATTGGTGCAAAAAAATCTCTCAAAATAATCTTGGAGCAATTTTCGAGACATCTCAAAATTTTTTTGAGAGCTCTCGAGTGGACTGGCATGCCCCAAGCGTTGTTTTGGCACGGTTTCGAGAGATCTCGACAGAATCTCGAGAGCTCTCGATCTCAGATGATAGAAACCTAGGTTCTATGCCCTAAGAGCGAGAGGTCTCACGGTCCTTGCGAGACGTCTCGATTCAGAATCGAGAGCTCTCGAAATCTGACGAAAGGTCTCGTTCTGTGCAAATAGCCTTCAATGGATAGTTTTACAATGGCTATTTTTTAACCTCAATGGCTATTTCAGAGCTTTCAATGGTTAGAACTCTTACTTCAACCATCTCTAAAGATATTTAAAGGTGGAGAATCAATTGAAAAATAAGAATTAAACGATTAAAAGAGAGAATCTTTCAGTTTCGGTGAGGAACATTAAAAATCCAAAGAAAAAAGAAAAAAGAGAAAAATTATGCATAGATCTCAGCGATCATTCAAAGCAAGCTTCTTCAACATCTTCTACATCCTCTCAACCATAATTTGAAGAAAAGCCAAGCTTCAATCGAGCGCATCATCGGCTTCTTCTTTGAAATTTAAAAGAGCTTAAACTCTATTTTTATTTCTATGCTAAATTTCTGTACTTATATTTTTTATTTCTTTATAAGTTTCTTTAGAAAAAGAAACTTAGGGATTAGGCCCATCCAAGTCTGAAATTGGATATTGTAAGTTTTGGTTGGTGAGCCTGAAAAACCAACTAGGTTATTAATCAATCCGAAAAACTAATGATGTTAGATTTTTGTTGGTGCTCCTGTGAAAACCAACTAGATTTGTTTGTGAATCTAGAAAAACAAACACACTATAATCAAGAGTAGATTATAGTGAAAATTCTAAGAAAAGCATAAGAAGTGGATGTAGGAGTGGATTTCTCTAAACCACTATAAAACCTTGTGTATTTGTGTTGTGCTTTCAATTCTTGCTTCACTTGCTTTATTATTTATTTAGATTAGCTTTCAAATTTCTTCATAGCATTTGCTTATCCTAAAACCGCTGCTGCTTCTATTGTTTATATTTCAACCTCACCACTTAAGTTAAAATTAAAGCACACCTTATTTAGAAAGTAAATTTGGTTAAATTTTTTTTAGAAATTTAATTCATCCTCCCTCTTGGGTTGCAACCTCTGGGCAACACTCAAGATAGGCTCTGAGATAATCTTTAACCCGCTGGTCAAGGTTGGTGTGGATGATCCTAACAATGATGTTTGGAAGGGTGCATCCATCAATCAGAGCCTTGATGACTTTCCAGTCATTGAAGGAAGAGTTGTCCCAGTCGATGCTGTCATTGTTGGACTCCCCTAAACTCCATTGAGGTCAGGCTCTCCTAGCAACCATCTTCTTCTTTTTTTTCTTTTTCTCCTTTTCAGAGGGAGGTGCTAGAGCGGGGACCTCAACTGGCAGACTCAAGGTCGTCAAGGGCACTACAATCTCTGGAGCAGGAGCTCCCTGTATTAGAGCAGTTAAGCTCGGGACCCCGACCTTTGCCCGCTTGGATGACTCTCCGGAGGCGTTCTTCTTCCTCTTTTGAGACCAAAGTCTTTTTTATGGCATTTTCATTTCTTCAGGAGTCATTTCTACAATAGCAACTAAGCTGCGGTTAGAAGAAGGATAAAAGGAACAAAAGGAGATGTAAATGTATATCTTTGGGATTAAATGGGCTTAAACTGAGGTTGTACAAAGTTTGGTTATTGACAAGCTCGGACAGTGAAGGAACTTTGTAGACCTTCAATTTGTTGATAGAGTCAAGATCTTTCCTTTCTAATCCTGGAGCTCGGTGGACTGAGTCTCTTAATCGCCCTCAAAAAGAAAGTCCTAATTCTATGAAAGGGTAGGACACAAAAAAGAACTTCCCCTTTCAATTATGAATGAAGGAAAGGGCATCCTTAAGCAACCCCTACCGAAATGGGGAGACAAGTAGCACCAATCCTTAGCGGAAGGGTGTTGCTTAAGGGTAAAACAGTTTCGGAACAAGGAGATGGTGGGATGAACTTCAGTCGAGAGATAGAGAGCTAGGAATCCTATGATGAATCTAAAGGAGTTCGAGACCACTTATGCAAGGGATATGTTTAAGAAACAAAAAAGTATAATTATGAAGGAAGAAAGATGAAGTCTTAGTCCGGCTCAAAGAGCTTCAGAATATAAATAAAAGCCACCCAGGAAAGGAGCGCAGCTCGGCCGCTCGATCCGGGAAGCTCCTGTTCATATTCCAAAAGGATCCCATACTGAATTCTAATCAAGAAAGGTCTTTAAGAAAAAGGGAGCAAGGGATGGTTTCAGGAATGAAGGTTGGATAAGGTACTTCTACGAGTTTGGCTGTCTCCCTAGGACCAAGATTTGAGGAGTTCGGATTGGACGGGCTCCTAGAGCCGAAAGATTAAGATACCTCGGAGGATATTTTCAAATAAAACTAAATAAAAAAAACTCCCTAAAAATCGGAAGAAATGGGCTGCGAGATTTTTGAAAAACCCAAGGAAGAATAGCAAGCTTTCCCAAGAAACCGAACGACCAAAAAATGAAAGAAAAGCAAGAAAATGTAGAAAGAAGGTTAGGGGACTAACCTAAACTGATCGAAGATTTTGGGAGGACAGCCGGAAGAATGGAAGGTGAACAAAGAGGATGTCGATGACTAGAGAGATTGAGAAAGAGGATGGAACAGAGTGCTCGGGCTGGAAGAAGATGGGAGACAAAGAAGAAAATGGAGAGAAGAACACAGGTAAAACTAGGAAATCGAGAGGAAGAAAGCGCTTAAGTAGTCGGGCAGGCCTCAAGGCAGTTATGATTGCGGACTAGCGGTGCTGAACCTCATACTTCCACAGGTCCTCTTCGTCATGACTATGGCAGACGTTCGATAGGGCTTTTAATGTGCCATACATGGAGCTCCATGCTGGAGAAGAATTTTAAATGCTGAAGTCATTTTGGGTCACCTAACCATCAAAGAAGCTTTGACGCTAGTTCAAATATGTCAAAATTTTTTACCTTCCGAGGGAAGGAAGCCTAAAGAGGACTTTGGCAATCGCAATTTTTATACTCCCTTCATTCGAACTTTGAATTCGAAAGTAGGAAAATAAGTACTGAGGATAAAATAGCTCTTGCTGAAGTCTAATGGATTGTTCGATCTTGATATGGTACTACCTGGAGTAGTGGTGTTTGGGTTCGAGTTCAACCAAACTGCCTTCTTGTTTCAATCGAATTCTGGAAGGCCAACCTTCAGCTCATGAATACTAAACAATCTTCCCAATGACAACCCTTAGCTCTCTTTCCATGACTACAGAACTTATTAAAGGCATGCTGAACTTTCCATGGCGAGCTTGGATAGTGAAAAGAATTGCCATTTGACTGATTCTGATCCCTGACTCAAGATAGACAGCAAGACTCCATCAAGTATCGAATCTCAGCACAGTCTGACTTTATCTGGTAGCCGACCTTGAAGGCAGCCGAATTTCTTCACTATAGATAGTTGATCTCATCAATCTTATATCAGGAATCCTGGCCAGCCGAATTTCTCTCCAGCTGGATTTCTCTCCAATCAAGTTTCTCTACTCCATTTTGTGAATAGCAGGCCTTAACACTCCAGCACCAAGGACCTCGACCAGATGAATTGGAGTCAGCAAAAAAACTTCGCCATCAATATAAGTTCGAACTTCCCCTAGAGGGTATGATCGTGGTCCTAATCAAAGAATCCGTCATCCTTTCCAACCTTCAGCCTCTTGGAGCAATGCTGATATTCACTTTTGGCCGACCTTGAGGGTGGCTGAACTTCTGAGAGCAACTAGAACAACACCAACAAGAAGCCATGAGTTTTAACACTCACCCATCTTAGCTTCCAGCCAATCTCGGAGCTCTATTGTCCCAGCTGAACTCCTTCAAGAAAGCCTGACCACAGTCCTCATTGAAGATTCTACTGTCCTCTCTCTAGCCTCCAGTCCGAATGTCCACACTTGATTTTGGCCGATCTTGAAGGCGGCTGAGCTCCTGAAAGCTGTCAAAGGCAGCACTAGCAAAATCTAAGCTTGAAACCCAATTATCAGTCCGCCATTTGCTACTTGAAAGTCGATCTTCAAGTTCGGCCAGTCCGACTTCGAGTTGTCCATTTTCAACAGAAATCTCCGACCTTTCATCCAAACTCCAATAAATAAAATACAACCATCTATAAGTCACGACAAATAATAGCTCACTTTCTATAACAAACTCTTAGTGGTCTGGACGGCCTACTGACATTCTGTTATGGCTATCACTATCATTCTGTTACGAACTCCGCCTATAAAAGAAATCCTCCGGATATATTTTTTTTTCTAAGCTCTCCATTTCTGTCTTAATTCTTCTGAGTACTTCATTTTTTGTTGGTCGAGAAAGTAACTTGTCCATTAGAGAATCCTACTAGAGCCACCTACCTTCGATCTGAACTCCATCTTGTAGATCTCGTAAGTGATCTCATCTTTTTTAGCTTCAATAAACTCCAGCATTTAATCAATTTCCCCACCAACATTTTTTATGGGATTGATTAAAATATTTATTTATTTATTTATTTTAGTACGTCGACCAGTCCAATAATTAGTTGGTGTCGGTACTCTTTTCTCCCGGCGACAACTGATAAGGAACGTGGGTGACGCAAGTGCTTAGCTTAGCAGCCTGTGATAAGTCTTTGGTGAAGGCTAATGAGGAGACGCGAAGAAATAAAATAAACGAACAATTTCCCTTCATGAAAGGATGCACGGAAATATTTTACCATATAAAAATTTAGATAGTGAAATAAAAGTTGCCGGTCCTGTCCGCAATCTCCAGCTCCGCAAATAGACCTGCTAGAACTCTTGATTTATTGTTGGAGAAGTCATTCCTTTATGAGGAAGGATACAAGGTGAGGTGTTAACCTCACGGGTGGACGCATAAAATTATGACCATCATCCAGCAACCACTTTTTTGATTCTGTTATTATAGAAGTATAGAGTGATCATATTAGCTTTCATGCATAAAATTAGTATACCTTCCAAAAATTTAAATTCGTTGGGATATTTGGACGGATGCATAGGTCAAACAAGAAAAATTTCCACTACGAATATTCAAAGTATCACATCTTGCTGCTTCACCATCCCAAATACTTATGAATTTGGTCCGTGAATGAAGGTAGTCGTCGATGTCTAATATGAACACGCGTTGGTTCACATGGGTGCAATGCACTATTTTGGGGTCTCCTCCATACTTGATTCCATCTAGATTACCCTCTTTGTCAATGTCGACAATTTGCCTCCTTGACAAATTGTCTCTTCCCCCATTGTACCGTGTTAATATTTTCCAAAAGGAAATGACTAGATATGTTTGATTATAGGGAAAACTGGAAAAAAAGGAAAACAAAAAAGAAAAGATTTTCTAAAACAAGAAAAAAATCTAGTCAAATTTAAAATATCTATTTTTGGAATTTATGCTGCTAGCAAATTTGATTTTTCTAAATTCTTTAGGTTTTTCAGATTTCTTTTGAAGAAACCAAAAATACTCTGACCCAATAATGATAGGACTAAGCTAAAGCTCTTGGCTGGGTGTTCTGGTCTCAACATTAGACCTGGTTGAAATTTCTTGACGTTCCAGTTGTGAGCCCAAACTTCCATCTATCTGTCACATTTTAAAGACAAACATTACAATTTCTATGGACCATAGCTCCAAATGTACCATTCACCACTCTTAATAGATGAAGATTAATTTAAATAAAAAATGCCTGAATCATACCGTTATTTCCTACTTTTGATAGTGTTGGGGATAAATCCCGCTCCTACCGAAGTTCAGTTCGGTACTCAGCCTAATACGGCTGATAGTCACGAAAGAGCTTCAGTGGACAGGTCTTGACCGAACTCTTACAGCCGGCCGAACTGCTCAGCGGCTGAGCTCCTTCGGACTCCCAGCGGTCGGGCTTAGCCGAACTGCTCACCGGTCGAGCTCCTTCGGACTCCCAACGGCCAAGCCTTAGCTGAACTGCTTCAACCGGCCGAGCTCCTTCGGACTCCCAACGGTCGGGCCTTAGCCGAACTCCTTCAACCAGCCGAACTCTCCAGCGGCCGAGCTTCAGTCGGACTCTCGCGAAAGCCGAGCTCTCTCCGCACTCATGCGACCGAACTCCTTCCGAGCTTCCCTCGACCGAACTCCTCTAGGGATCCGAACTCCTCTGAAATGGATACATACCGAAGTCCACTGATCAATGCCCGCTTTCTCAGAGCCACGGCTATCAAATCTGGATGAACTATCGTCATCAATCTGCCATAGGCGACGTGATCGGACAATATGGCCACCACTACTGGCGACACCACTCTCTCCATAATTAGCCCCATGCGGCCCACGACCCATCAGCATGGCCGTCACTATCCGCCTGACGACGTCTTTTCCTCCGTACCGAACTCTATGCGGCCTCGAGCGGCCCACGATCGGACGATATGGCCACCAACATCAATCAAGCTCCGCATATAAAAAGGACCCTCCAGATACGCTAACTTTAATCTCTGATCTCTAAGCTCTAAGCTCTCCTCTCTTTCTCTAAGCTTTGCGGAACTCATTTTCGAGCACTCCATTCCTGTTGGCCAAAGCTGACTTGATCGTCGGAGGGTCCTGCCAGAGCCACCCCCCACCGGCTCCGGATGGAACTTTGTATTGCAGGTCCCAACGGCGACCTCATCCACCTTCGCTCCAGTTGATTCCGACGACGACCAGATTCTGCGTCAACAGATTGGCGCTAGAGGAAGGGCCCGAACCTCCGAGATTTTCTTGTTCTTAAAGGAGTGCTCGGTGACGATATCTCTCTTCCCTCTCTAGAGATCTCTCTTCTTCCTCTCTGGAGTTCTTTCCCCAGGAGAAAATGCCTCCCAGAAGAGCTTCGACTCAGCGATCGACGACCTCCATGGCCCGATCCCGTCCAGATCCGTCTGTTCTTGCTTCAGCCCCGACAGCTCAGGTTCCACCTGTACCCATGGTGGATGTGGAGCAGTTCAACCTGCTTATCCGACAGGTCCATGGCCTCACGGAGGCAATGCAGACCATACAGCAGCCTCCAACGGCGACTCCACCAGAAAACCCACCATCGGAATGTCGAGAACTGACCCCAAGGAAGAGTACAAGGGCTAGCATACCCGTCGCCCCTGAGAAGGAAAAACAGAGAGCCAAGGATCCATATTCGGATCATAGTTCTCTTCAGGGGGAGATCTTCCCCATTTGTAGCCAGAAGCCCCCCAAGATCTGCAACCAAGATGATGCCCTCGATCACAGACTATGGAAGATAGACCGACAGATTGAATAGCTCGATCACGTCGCCCCGACTCATCATGCCGACGTCCACACCGATCCTTCTTTCTCCCTCCGAATTATGCAAGAGCCCATCCCGCCGAACTTTGAGCTTCTCTAATTTGAAAGCTACGATGGAACCTCAGATCCGGTTGATCATGTGGAGGCTTTTCGGACCATGATGCTACTCCACAGTGCTTCGGACGCCATACTGTGCCGAGCTTTTTCATCTACCTTAAAGGGAGCAGCGAGAAACTGGTACTCGGCATTGAAGTCGGGTATGATTTTTTCTTTCAACCAGATGAGCCGTCAGTTCGTGGCTCACTTCATCAGCAGCCGACATCCGCATCGAGGTTCGGATTTCCTGATGAACGTCAAGCAGAAGCAGGGGGAGTCCATCCGGGCTTACGTCACTCGGTTTAACACCGTGGCATTGAAAATTCGGGACCTGGACCAATCTGTTGCGATGGCCGTACTTAAGGGCGGCCTTCAGAAGAATGACTTGTTGTTCTTCCTAGAAAAGAAGTATCCCAAGGACTTCGCCGATCTGCTGGCTCGGGCTGAGGGATATGCCCATGCGGAAGAAGCCTTGAAGTTGAACAACGAAGAAGCCTTAAGGGAGCAGCTGGCGGAAGAGTATAATAGACCCACCGTTGATAGAGAGCTGAGCAAAGTTTGGCCACTCTCACGGACTCCCTCTGGGTGTAGGCGGACCCGAACTCTTCAAGCTCACCACCAAGTAAGCCCCGACAGAAAGACGCGAAGAAGTCCTCCTTCCGAAAGGTTCTACGACTACGCCCCCCTCAACGCTCCTCTAACTCAAATTCTCACCGATGTTAAGAACCAGCTACCAAGACCGGAAGGATTACGGTCTTTCCCAAACAAGCGCGATCGAAATAAGTACTGTCTCTACCATCGCAACCACGGCTACGATGCTGAGGAATGCATTCAGCTCCGAGATGAAATTGAGGAGCTCGTCAGAAAGGGGCGGCTGGGTAAATTCCTTCGACGTCAGTTTGTAGCAGGAGAAGATCGGCCAACGACGCTGTAGTAACCAGAAACAACAAGGTCGGCCACCTCACGACGTCATCAACATCACCCCCGAGAGGAGCTTGGTACATCGGCGATTCATCATCTCTCAGTGTCAAAGTCAAGAGAAGCATGCCCCAAATTGAGGAGGCCAGCTCGAGATAGAGGAGGTCGTCCGGCCCGGAGCTTATCGTCTAAAGAAATGCAGAGGAACAATGCTACCACAACCCTGAAACATAAAGAATTTGGGGATGCGTTGCCAGTAACTTTCTTTCAATAAATTTTTTTTCTTTCAATAATATTATTTTTGGATGCAAAAACTATGCGATGACAGGGAAGAAGCAGTCAATAGTTGCCGTGTTAGAAATAGAAGGAGAACCTCATCCTAATACAAGCAGGTCAAAGACCTTCAACCTTGGCTAGAGATAAGATCTCTTCCGAGTGCCCGAGTCAATCTCGGCTAAAGATAAGATCTCTTCCGAGCGACCGTGGACAACCTCGGCTAGAGATAAGATCTCTCCTAAGCGATCGCTGTCAATCTCAGCTAGAAATAAGATCTCTTTCGAGCAACCGTAGACAACCTCGGCTAGAGATAAGATCTCTTCCAAGCGACCGCTGTCAACCTCGACTAGAGATAAGATCTCTCTCGAGCGACGCGCTATCAACCTCGGCTAGAGATAAGATCTCTCCCAAGCGACCGTGGACAACCTTGGCTAGAGATAAGATCTCTCCTGAGCGACTGAGTCAACCTCAGCTAGAGATTAGATCTCTCCCGAGCGACCGCTATCAACCTCGGCTAGAGATAAGATCTCTTCCGAGTAATCGAGTCAACCTCGACTAGAGATAAGATCTCTCCCGAGCGATTGTAGACAACCTCGACTAGAGATAAGATCTCTCTCGAGCGATCGAGTCAACCTCGGCTAGAGATAAGATCTCTCTCGAGCGACCGCTGTCAACCTCAGCTAAAGATAAGATCTCTCCGAGCGACCGAGTCAACCTCGATCAGAGATAAGATCTCTTTCAAGCGATCGTTGACAACCTCAGCTAGAGATGAGATCTCTCCTGAGCGATCATGATAACCTCGGCTAGAGATGAGAGCTTCGAATAACCTCGTCCATAACCCATTAGGAACAGGAGGAGAACCTCGTCCTAATGCGAGCAAAGTCGAAGGCCTCGTTCATCTTAGACGAGATGGGGGGTGAGGCCCAAACAACAGCCCTTATGTGCCCCCACAGCCTGTTAGGAGTAGGAGGAGAACCTCATCCTAACGGAGCAAAGTCGAAGGCCTCATTCACCTTAGATGAGATGGAAGGAGAGGCCCAAACAATGGCCCTTATGTGCCCCATAGCCCGTTAGGAAACAGGAGGAGAACCTCATCCTAACATGAGCAAAGTCGAAGGCCTCGTTCACCTTAGATGAGATGGGAGGAGAGACCCTGACAGTGGCCCTTATGTGCCCCCATAGCCCGTTAGGAATAGGAGGAGAACCTCGTCCTAACACGAGCAAAGTCCAAGTCCGCTCTTATGTACCCCCACAGCCCGTTAGGAATAGGAGGAGAACCTCATCCTAATGCGAGCAAAGTTCAAGTCCGCCCTTATGTGCCCCCACAGTCCCTTAGGAACAGGAGGAGAACCTCATCCTAATGCGAGCAAAGTCTAAGTCTGAGCTTCGAAGTCTACAGGAGACAGAATCTCCACCAACCTCGATTGGAGATAAGATCTCTTCCGAGGGTCCGCATCAACCTCGACCGTAGGAGATAAGATCTCCTCCGAGGGTCTGTAGCAACCTCGGCCAGAGATGAGATCTCTCCCAAGCCTCCGAGTCAACCTCGGCTAGAGATGAGATCAGAAACAACCTCGACCAGAGATAGGATCTCTCCCGAGTGACCACGGCAATCTCGATCAGAGATGAGATCTCTTTCGAGCTTTTGAGTCAATCTCGGCTAGAGATAAGATTGGAGACAACCTCGCCAGAGATAAGATCTCCCCCGAGCGACCGCGTCAACTTTAGCTGGAGATGAGATATCCTCCGAGCTTCAACTTGAATCAGCATGAAGCCCAGAAGATGACTTCGGCAGTCATCTTTTCTGCACTTCCTTCCTTCGAGTTTTGAACTCGAAAGTGGGGAAACTATTGTTGGGGATAAACCCCGCTCCTGACGAAGTCAAGTTTGGTGCTCAGCCTGATGCAGTCGGTAGCCATGAAAGAGCTTCAGCGGATGGATCTTGATCGAACTCCTACAACCGATCAAACTACTCAGTGGTCGAACTCCTTCGGACTCCCAGCGGCTGAGCATAGCTAAACTACTCAGTGGTCGAGCTCATTCGGACTCCCAACGATCGGGCCTTAGCCGAACTACTTCAACCGACCGAGCTCCTTCGGACTCCCAACGGTCGGGCCTTAGCCGAACTCCTTCAACCGATCGAACTCTCCAGCGGTCGAGCTTCAGTCGGACTCCCACGAGAGTCGAGCTCTCTCTGCACTCATCCAACCAAACTCCTTTCGAGCTTCCCTCGGTCAAACTCTTCTATGGGTCTGAACTCCTCTAAAATGAATACACACCAAAGTTCACCGATCAATGCCTGCTTTCTCAGAGCCAAGGCTATCAAATCTAGACGAACTATCGCCATCAGTCTGCCACAGGCGACGTGATCGGATGACATGGCCACCGCTACTAGCGACACCATTCTCTCTGTAATTAGCCCCATGCAGCCTACGACCCATCAGCATGACCGTCACTATCCATCTGATGATGCCTTCCCCTCCATACCGAACTTTATGCGATTTTGAGCGGCCCACGATCAGACAATATGGCCAACAACATCAATCAAGCTCCGCATATAAAAAGGACCCTCCAGATACGCTAACTTTAATCTTTGATCTCTAAGCTCTAAGCTCTCCTCTCCTTCTCTAAGCTCTATGGAACTCATTCTCGAGCACTCCATTCCTGTTGGTCAGAGCTGACTTGATCGTCAGAGGATCCTATCGGAGCCACCCTCCCACCGACTCTGGATGAAACTTTATTTTGTAGGTCCCGACGGTGACCTTGTCCACCTCCACTTTAGCTGATTCCGATGATGACCAAATTCTACGTCAATAGATAGAATAAAGTAAACAACAAAATCCAACTCTAACAAACCACAATCGCTCGAAAGACATCAGATTATGATAAAGAAAATATTGGTTAGATCAGAACCACCAGCTTAGCAGTCGATTCATCCAATCATGAAGTAATACTCGCAATCAAATCTGTATTTGCTCCATTTTTTCTTATTTTTTTTTCTTCTGTATTTATGTGTGTTGCACTGTGGTTGGATTGATCCACCATTGAGCTGGTGGATCAGATCCGACCAATAATTTTTGGAATATGACATTTACTCTTTATTTTTTGGAACATGCACCCCGCTGCCCCACTAATAGCTCCATACTCCATTGTGAATGATGAATAGGATGAGCTACATATAGCATGATCAAACTTTATTCTGTTACAGTACAAAGTCATATTCTATTACAGTACAAAGTCACAAAAAAATAGAAAAATAGATATATAGCACCAGCTTCACAAACAGCTGCTTGTTTTCATTAAAATTAGATTAAATTAAATCAAGATTTAAATTTGATTTAAATCCTAAGTCAATTAGGTGCATCCAAGTCCTAGTCAAACAAAAAATTATTCTTTCTTGTAATTGACTTATCCAATAAACCAACTAGACTTAATCTAATTAAATCTAAATTAATTCTAATTAAATCTAATTCAATTAGACTTGATCTCAGTCTGATTGTTCAATCAAATTGAATCAATTAGCAATCCAATTATTAATCGATCCTCCTGCAATCTTGCATTAGGTCAAACATCAATCGCATTGAATGTTTGACCTCGAAATGATTTTCAATCATCGATTAACCATCCGATCAGATTACAAGCTCTAATATGTGTGATCCTATAGATTCAAATCTAAGTCGATAGCATAGAAATCAATTTCTATATCAATCGAAGTTACCATCTAGCAATGATTCCCGACATTCGGATAGGTCGAATGTATGCAAAGCAACATTCTTAGAATCCTGGCCCATGGTTACTATATAATTTATCTCTTTGATCAATAATGCTTAAGAAGACTTTGAGTATGTTGTCAACACTCATACAAGTTATCTCTATTGTGTCTCAAAATTTTGCAAATCTCGTGATATCTCACGAGAATTATCCAGGCCTAGGTTTTGCTAAATTAAAACACAATGATATATTCTCTTTCTGAAGTTAATCAGGAGTGATCAATCCCATCTAGACTCACACACCGACTCTATAAATACTTGACTGTACCCAGAAATCTTTCATCATCTATATTAGAAATACAGGCAATCTAGCACTAAAGTATAGTGAGTTGCTCACAAGTCACCATGGCGATCTCAGATCGGAGGAACACTTATACCCATTGGTCTTAGCTAGCTACTCTTGATAGTAGAGTACTACATTAATCATGTTCAGTATAGATGTACTCCTATATCTCACTTAGATGCCATACCAATATCTCTACACTACTTGATTACGAGAACAACCAACGCATATGGCATACAGCGACCTGCACTTGATAAGTTATCATCCTTGTTAATAACTTATCATTTGGTCGTGAATAATTTAAGAACCATTCGATAAATTCTTCTTTATTGATTGATTGTGGTTCTAAGAATTTCATCATAATTTAGAAGTTCATTTAAGGAAGATAGAACTTTTATGATGAAACAGCCAAATTACTACTATTATTAGATAATTCATATACTAATTCTAATCATCTACTACTTAGATGATTGATTTTAGGACACATTTTTCAATAGTATTATGCTAGCTCAAGGGATTCATAGTCTCGTACAGAGAATTTGAATTATTATGGAGTGGTAGAGAAGATAGGAATTCATAGCCTCATATGGAGGTCTTAGATATATTTGTCAAGAGCGATAGTGATGTCCATATTATAGATGCAACTAGGCGATGAGTTCAACATTTTGACATAAATATAATTAGAGTCTATTTATTGATGCTCTACTAATATTAATTATTATTCAATATATTATATTGATTAATATTTATTAACGTTGTAGATCATGATGATACCAAAATACCATCTAGATTTCACCTCCACCCCTTGGTGGACTATGCTGAGCTCAGCATCTAAGCCGCTACTGGCACATACTCCATCTACCTCTGCATCGACTGTCCAGGCACCACCAGCATCTACTCCTCCATTGGCATCTACTCTTCTATCGGTATTTGAGCCTCCAACATCAGCCATATCTTTGGCACATTCTCCATCCATCGATGAGTCTCCATTGGCATCCACATCATACGATTCCATGGTCAGTGAAAGTATATTTTTATTATATCAATTATTTATTTATTTTTTTAGTATAGTTATTGTACACTCTTATATATTTATATAATATACTTTTATTATAAGTACATCATCTAGTAGGATATTTTGCGGTTCCACATTCATATCGTATATATGTGTGGAACCACTAGTATCAGGTCATGGTGGAGTACGATCGAGGGGGAAGGCTAGTTAAAAAGGCCGCATGAGAGATGCATTTCTTTTTTGAAGTACTTGTGAGGTGGTCCGACATCATTTTAGTACTGCCCGTAGACTGACAATTGATGGACGCTGGTGTCAGAAATCGAGTGTAGAAGAAGATATGGATAGGTGTATCTTAATTATATTCATGCATTTGATATATTTATATTATATTTGATTAGAATAATTTTGTAACTGACTTCTGATAACTTTGTACAGAGGAGGTATGACTTTCTAAATCATGAAAGGACTCGAGATGTCCAACTAAAGAAGATTGGGGAGTTGTATCGAAACTACAAGATCAAGCTCCGAAAAGGATGGCTCAAGCACCAACGGGACACTAAGAAGGAGCTTGTTCCTTGGATTCAAGACTATCCTCTGAGACAATGGGAGGGGATGGTTAGGCATTGGAGGAGCAAAGAGTTTCAGATTTAATTTCTAAGTTTTAAATTTTTAATATACTAATAATTATAATTATGTATTTTTTAAATATTTATTATTTAAATATTTATGATTTAAATATTTTTTAGGCTGTCTTTCATCAGAATTAGAAGAATCGAATGGCTCAGGAGTACACGCACACTCTTGACTGTGAGTCTATGGCCAGTCATATGCATAGAGAGATAATAAACTCTGAATCTTAGTTTATAAATTAAAATATTTTTTTTTTTTTTGCATGCTTCTAACAAGCTAATCCATTATTATAATTGACGAGAGAGAGGTGATACCCACCTGTAGGGTCATCTTTTGATTAAGTCATGCGGACAACAAAGACAGGTCGATGAACACTACGATCGAAATAATTTTTATAAATAATAAATAGATTAGTATGATTAATATTATAATATTTTTTATTATATTTTATTTAAATTTATAATTATAGAATCAGTTAGATGTGCTTGCGAGCGAAGGCCCGGACACCTTTAGCCCCCATGACCATCTATCTCAGGTCCTGGGGCCTGAGTACTCTAGGAGGGTTCTATGCATACTCGGACATACGTCGTTGAGCTACTAGTCTAAGATGAGCGTCTCTTCATATGCTTTCGATATCGTCAGTCAGGAGTAGCTTGAGGAGGCGTTGGCATAAGCAACTCAGGCTAAGGAGCAGGCTACTTAGGTTGAGGAGTGCATATCTCAACTATAGGAAATCGTGACTACTATGATGATGAGGCTCAGTACGTGTTTTAAAGCTGACTCATGGGCCTTGAGAATTTGTTAGCCAATGTTTCAGCTCCAGCACCTCCAGCTTCTTCGGCTCGCGCTCCATCTCCTTCCGATGATGATGACTTAGATGTAGATTTAGCAAACTTTTGATATATATATTTTTTAAATATTATAATAAATTTTATTCAGTAATAAAATTTAAGTATTTTAGATATATTTTTTTATTATTTTAGATATATTCTTATGTTATATATTGAACTCCATTTATCAAGTAAAAAAATTAAAAATTAAAAATCTATATTTTTTTATTATTCAAAATCTATGGCAGTGGTTGTCAATCGCTACCATACATTGCATGTCAATTGCTGCCATAAACTATGGCAACGGTTGTGGAACCACTATCATACACTCTATGGCAACGATTAAATAACTGTTATCATATGTCAATCTATAGCAGCGATTGAGTAACTACTACCATACGTCAACCTATGGCAGCGGTTGTATAACCGCTGCCATACGCCTACGGTGACAGTTTCAGTAGTAGCAATTGAATAACCACTGTCGTAGGTTATGACAATAGTTTTTTTTGCTACGGTAGTGGTTCTTAACCACTGCTATAGTCCTTTTTTGTAGTAGTGAAGGATAAAGAGAGAAATGAAAAATCTCGAGCCCGCTTGAAACACCACAAAGTTGACCAAGAGCCGGGTTATTTGTATGGTTACTAGCTCCAGAAAGTTCCAGATCAAAATCTGGAGGAACTCCATACCCAGCCCGTATCTGGTTCCAATCATCTAGATTCAGTATGGAACTATATGTATCAGGCCCGACTTTATTCTACTCGGCCATACTCAAATGAAAAGCTAAAAGATAATCTAAGGAAAGATAGATGGAGAGAGAGGGAATACCAGGGAAGACCCATCAAAAGGATGAGGGAAAAATGGAATGAAGAGGTGAGGCAGCAAGAGAATACCTTCAAAAATGACTATGGAGGATCGCGATACAAACAGGAGAAGAGTCCTTTGTTTCAAGAAGGCCACACCAAAGACAAAAATGAAAGGTAGGTCTAATATAATGCCAATCCTGACAAAAGAAGCAAAAGGAAGATGAAGAAGGATGGAAGGGTCTAGAATTTTTTTTTTTTAAAAAAAGGATACTTCCCCTATTCACAACCAAAAGAAAATAATGATTGGATATGGAACCATCTCCTGCCAACGACCTACAGCACATGGCCCACGTGGTGCCTTCTCATTTGGTTAACTACTACCATTAAGTAGATAAATCAACTCCATGATTTAGAAAGGGGATTTTGAAACGGTGCTCATTAATTTTGTCATGATGGTTGAGCCACACCACCACATCTCTAACTTAGGAGTTGTGCACATCCCATCAATTGAAGGATTTTTTTATATCCTTAGCTTAAAGGAGCAGCTATACTCCCTTCATCCGACCAAAACTCAGACTTGAGAGTAGGAGGGCATGTGTTAGGAAAAACTTTGTATGGGCTGATGATATATAAAAGCTAAGGGCCCAAGGTGATCAAGTATGGTAGGCCCATTGCATAGAATCCTTACCAACTCATGGTCGGTTATAGTTCTCTCCGAGCTAGACCTTGACTACCATCCAGGTAACGTTACACACCCTAAGCAAATAAGGCATGTCGACTATTACTCGATGACACTTATGCGTAATGGTCGATAGTCCATGGTTGGCCGATTGACTGAACAGAACCCAGCTCCTAATGATGACACAAGGTGTCCGACCCCTAGTCATCACCGACCAATCTATGTCTTAATGATGCTCGGTTGACACATCAAACCAAAACTCAAACACCTACTAGAGGATAGCTATCACAAAGCTATTAAGGGAACCATAACCACCACGTCCCAAAATCTCGAACGATAATCTCGCCACCCTACATAAACCTCGCTCTGATTAAGTGGGATCATGCCAACCAACTTACCAATTGGAGCTCTGGCCTTCCGACTGTAAGATAGCAAAAGAGGACCCTTAAAAAGGTACGACATTATTCTAACTCTCACACTCCTCCATCTATTGAATGAAATTCTGACTTGAGCATCAGAGGATTCTCACCAGAATAACTTTCGATTAAGATTTTTGTGCAGGTCTCATCCTTGAGAGTCTCACCCAGTCTGTCCACTCTAGCATCCCATCATCGAGCAGATTCTTGCACCAATAATATTTATATAAATAAAATAGAACATTATTATAAATATTTATACTAGATTAAACTCGTAAGTCTTCCAGCCAAATATTGTGTTATTTAAGTTTGATTTGAAAAATTATCCAAGCTAGTCGAGTTTGACTTGAATTCGGTAAATGTTGAGTTGAGTCAAGATTGGAATCGAGTCAAACTCAAGCAGCTCACAAGTTGCTCAGTTTATATGGACCTTCAGTTCTACCAGCTCAAAATCATATGAGAAATAACTTTCTTTTATGTATTTGGATTCATACGATCTTCTAAATGGTTATTTTAGTCTTAATAAAATTATCTTAGGTACTCTATCCCTATTGTTTCCTTTTTAAAAACTTTTCTTGATGATATCTTCCCTTGTTCTTGTTGAGGGCAGTGACAACAACTCTTTTTTTGGTAAAATGTGATAGCAACTCTTTGGTTGGCCATAATGATGATCTTGTTTATTTTTATTTGATGAGTATAAATATGAATATTAATCAGATGCTAAATTTATATTCATATTTATTTTAAATAGATATACATAAAAATTAGATACTGGATGCATGGATATAAATACATATATATATTGGATAATTAATTTTATAATCATTAAATTAAAGATATTGCTACATGAATGATAAATCAAGTTAATAGCATGTGAATGTGATTATATATATTTTTTAATAATTCATGAGTGCTATATATAATTAAATAAGATCATAAATAGAATCAAATATTTGGATATAGATCGAATAATTATCTATCCATATTCATTTTCATGGATATGGATATGAACATAGATATTAGTCAGATGCTCAAATTTCTATCCATATCTGAATAGATTTACATATAAAAATGGATGGATATTATTTGGTCTACTTTCACCCCTACGTGCGATGAAGTAAAGAATATATGGTGACTCAAAAATATCAATTAGCTCATAATTAAACTAAAAATTATAAGATTGATTTGCTGATGTGCCTAAAGAATTAAATATAACCTATTGTTGCTGAGAATGATTTGCTTCAGGAGCAGAGCGGTCGGTTGCTCGCAGGAGATGCTAGAGTGACCTACAAAATAAAGTTTCAATCAGAAGATTTGACTCTGATGAGGATCCTCCGATGCTTAAGTCAGCAGAGAACGATCAAGTAACGAGTTTTCTGAGAGAAAATTCTTGCTTATTTGAGTCCTCAGAATTTATGATATTTGTAGGAAAGCTCTATGCAATTGTTACAGCATTTCATTAATTTTGGATCGTCAATGTCATTGTGGTGAGATATCTGGGCATCCTTCAAATGGGAAGGTTGTTATCAGTGAGATCAGAATGCCTTATCTATCATCGATAGTTTAGGATGAGTGAAGAACAGTTTATTCATGATTGGATTACAGTTGTATTACCGTTAATCTATAAGATGAATCACCTATTTGAGGTGATTTATAAGTTACGAATGTCATCCGAGGTGTTCGTCAGAAAGAACGAGTTGGGTCTGCTACTAGGGATTGGACACCAGTTTAGAGGGTATTATGATAATTTTGTTGACCCCTAGATGTTCATAGATAGGAACTGAACTAAGATGTTTCTAAAGTAGATCAGACGATCTGAGATATTTACATTACCATCGTAACACTATCCTCTAGTGCTGAGTCTGAGAATCAGATGAAAAGACTATTCCTGGATGACACCTCAGATCGGACGATCTGCTCCCTTATTCATAGTTGCATTTTGATATTTAATTATCGATGATGTCATCCCTTGAGGGGTGAGGGTGGTTACAGTTGGAGAGTCCATCTATCTGCCGATTCATTAGGAAAAGATAATTTGGAATGGGTGTCCGTTTATCTTCGCCTTCCTCTTTTTAAACACATATAGAGGGTGAGCGAGAGGGGAAAGATATTTCTGAATACGAAATCTTCTATCTCACGCATTCCTTCTTTCGAAGTTATCTCATCAGGCTTTTAGAGCTAGATGGATCCTCTAATGATAGAGATGCTAAAAAGGTTATCAGCTCGAAGGCTGCAAGCTAAGATTTCATCTGCCCAGCCTCAAGCTTCTAAGAGCTTTTCTACTGAAGTCTCGGATGCCGCTCTCTTAACAACTTCTCTTCCTATCTCGAATGATGTAAAAAGGGACAAGACCTTGTTAGTGATTAACTCATAGAATCTGATAGGTGATGATAAGGTCGAGCCAGGGGATCCAATGAGGGAAGACGTAAAGGTGGTGGCAGAATCGATGATGGAAACTTCCATGGAGGTTTTTCTTACTACCTTCCCGGTGTGTGTCATCACGGAGATGGGGGGGATCTCCTCGAAGGGATGGAAGAAGTTGTAGAGGCAGCCAGTTCTCTTAGCTTGGCTAGAGCAGTTGAGATTGTCGAACCGCAAAAGATAGAAATTCCTACTTCCAATGCCCTTCCAACAGAGGCTCAGGTAGAGATGGCACCATCGGCTCCTCTTTCTTTTCCTACTATGAATAACTTGGGAGTTGCTACTGATTTTTTGAGAAGGAAGCTCGCTCCTATGGACAGGTTGGCTTTGGAGGGAGAAGATATTCAACATCAAGTAGCGAGCGCCTTCAAATCCTTGGCTTCAATTAGCCATTATTTGGCAAATTGTATCGGGGATGCTTTCAGGTTTTTTCCTTTAAAACTCATGAAGGTGAGAGGAAAGCTCGAGAAATTCAAATATTATTTTGAGCAAGAGAAGGCTGCCAATGCCGATCTAATTAGAAAAATTGACTGCTCTAAAAAAGCTCTTTCTGAAGCTCAGGAGGTAATCGATCGATGGGATGATAAGTTAAATAGAGCTCGACGTAGGATCAAGATCCTTGAGAATCAAAGATCCAAAGCTAATCAGGATTATCGTCGAGTGTACGACATTGTCAGATGCTTGTAAAGGATACTCATGAAGAGAGACGGATCTTCGTTAGAAACTCTTCTCCCTCAAGAGTCCGCCAGCCGGCCAAGTAAGAGGCCTAGGTCTTCTAGTAGGGATCACCATGGATGAGAGGCATCACGAAGGTCTCAAATCTCCTCATCTAGAGGAGGACCCGTGACTCAAAAACTTTTAGCTGAACCTTAGGCAACGAGTGATTCACTCGAGCAATTGAGGAAGGCCAAAATCGACTTCATCATCAAGGCTTGTAAGATGGGCTTTTATGCAAGCTTTAATGAATGCATGGAAATGGCCTTGCCTCACCTCCCTAAGGGTACTACTAAGTTTCTGCATATAGATCGATTAGATGTAAACCTGCAATCCATAATTCATATTTGCCTTGGTGAGTTCATAAATGTGTCTAACTTCGCCACCAGAAAGGATAAGGTGGATCCAGACGTGTAGAAAGATAGATTTGAAGGCAGAGGAGAATTTTTTTGAGGTGGATCATCAAGGAGTTTCTGACGGCATCTTTGTATATCTTCTTTTTTTTATTTTTTGTAAATCATGTTTGGTATGAAGGATCTATAAAAAGAATTTATTTTTCATCGAGGTGAAATCATCCTTGTCCTTTCTTCTCTAAGCTGTCCAACTCGTTTTTCAGTCTAGGCTACGGATCTTGTAATTTTCAGTATGTCCATCAAATGATTCATGAGAGATCAAAAGGAGTGGGATTGAAACCATCATTCGCATGCTGATTACTATGCCACATTCTCACACGTCGCTTTATGAGTGGAGCAAAGCATGATTCTGGCTATCCATATTGATTTGTCATATCAATAATAGAGGCTGCGCCTAATCATAGGTTGCCATGCGTCCACATTGCATCGATTCCTATCGTATGCATTTAACACTCTGAAAAAATGAATCACTCAAATTTCTACCAATTCTATATAAGGCCAAGATGAAAATGAAAAGCTAGGCTTTGTTCCCTTCTTCTTGCTACAAGTTTTTCATCCGTTCACCTCTTTTCTGTGAAAGATGGCTCGCTCCGGAGATTTTGAATTTGCTTCCTTGGCTTTTTGATCAAAGATGATGGAGGAAGATTTAATATCAATCCATAACCAGTTTAACTTTCCTCCAGTATTTCAGCTTGAAGTTTCAAAGCCAGAAGAACGAGTTTGTAGTCCCCCACCTGGTCGAATTGGATTGTACGAGGAGTGTTTCCAATTCAGGCTAAGGTTCTCTCTTCATTTCTTTTTTATCGCTCTTTTTCATTATCTAAAATTATCGTTCTGTTCTGTGGTGCCGAACTCATGGCACCATTTTTATGGATTTACTATGGCATGTCTTTTAGCCGGGGTAGAGCCAACTATTACACTCTTTCATTATTATTTCATGGTTAAGAGGCATCCTATTGCTCGCAGTTTGTGGTACGTGAACCCCAGGATTAGGAAAGATGTTGCCCCATTGATCCGAGAAACTCCTTCCGCCATTCATGGCTAGAAGACCCAGTTCTTATTTATTTTTCGTACTTCAGAAGAAGACTGGGGTCTCGTCGATTGGAGAGAGCTGCAAGAAAACTTGTTGAAAGATCCATCGCTTGGTCCATGCTTGAAACAAGATCTGGATACCTTGCATGATTTCGAGATCCCAGAACTAAGGGAGCTCCTCTCAGAACAAATCCTATTCAACGTTGGGATTAGTCAATTTAACTCCATGGGTATGTATTTGCTTTTTATGTTGATAAATCTTTCAACCTTCAAATCCGATATCAATCGACTAATGCTTTGGATTTCAGGGAACGATCAGAGTCCACTTAAGGCCTTGGTTTCAAAGGGTTATCAAAAAAGAAGGATAGATACAGCTGGTGGGAGATCTGCTCATGTTCGAATTGAACTGCTTCTAGTGCTGTAACCTTTTGAAGCCAAAGAGTCTAGTCTTCTTAGCCTCGAGGACTTTTAGATTGTGCAGGTTCCATACGATTTGGAGCCTTCGATCTCCGAGGGTAATAATGAGGTCTCTATCGAATGTTTGCTCAATGAGGCCATTCTAAGTTTACCAGCTCCTGAAGTCTCTAACCTTTTTTCAGAGGAGGAGACATCCAAGGGAGCAAGAATTAGTGAGACAATGATGGTTGGAACACTACTTGCCGAGACTGCCCAAGCTTCGAGAGCTCGATTGGCTATCATTTTGAAGGCTTCACTGGATGAACCACGGGTTTTTGAGGATGTTGGCACTTTTGGAATCATGCCAACTGAGGTCAACTATGAAGGTTCATCTATAGATGACTATAAGTTGGCATGCAAGGCATTCTCAATTTTTTTTTCTTGCTAATGCATCCAAACTATTGCTTGAACCTCTGAAGATGAAGAGGCGGAAAGCTTTGAACTATTTTATCCGAGTAAGTCGAAAGCACCGACTATGTCCTTCTATTTTTGTTTCTTCATTTTAAGGCTTGTTTCTTATGAACCTTGCAAAACACTTCGACAGCTTGTCCACTACCTAAACGGGTTCATAGAGAACACCATTGATCTTTCGAATAGGGCAGCGAGGTTTGAGATCGAGACCATAATACTCAAAAAAAATAAGGATCAACTATCTAAAGCAGTTGGGGAGACTTTTGATAGAGCCGAGGCTACCGAGAATAAGGTCCAGGATGTCGAGACGGCATTGAAGAAATCTGTAGAAGAAAACGTCTGGCTGCTTGGCATTAATAAGGTTTTAGAGGTCGAGGTTGAGGAGTTAAGAGCTCGAGTCACCAAAGCTGAAGCATTCGAGGCAGAGGCTCTACTCTTGGTGAAAATAGTGGGGGAGAAGGCCTCGAGGGCTGTCGACGATTTTCGAGTGTCCGAAGAATTTAGGAAGAAAAAAGCCTCATTTGTATTAGACGCTTATGATGAAGGAAAGCGTGTCCTTCGCGAGGAGGTAGCCTCAAAGTATCTGGGATTGGACCTAAGCTTCTTGGATGTGCCCCCGACGGACGATATGTTTTGCATTTTTTGTTCACTTCAGCTCATTAAAAATCTCTATAAAAGAAATGATATAAATAAAATTTCTCTTTTTGTTTTCCATGGTTTTCTTCTCTCGCTCCGTTCTTTTCATTTTGCTCTAATCTGAGGAATAGCTTTCTCAGCTCGAGGATCCATGAGCTGATCTTCTCACTTTTCGTGCATGCATTTGATGGAGTGTGCCAATTTTTCTTGCACGTAATTCAATGCATGCGGTTTTAGAAGCAACATAACCATAAGTTTTGCTTGAAATCTGCTACTTAGTCGTGGGGCGGTAGAGATGTCCAACCCCTGACTTACATGTGGTGTGATTTCATATTTGTAATTATGATAAGCTTGTCGATATATAGCGGCATCTTGCTTTTCGATTTTTTCATCTATGGCATTTTGCATTGCCCTGCGAAATGTCTCTAAGATGGTTTCATCTGCCAAACAAGGATGAAGGTTGTTTTCTTCTTGATGGCAACATCCAACCAACTGAATGGGTGAACGAGTGTTGGTTGACTTTGGTCAATTCAGAGGTGCCAATGATGGATGCTTCATCATCAGAGTGCCTCCATTCTTGGTCTTGAGACCTTTGTCATCTAGCTTCGCCTGTAGGGGATGGTTCTTCGCTCGGCCGTAAGAGCTTTGTCATGATTTTCTTATCCTAAGAGGATAGGATTTCATGACTTTCTCAAAGGAGCAGGAGGTTGTGCTACCCTTATAGGAGAGCTGGAAGAAGTTGAGCCACCATCGGGGACATCTAAAGTTTGCATCTTATGCCTTGAAGGCTTCCTCAACCATTGTGTCTTCAGAAATCATGGTTCTTAGGACATCAATGGGGTACTTTGATGCATTTTAGGAATGCTTTCGCTGGATTATCTATCGTGCATCTGCATTCGATGGAGGAATTCTTTGTTTTGAAGTTGTACAAAGTTGGTCTTCAAGCGAATACTGCCTCAACTTCAATGGAATTTCCATCGTTGCTTGTGGCTTGCGGCTTTGTTGGTGGCACTTGAGGTTGTGCCACCTCCACAGTGGAGAGGAGCGTGTATCAAAGTGGGTAGAAGATCTCTCGATTCTAGGTCACCAAGAGATGGACTCGAAGAATACCTAGTTTTGGCTTTGACGGGACATCCATCACCTCAGATCTTGCATTCCCCCTCGACCTGGGCACCCTTTATGGGGTCCTAAAGCCTCTGGTCTTTAGAGGGACTACTCTCGTACGTCAACAGCTTTTGCTTTTTCAGGCTTGCTAGTCGTGTCTTTATGTTGAATTCCTGATTTTGTAACTTCAACTGTAATGTTTACTGTTGTCCTTTGTAAAAGCAACTAGGTTATTGCTCTTGTAAAAATTCTTTTTGTATGAAATAAATACTTTTTTATCTTTCTTCAATCGCATCTTGTTATAATTTTATGTTTCTCGTATGTTATCATGATCAAAGAAACTTTCAATTACTGCAGATCTTCCTAACCAAAAGGACTTTCAATTGAGACGGTTCTGATTTGAGAAATTCATTATTAATTATCCATGAATTATCTCGAATGGAGAAATCTTTGACTAAATCGATTTCAATCTGAGGAAATTGCTGTAAATCATCCCAAATAAAAGAAAATTTTAGTTGAAGTGGTTCTGATCTGAGAAACTTGTAGTGAATTATCTTGAACGAAGAGATTTTTTAGATTGAAGCAGTTTCAATCTGAGGAACTTGCTGTGAATTATTCTGATCAAAGAAATTTTTCAGACTGAAGTGGTTTCGATCTGAGAAACTCATTGTGAATTATTTCAATTAAAGAGATTTTTTTAGATGAAGTGGTTCCGATCTAAGAAACTCGTTGTGAATTATTTTGATCAAAAAAAAAATTTAGACTGAAGTAGTTTCGATCTAAGAAACTGTAGTTTCGATCAAAAAAAAAATTTAATTGAAGCAGTTCCAATCTGAGAAACTCACTATGAATTATCTCGATCAAAGAAATTTTTTAATTGAAGCAGTTCGAAGAAACTGGAATTATCGATCAAAAAAAATTTTAGACTGAAGTGGTTCTGATCTAAGAAACTCGCTGTGAATTATTCCGATCAAAAAAAAATTTTTAGCTGAAATGGTTTTGATCTGAGAAACTCACTATGAATTATTTTGATCAAAGAAATTTTTTAGACTAAAATGGTTTCGATCTAAGAAACTCACTGTGAATTATCCCGATCAAAAGAATTTTTTAGTTGAAGTAATTTCGATCTGCGGAACTTACTATAAATTATTTTGAATAAAGAGAATTTTTAGATTGAAGCGATTTCGATCTGAGAAACTTGCTGTGAATTATCCTAAATGAAAAAATTTTTTAGCTGACATGGTTCTGATCTAAGAAACTTGCTGTGAATTATTCCGATCCAAAGAACTTTTTAGACTGAAGTGGTTCTGATCTGAGAAACTCGTTGTGAATTATCTCGATCAAAGAGATTTTTTAGTTGAAGCAGTTCCGATTTGAGGAACTCGCTATGAATTATCTCGATCAAAAAGATTTTTTAGACTAAAGTGATTTCGATCTTAGAAACTCACTATAAATAATCTTGATCAAAATGATTTTTTAGTTAAAGCGATTTCGATCTGAGAAACTTGCTATGAATTATCCCAAACTAAAAAAAAAATTAATTGACTTCTTTTACAGTCTGTTGGCTGCGCCTACACCCATTAACAAAAGTAAGAGAGTAAACTTAAAAATTCATTCATTCATTTATTTCACTGATAATACATATGGAGATTGGCCGAATTCCATGGCCTAGGGAGTGGGATCCTATTGAGTTGTTTCAGTCGATAAGTCCTCAGTTGCACTACTTCATCGACTTGGTAGAGACCTTCCCAGTTGAGTGAGAGCTTTCCTTATTTAGTTGGCTTGAAAACTTCAGCTCTCCAAAGGACAAGATCGCTAGCTTGGAACTCTTTGGCTTTGATCCTGGTATTGTAATATCTTGCCACCTTCTATCAATATGCAGCCATTCTCACTGCAGCTCGCTCCCTGGTCTCCTTAATTAAATTGAGATTGCCCCTGAGCCAAATGGGATTAGTGTCCTCATTGTATTCTTCGACTCTGATGGAAGAAAGCCCAAATTCCACGAGTATGACTACTTCTGTGCTGAATGTCAAATTGAAAGGCATTTTGTCTGTCGAAATTCTTTGGGTTGTTCGATAGGCCCATAGAACATGGTAGAATTCTTCAGCCCAAGACCCCCCAGTCCGATCCAGTCTAACTTTGAGACCTTGAAGGAGGGTTTTGTTGGTGACCTCTATTATTTGCTTGTAGATGGCCTATCGAAGTGAAATATTGCTCGATCCCATGGTCTCCATAGAATTCTTTAAGTTCGAAATTGTTGAACTGCCTTCCATTATCTGAGATCAATATTTTAGGTAGTCCATAATGGCAGATAATCGATTTTCAGATGAAATTTCAGACCTTTGTTTTTGTGATTTGGGCCAACGGCTCAACTTTTATCTACTTTATGAAGTAGTCGATTGCCACTAATAAAAAATTTTGCTGGCCTGAAGCTCGAGAAAATGGGCCTAAGATGTTCAATCCCCATTAGACAAATGGCTAGGGGGATTCAATAGAAGTCAGAAGAGCTGTGGGCTAGCACTGAATTCGATCATTACGTTGGCAATGCTCACATCTCCTGATGAAATTTTAAGCATCCTCCTGCATTGTTGGCCAGTAATATTCTTACCGAAAAATATTATAAGATAAGGATTGATCCTCCAGGTGACTCCTACAGATTTCTTCATGAACCTCCCACATAGCATATTCGGCTTTTGAGGGAAGCAGGCATCTCAGAAGAGGTAGAGAATAAGATCACTTGTATAGATCATTATCGAGTAACACATATCTAGTGGCCTGATTTTTTATTTTTCGAGCTTCTTTTTGATATGGTGGCATTTCTACTATTTTCAAGTACTTCAAGATTGGTTCCATTCAGCTAGGTTCTCCATTGATCTGGGAACAGTGGTGGGCTCTTCCATGATCAAAGCTTTCAAGACCTCAAAGTAGGTCTCTTTACTCAAGTTGGCAGGCAGCAAGGATGTGAGCTTTGATAAAGTATTAGTCTTGACATTTTATGTCCTAAGGACCTGCTGGATGTCAAAATATCTGAAGCATAAGGTCAAGTCTTTTACCTTTTGGATGAAATATTTTATGTTTTCTTCTCAAGCCTCATATTCTTCTTTTATCTATCCCACCACTAGCTGAGAGTCACTGAATACCTTCACACATTGGGTCCCGATTTATTGAGCAATTTTCAATCCAGCGATAAGGGCTTCATATTTCATCTCGTTATTAGTAGTTGAGAACTCGAAGCGAAAAGCATACGCTATCATGTCTCCTTTCGGACTGGATAGAATGAGCCCAACACTTGACCCTATTGAGTTCGAAGAGCCATCGATGTGTAGGGTCCACACTTCTTCTAGATTCAATCTCAGGTTTTTGTCGCTCTCCAAGCTCGTGGGTTTTTTAGGTCTACTCACAAGATTTTCTCCGAGGATTCCTCATCCGGTATAGTACATTCGAGGATGAAATCAATTAGGATTTAGTTTTAATAGATGGCCTTAGCCAGTATCGAATGTCCAATTCTGAGAGCTCCAATGTCCACTTTGCTATCCGATTCGAAGAATCTGGTCGGTGTAGGACTATCTTCAAAGGCGAATCCATGAGTACTATCACGATGTGAGCCTAAAAATAGGGTTGAAGCTTCCTTGCAGCAACAACGAGTGTAAAGACCAATTTTTTCAACTTAGCATATCTGGTTTCCATATTATGGAGAATCTTGCTGATGTAGTATATGGGCTTTTAAACTCGTCCCTCCTCTTGAACGAGAACCGCACTGATTGTCGTCGGTGAAATAGTCAGGTAAAAAAGGAGCTCTTCATCCAGCAATGGTTTAGTGAGCAAGGATGCAGAGTTGAGATATTTTTTCAACTCATCAAAAGTTTTTTGGCATTTCAGGATCCATTAAAAATTCATTGACTGCTTGAGAGTCTGGAAGAATGGAAGACACCTCTCGACTGATCTAAAAATAAAATGATTAAGAGAGGCAACTTTTTCAGTCAGACATTGTACCTCTTTAATAGTTTTTGGCGGTGACATTTTTAGGATCATCTTGATCTTCTCAGGATTTACTTCAATTTCCTGATGAGAGATCATAAAACCAAGAAACTTGCCGATGGTGACTCCGAAGGCACACCTCATAGCATTCAATTTCATTTGATATCATCAAAATTTGCCAAAAGCCTCATGAAGGTCTTGCACATAATTAGATATTGCTTGGCTCTTAACCAGCATGTCATCGACATAAGCCTCCATATTTCTATTGATTTAATCTTTAAAGATTTTGCTGACCAGTCTTTGATATATAGCTCCTGCATTTTTAAGCCCGAACGGCATCATCCTGTAACAGTAAAGCCCATGATCAGTTACAAAGGCTATTTTCTCCTCATTTTCTGGAGCCATCCAAATTTGGTTGTAACCGAAGAAAGTATTCATGAAGTTGAGGAGCTCATGTCTAGAAGTGGCGTCAACCAGTTAGTTGATCCAAGGTAATGGATAACTATCTTTAGGATAGGCTTTGTTTAGATCAGTAAAGTCAATACACATACGTCACATCCCATTCGCCTTCTTTACCAGAATGACTTTGTCAGTCAGTCAGAATACATTGTCTCTCTGATAAAACCAATCTTCATCAGTTTATCCAGCTCCTCGGTGATCACTTTTTGGCATTCAAAAGCAAAGTTTCACTTCTTTTGCTTAATTGAGCGATAGGTTAGGTCTACTCTTAGATGATGAGCCATCACCTCCGAGTCGATCCTAGGCATATCGACAGTCGACCAAGCAAAAAGATCTGTATTTGCCTATAAAAGATCAATCAACTGGTATTTTGTTATCAGATCAAGATAGAATCTGATCTTCATAGTTTGATGAGGGTTCTCCTCCCTTAGTGGAATCTCTTGGAGGTCATCAGACGGTTGGACCTAATTTCTGCCAGATCATCTCGTGCATCCAATCTTATCGAGAGCTTGGGTTGGTTTTCCATCGAGTTCTCTATCTGGAGCTTGACAGCGAAACATTGTCTAGCAACAGTTTGATTTTTTTAGATCTTTTTCACTCCGTGTATTATTAAAAATTTTACCAAGAGGTCGTAGTTGGATACAATAGCCTTAAGCTTCCATAAACTTGGTCTTCCGAGGATGGCGTTATAGGTTTAGGGAAGCTTCACAACAAGGAAGTCCACATGTATGGTTACCTACTGAGATGGGGTACCTACAGTTACAGGTAACTTGATCATTCCCTTTGGGATTATGGATCTTCCAAAAAATCATTGGATCAGCACATCAAAGTGAGTTAATCGATCGAAAGAAAGTCCCATAAGAGAGAAAGCAGAAAAATACAAAATATCAACTAAGCTTCCATTATCAACAAGTAAGCGGTGTACATTATAATTAGAAATATTTAAAGAGACAATCATAGTATCATTATGCGGTTGTTGCACACCCTCCGCATCCTGCTCAGTGAAAGTTTTTGATTCTTGAAGCCCATCTTCGCATCTTGGCTTCTTTACTGCCGCCACCTCAGGCGAGCCCCCAATGATCATATGAATCTCACCATGAAGAGGTCGCTCTTCAGCTGGTGCTAGATCTCTCTCCTTCGGTGCGGGCATTGGCATTTGGCATTGAGACTGAGGAGGTGGTAATCGGGCTCTTGGCAGAGGTCGCCGTAGGAGAGTCCTTCGATGGACAAAGCATTCCAATCTTCCCTCCCGAATCAATTTTTCAATAGCATCGTGGATGAGGCGGTAGTCTTTGGTGTCGTGACCATGGTCACGATGGTAGAAGCAAAATCTTGTCGAATCATGGCGCTCTAGATTGGTCCTCATCCTCGAAGATTGGGGGAGCTGGCCTTGGATCTGCATCAGAACTTCTCTCCAGGTGGCATTCAGAGGCGTGTAGTTATGGAAATACCTCGATGGGGACCATTGTCGATCTTTTCTTTAAGGGCTTGAAGATCGACGATTTTGGAAAGAACCTCTACCTTTAAGCTTCCTAAGCAGAGAGCGGGAGCACTGTCGATAAGTCTCCCTTTTTGAGGGTAGGTGCTCCTTATTCGACCCTACCGAAATAATGTCAGCAGGGGTGTCTTCAGCAAAGACTTCTTCAATATTGATATACTTTCTTGCTTGCTCCAGTATACCGATATAGTCCTTAGGATAGAACTTTATTAATGATCTTTTTAGATCATTTTTCTGTAGTCCACCCATAAAAATGGACATCACGATCGATTGATCTAGATCGTAGACTTCTAGGATCATTGCATTGAAATGGCTTAGATAGCTATAGATCGACTCTCCATCCCTCTAATGGATGGTGTATAGATAGTCGGAGTGCTTCTACTATTTATGGCTGCTGACAAAGTGCGCCACCAAAGATCGACTTAGCTCATCGAAAGAATGTATCGAATCAGATTTTAGATTGGAGTACCACTATCGTGTTGCTCCCTTAAGAGTAGTAAAAAATGTCCGATAGAGAGTAGCATCTGATGCTCCTTGAAAGAGCAAAGTTGTCCTAAAAATTTTAATATGATCAAAAGGGTCGGCGGTCCCGCCATAAATCTCGAGCTAAGATAGTTTGAAACCTGACATGGTAACTCCTTCAGGATCTTCTCATCAAAGGGGGGCTTGCGGCTAAGTCCATCAAGGGGTCAGGAGGAAGATGCTTTAATTAAGGCTTCAAGCTTCTTATCAAACTTGTAAAGCTTCTTTTCGATCATCAACTCCTTATCAGTATAGGCCTCAGACTACTGAGGAGAGCAGTGGTCGGGAGTAGAATCATGCCCTGACTGTGGGCTAAGGGATTGCTGATGGAGTCGCTTCCTCCTAGGGCTTTGTGGAGATGCTTGAGTAGGTTCGACTTATTGGTGTAGAAGTGATGCCGGCGGCTAAAGCGGCACCATTGCTGGGGGCATAGATAGGGCTGCGGTAGGAGGTATTGGCTGCACCGTTGAGGATGGTGCAGAAACAACCTGATTTGGTTGGGGCACCATTAAGGAAGGTGCGATTATAGTTTGGACCGCCTAGATAGCGATTGTCAAAGAGTGGACCTACTGAAGGAGCAGGTTGAACTGGTCCACAGTGACATAAGCCGACTGGATAGGTGGAGAGGTTTCCACCATAGGGGGCTGAATGTGATCGTCAACCTGCAAATCTACCTACTGAGAGGTAGTAGCTTTCGCGACGTCATTGAGGCATGATGAAGTCTTTTTAGAAGCCATATGTTGGCCCTTTCTCTATCTATTGTTGCTGAGAATGGTTCGCTTCAGGAGTGGAGTAGTCGGCTGCTCACAGAAGGTGCTGGAGTGATTCATAAAATAAAGTTTCAATCGGAGAATTTGACTTCGACAAGGATCATCCAATGCTTAAGTCAGCAGAAAATGATCATACAACAATGAATTCTCTAAGAAAAAATTCTTGCTTACCTAGATCCTCGAAATTTATGATATTTATAAAAAAGCTCTATGCAATTGTTATGCCATTCCATTAATTTTGGATCGTCATTGTTATTATGGCGAGATTTCTAGACACCTTTCAAACGAAAAGGTTGTTATCGGTGAGATTAGAATGTCTTATCTATCATCGATAGTTTAGGATGAGTGGAGAACAGTTTGTTCGTAGTTGAATTATAGTTGTATTGCCATTAATCTATAAGATGAATCATCTATCTGAGGCAATTTATAAGTTATGAATGTCATCCAAGGTGTTCGTCAAAAAAAATAGGTCGGGTCTGCTACTGGGGATTGGACACCAATTCAAAGGGTGTTATGATAATTTTATTGGCCCTTGAGTGTTCGTAAATAGAAACTGAACTGAGGTATTTCTAAAGTAGATCAGAAGATCTGAGGTGTTTACATTACCACTGTAACATAACCTATTTTAGAAATATGAAACTAAAATAGAATTAATTCATAAAAACCATCCCAAATGAACTTTGCAATTAGATATATTCTAGCCATCAGATGAGAACAAATAGTGCAATTTGTGCTAAAATTAGAGCTTTAGTTAGTGTGAAACAGGACATGTCAAAATATTTTTAGGATGTGGTTAGATCATTAATGCAAAGACCCTTACAGTCTTTCGTGTGATCATGCATTCTCAACCATCTCAAAGCTAGCCATTACCTTAGTGTTATTTGAATTTTGGATGGATAGATGTTTCTCATTGATGGTATTGATGTTTGTTTTTTGCATGAAAGAAGGATTCGCTTCCTTCAGGCAAATCCACTATTGGTTTATCCATTGCAAAGATCTCAAAGCATTTCCAACTCAATCACACATCCACCTGCACAAATTTTAAAGCAGACAATGAACGATCCCATAATAGATTTGCAGGAGGGAAAGCAAATCTTTCCTTTGATATTGACAAGGCAAGAGCTCAAATATATAATACATGCATTCTATTATTCTTTCTTTTTTTTTTTTGATATATCACTCAATTGTTTTATCAGAACTAAAGTTATAGGAGACCATGATAAAATTAGAGTGGGATGGGCTCAAATTTGATTCATTCATACCCAACACTTCATGAGTTTATGAACTCAGCTCCTCTAGATTTATTTTATTTGATGCCAGCGGATCTCTCTCTAACTTACAACGTAGATGTTACTTTCCGAACCCATCATTTGGTTCGGTCTCATGGCACAGCCACATGAACCCTAATTAAGTGTCACCCTAAAGATCATGCAAGGTCTATAAACATAAAAGCTCCAATAAAACCAAAATTTATTTAAAGTAATAAATAATCAAATATGTCAACTAAATATATGCATCTTAGTCAAATAAACTTGTTGGATTACACTTATTCAAATGTCCATCGATATCAGAAATTAAACTAACTAATGAACTAATAACTCCAGTACTTTAACATTTCGTCCAACCTGATTAATGCTATGCATCTTGCAACTTTGAAATGAAAGAGAGAATTAGGATTGTGAGCTTTACAGTCTGGTAAGAATCCTATCATAATTATACTAATATAATAATATAATTTAAAAATGATGAATGAACAATATCAATGAGAATCATAAGCCACAAAATTTTATGTCAGGCATAGAATGTAACTCAATAGTTATATAAATATATATCATGAATTATGTGTTATTACAAATCCATCGTAAATATCACATGTATATTTCTACGAATTATCATTTATATTTTGTTAACATATTCCAAATCAATAGTTGTATTTTAATTTTGGACTAATCGTGGCTATGCTTCAACCCTGACTAGCAAATCATAAACAATGGTTCGACCCATGGTGGCAATCTATAATCACCGTGCTTCGGTCTATGGTGGCAAACCAAGATATTTATGCTTTAGTCCGTGGTGGCAAACCAAGATATTTATGCTTCGACCTACGGTGGCAAACTAAAGTATCATGATTTAACCCATAATTGGTAATTCAGGATGTCATGATTTGACTCATGACTAGCAATCTACATCATGGCTAGTCCAAATTCTTTTACACAATCAATAGTTCATCAATAATGTGTATTACATTTCTTGTCCTATTATAAAACAGCAAATATCACATTTCTAATAATCAAAATAGTCAACATGTGATACGTATGTAATATAGAAGCATATATCCAAATAAAGCCAAAATCATCATGCATAGTATAACATCATATATATAGATGATCATATAAAGAGATTCTTATTTCTACTGATCTTAAACTCAAGTATAGCCATCGATTGACTCTTCTATCGATGAACTCGAGATCAAGATATTTTCAATCGACATCTTGTATAAATAATTACATCTCTACATAATCAAGGTTAAATATTAAAAAATCATAGTTGATAATGGATAGTAGAAAATCATGATAAACGATTCTAATATTATAGGTTCAAAACTTCTTATAGGGTTAACCGATCAATCTAAGCATATCTAGACATTTGGACCCTCTATTGGTCCATAGAATTTCTTGAAAGAAAAATCCACAAAGAGAAAGAAATAATCTAGAGAGAGAAAGTATTAAAAAATAGAAAAAAAACTTATAGAGAGAGAAAGTGGAGAGAGAAGAGAGAGAAAACTCTATCTTTTTTTCTTTTTTCTTTTTTCTCCTCTCTCTCTTTTCTCATTTTCTTCTTTTTTTATTTGGGAAACAGGGGAAAGGGGGAGCTTTGCGGCCGACCACCTCTCATGGTGGCGACCCTCGACAAGCGGTAACCCCTAACTATGGCAAACCCTCAGTAGCTTCGACCTTCGATAGACAACCATGGCCAGCAATAATAGCTGCTTCAATGGAAGGAAAGAAGAAGAAAGCAAAAATATGGGAGGTTTGATCTCCTATAAAATCCAGCAGTTGGCGAGCAAATCCAGTCGTCAAGAGCTTTATGGAGTTCAAGAAAGAAAGAGAAAGAAGAATCGAATATCAATACCTTAAATTTGGTCATCAATTGATGGTGGCTCGTTGGAATTACTCGATGGAATGAACCCTCTAAACCCCATGATTTCGTCAATGATTGACCAAAGTTGGCCGACGTATTAAGGAAGAGAGCAGATAGATTTATAGGTAGGAGTGCCAAAATTTGATCCATCTTAAGACTTCTTTAATTTTGCAATCAAATTTGGAGGAGACGAACGCCATCAAGAATCCTCCTCCTCTGCCTCAGGTGCCTAGCATGTGAGGTTCTTAATATATTTTTTTTCTTTTTCTCTTTAAGATTCATGCAGGAAATAAAAATCTAGATCCTTATATTCTCTCCTTTAAAATAATTTTAGCCTTGAAATTAGTATACTGCAAAGCCAAAACCTTAAAGGTATAAAATTTTTATCTTATCCTCGAGCTCCTAAGTAGCCTTCTTCACTCGAATAAAAATTTCAATCCTCTATCATAACACCCTCTGAATTAGAACTAATCTTTTTCGATCAAATTTAAATGACTTAAACCACCACACTTTTACTACGCACTCTAATCTAAACCCACTAAAGCTGTTTGGGTTCACTAAATAACTTCCAACCAAAAGACTATAAATTTATCAAACTCGTCAAATTATAGCCTGAGACACAAATCATCCATCAAAAGCTAACCCCATGAACCACCTCTGCTATAATTCTTAGTGATCATAATCCTAAGTTTCGATATTACTTATGTCATGCCCTAGTCACTTATGTCACAGTCCCAAATGATCATAATCTAAGCTTCGATACTACTTCTGTCAGGTCCTAAACCCATCACCTGATTCAATCTCATGACATGACCGCATGAACACTAAAACGTCACCCTAAAGATCATGCAAGACCTATAAATTACATAAAACCTCTAATAAAATTAAATTTTATTTAAAATAATAAATGATCAAATTTATCAACAAATAAACTTGTTGGATTACACTTATTCAAATGTTCATCACTATAAGAAATTGAATTAACTAATGAATTAATAACTCTCATACTCCAACTTTTCGTCTAGCCCAACTCGTGACTCTAAAAAAAAAAGGAAGAATTGGGGTTGTAAGCTTTATAACCCAATAAAAATTCCATTACAATTATACTGATATAATAATATAATTCAAAAATAATAGATAAACAGTATCAAAGATAATCATAAGCCATAAAATTTAGTGTCAGGCATCCAATATCACTCAACAGTTATATAAACATATATCATAAGTTATGTATTATCATAAATTCATCATAAATATCACATGTAATTTTATATGACTTATTATTTATATTTTGTTAACATGTTCCAAATCAATAGTTGTCTTTTAATTTTGGACTAATCATGGTCATGCTTCGGCCTATGACTGGCAAATTATAAATTACGCTTTGGCCCATCATAACAATCCATAATAACTGCACTTTGATTCATGATGGCAAATCAGAATATCTATGCTTCGGTTCATAGTGGCAAATCAAGATATTCATGCTTCGGCCCACAGTGACCAACTAGAATGTCATAAATTAGCCCATAACTAGCAATCCAAGGTATCACGATTCAGCTTGTGACCAGCAATCCACATCATGGCTAGTCCAAAACCTCTTACACAATCAATAGTTCATTCAATAATTTGTATTACATTTCTTGTTCAATTTCAAATATCAGATATCATGTTTCTAACAATCAAAATAGTTAGCATGTAATACATATATAATATAAAATTATATATCTAAATAAAGCCAAAATCATCATACATGATATAAAAAATACATACAAATGATCATATAAAGAGATTCTTACCTCTACTGGTCTCAGACTCAAGAATAGCTCGACCATTCGATCTACGAACTCGAGATTAAGATATTTCTACTCGATATCTTGTACAGATAATTGAACCTTTATATAATCAAGATTAAATATAAAAAATCATAGATAATTTTGGATAGTAGAAAATTATGATAAACGGCCCAACACTATAGGTCCAAGACTCCTAGGGTTAACTGGTCAATTTAAGCATGCATAAATATTTAGACCAACTACTAGTTCATAAAACTTTTAGAAAGAAACATCCATGAAGAGAGAGAAATGTTCTAGAGAGAATAGAGAGAAAATAGAGAGAGAAACTCATAGAGAGAGCAAATAGAGAGAGAACATAGAGAGAAGAGAGAGAAAAAAACTTTTTTTTTTTCTTTTCTTTTCTTTTTTTTTCTCTTCTCTATCTTTTTCTCATTTTCCTCTTTTTTTGGAATATGGGAAATAGAGAAATTTCCTAATGGCCTCGGCCTTTGGTAGCCAATCATGGCCAACGACAACGGTTGCTTTAGCAGAAGAAAATAAGTAGAAAACAAAAATAGAGGAGGTTTTGATCTCCTATGAAATCCGGCCATCAAAAGCTTTGTGGGGTTCGAAAAAAAAAAGAGAAAGAAGAATGGAAGATCAATATCTTAAATCTGGTTATTGATTAGTAGTGGCTCATCAGAATTACTCGATAAAATAAATTCTCTAAATCCCATGATTTCATTGATTGATCAAGAATTTGGGCGATGTATCATGAGAAAGAGAGCAGGAAGATTTATAAATGAAAATACCAAAATTTGATCCATCTTAAAATTCTCTTTTTTTTATCAAATTTGAAAGAGAAGATGAGCTTCATCCGAAGTCCTCCTCCTCCTCCACCTCACATGCTCAGCATGTGAGATTCTTAATGTATATTTTTTTATTTTAGGATTCATGCAAAAAAATAAAAGTTAAGATCCTTAGAATATCCTATTGTATCTTCCTAGGACATCTTAATCTCAACAGTATAATTAATATTACATAATTTCTGAAAGGTGCGGTAAAAAAAATTCTTTTGCCAGGGAGAAAAGGGGGATAGGCTCCACTCATGCATCCCACGAAGGACCAACTTTTCTGCAGCAACAGTGTTACATTGAACCGCTATAAACGAGGATTTAACGTCAAGAATGTGATTGCCATTTGCCAACCGTACGTAAGTAAGAGGAAGAAGAATATGCTAAGCAAGTGGAGAAGCACTTCGACCACTGTTGTTGAAATAACAATATAATAATATACAAAGATAGAAAAGGCATCTCCTAAAAAAAATTTAAAAAAATAAATTATATCAAATTATTCAGCAGATGGGCATCATTGTCGCTGTGATTTTTTTTTTTTTTTGAAAAAAATTTCTACATTACATGCTCCAAGTCCAAACATACCAGCATACACAACAAAAGCAGTTTGCTCCGGTCTTTCCGTTTCAACGGTGAGAAGGATTCTCTCTTTATGTATGCAGAAGAGAGATATGGTCCCATTAAGTACAATGTTAATTTTTTTTTTAAAAAAAAAGGAGGTATGATGTTCATTAATTAAAAGGTTAGGATGCTAGCGTGTATACGGTCCCATCAAGTACCATACTGTCTTACAAGATTAGCCAGCAACATTTGATGCCTTGCCCCTCACGCAACAATGTAGTCATACCTACCCTAAGCTACGTACCATCAAAATACACTGTTTGCAGACGCTACAAGGGTCCCATGGAGCTCCATGCATCATGATTAGGAACAACCGCTCTATAGTTTACACAGAATTGTGAGATATGAAACGTTCAGCATCTATCGTTTAAGTGTCACTTACGGTTGGCAGTCACATTCTTGATGTTAAATCCTGCTGTTATTCAATGTAATAGTGTTGCTGGCAAAAAATGCACCCTCCTAGAATGCATGATGTAAACCCATCCCTCTCTTCAAGATTTTTCGAGTAAACTTTTTAGAACCACATAATATTACTAATATTATTGTTTAAGATATCTATGAAGGTACGATAGATTGTTTCTACGACATCCACCGGCCTCAGGAACTTAGAGGTGCTGAGCTGATAAACATATGAAGTGTTGGATATGGATGAATCGAATGTGATCCCATCCTTATCTTGATTTTTATTCGTATGGTTTGTAATTTAGAAGATGCGGCATGATATTTTACCATAAAAATGCTCTGGTTTGTAATTTAGAAGATGTGGCTATAAAAATGCTGTCTGGATGAGATCAAGTCTAGTCAAGCCGAATAGCTAAAGGCTCAATATTAATTTGATTCAAAATATTTGGATTTAAAACTCAACGTGAAATCGATCAAGTTTTAATATTTAAGTTCGAGCTTCACTTGGTAAAAAAAAAAAAGCAACACTCAAAATTGGCTCAACTCAACTCCAGTATCAACCAAACCATATTAGTGCCCAAATTCAAGCCTCAATCATAATTTTAAAAATATAATAAAAAATTAAAAATTAGATTAAATTAAAAAAATAAATATTATATTTAAAATATTAAATTAATAATATTTATATTATAAATAGAATAAAATATTATAATAGATATTTATACTTAATTAAAATCATAAGTTTTCAAGCTAAATATTTTGTTATTTGAGTTTAATTTAAAAAAATTATTCAAACTAGTGGAGCGCGATTTGAGCTTAATAAATGTTGAACCAAATTAAGTTTAGATCTGAGTCAAGCACGAGCCCAAAATCATATGAGAAATAACTTTGTTCTATGTATTTGGATTGATCTTCTAGATGGTTATTTTAGTCTTAATAAAATTATCTTAGGCACTCTGTGCCTATTGTTTTTTAAAATAAAAAAAAAAAATCTTCTGGATGATATTACGTCTTTTGTTCCTATTGAGGACGGTGAAAACAACTCTCTGGTTGGCCATGAGGACAGCCTTGTCTCATAGCTGTTACTCCTGATTCCTTCGATTCATGGTTAGTGGCCTTGGCAAGCGACGCTGACTTATTTGTAGTCTATAATGGAATATGGATTGAATATTAGTATAATTATATTTATATTTATTTTATTTAATAAATATAAATATTAATATTAATTAGATGTTAAAATTTATATATATTGGGAATAAATCTTGCTTCAATCGAAGTCCAGTTCGGTGCTCAGTCTGATGCGGTCGGTAGCCACAGAAGAGCTTCAGCAGACGGGTCTTAGCCGAACTCCTACAGTCGGTCGAACTGTTTAGCGATCAAGCTCCGTCGGATCTCGAGCGACCTGCCAGCACGCGGCTACAGCTGTCACCATCAAGCTCCGCCTATAAAAGGACCCTCCAGATACGCTAGTCTCCGATCTCTAAGCTCTAAGCTCTTCTCTTCTTCTCTAAGCTCTGTGGAACATATTTTCGAGCACTCCATTCCTATTGGGCAGAGCTGACTTGATCGTCGGAGGGTCCTGCCGGAGCCACCCCCCACCGGAGCCACCCCCACCGGCTCCGGACGGAACTTTATTTTGCAGATCCCCGATGGTGACCTCGTCCACCTCTACTCCAACTAATTCCGGCGACGATCAGATTCTGCGTCAACAGATTGGCGCTAGAGGAAGGACCCTGAATCTCCGAGGTTTTCTTGTTCTTAAAGGAGTGCTCGGTGACGATTTCTTCCTTCCCTCTTCGGAGATCTCTCTTCTTCCTCTCTAGAATTCTTTTTCGAAGAGAAAATGCCTCCCAGGAGAGCTTCGACTTGACGATCGGCGACCTCCGTGCTAGGTCTATCTGCTCCCGTTGCAGCTCCGGCAGCCCAGGTTCCATCCGAAGCCACCGCAGATGTGGAGCAGTTCAACCTGTTGGTCGAGTTCATGGCCCCGCCGAGATAGTGCAGGTCATGCGATAACCTCCGACGGAGACTTTGCTAGCAAACCCACCATGAGGATGCGAGGAACCGGCCTTAAGGAAGAGCATTTGGGCATACCAATCGCCCTTAGGAAAGAGAAACGGAGAGCAGAAGTTCTCCCGCAGAAGGTTTCACAGGAGGGCGGAATGAAGTTCGGCTGCGTTCGTGGCCTCCCCGACGCAAGCAAGGCCGAACTCCCCCTCGAGCCCGCCATCGAGGAAGCTCCGCAAGAGGTCTCGCAAGGAGGCGGAATGAAGTTCGGCCGTGTTCACGACCTCCTAGCGCAAGCAAGACCGAACTCCCCCTCGAGCCCGCCATCGAAGTTCTCCCGACGAAAGCTTCACACGAGGGCGGAGTGAAGTTCAGCGCAAGTGAGGCCAAACTCCTCCCTCGAGTATATGTCATCAAGGAAACCCCCTACAAAGATTTCACAGGAGGTGGAATGAAGTTTGGCCGCGCTCACGACCACCCCAGCGCAAGCAAGGCCAAACTCCCCCTCGAGTATGTCTTCAAGGAAGCCCCTACAAAGATTTCACAGGAGGTGGAATGAAGTTCGGCCGCCCTCACGACCACCCCAGCGCAAGCGAGGCCGAACTCTCCCTCGAGTATGTCTTCAAGGAAGCTCCTACAAAGAATTCACAGAAGGTGGAATGAAGTTCGGGCAAGCAACACCGAGCTCCCCCTCGAGCTCATCGTCAAGGAAAGTCCCAACTCAGAAGCATGAAGTTCTCTCGTGGAAGGTTTCACAGTAAGTTTGGCCGCGCTCACGACCTCCCCAGTGCAAGCAAGGCCTGAACTTTTTGAGCTCACCACCAAGGAAGCTCCGACAGAAGGACGCGAAGAAGTCCTCCTCCTGAAAGGTTTCGCGACTATGCCCCCCTCAACGCTCCTCGAACTCAAATTCTCATGGAAGCTAAGAATCAGCTGCCAAGATCAGAAGGACTACGGCCTCCCCCAAACATGCGCAATCGAAGCAAGTAATGCCCCTACCATCATGACCACGGCCACGACACTGAGGAATACATTCAGCTCCGGATGAAATTGAGAAACTCGTCAGAAAGGGGTGGCTGGGTAAATTTCTCTGATGCCAGTCTGAAGCAGAAAGTCAGTCAAGGGCGCTGCCATAGCCAGAAATGACAAGAAGGTCGGCCGCCTCACGGCATCATCAACGTTACCCCTGGGAGGAGCTTGGTACATCGGAGATTCATCGTCTCCTAGTGACAAAGCCAAGAGAAGCTTGCTCCAAATTGAGAAAGTCAGCATGAGATAGAGGAGGTCGTCCAGCCTGGGACTTGCTGCCTAAGAAAATTCGGAGGAATAATGCCCCCACGACCCTGAAATAGGGACATACTACCAGTAACTTTTCCTCGGTAAAATTCTTCCCATTCAATAATATTATTTCTGGGTGCAAAAACTATGTGATGACAGGAAAGAAGCAGTCAATAGTCGTTGTGTTAGGAATAGGAGGAGAATCTCGTCCTAACATGAGCAGGTCAAAGACCTTCAACCTCGGCCAGAGATAAGATCTCTCCCAAGCGACCGCGTCAGCCTCGGCTAGAGATAAGATCTCTCCCAAGCGACAACCTCGGCCAAAGATAAGATCTCTTTCGAGCGACCGCATCAACCTCGGTCAGAGATAAGATCTCTTTCGAGCGATAACCTCGGTCAGAGATAAGATCTCTCCCGAGCAACCACGTCAACCTCGGCTAGAGATAAGATCTCTCCCGAGCGACCGTGGGCCGAGGAACAGGAGGAGAACCTCGTCCTAACGCGAGCATCAACCTCGGCTAGAGATCAAGATCTCTCCCGAGCGACCGGACAACCTCGGCTAGAGATAAGATCTCTCCCGAGCGACCGAGTCAACCTCGACTAAAGATAGGAGATCTCTTCCAAGCGACCGCATCAACCTCGACTAGAGATAAGATCTCTCCCGAGCGACCGAGCCAACCTCGGTTAGGAACAGGAGGAGAACCTCGTCCTAACGCGAGCAACAACCTCGGCTAGAGATAAGATCTCTCCCGAGCGACCGTGAACAACCTCGGTTAGGAACAGGAGGAGAACCTCTCCTAACGGAGCAGCAACCTCGGCTAGAGATAAGATCTCTCCCGAGCGATTGCGAGCAACCTCGGTCAGAGATAGGAGGAGAACCTCGTCTTAACGCGAGCGACAACCTCGGCTAGAGATAAGATCTCTCTCAAGCAACCGCATCAATATTGGCCAGAGATAAGATCTCTTTCGAAAAGTGAACTGCGATAACCTCGATCATATCAACCTCGGCTAGAGATAAGATCTCTTCCGAGCAATCGTGTCAACCTCGGCTAGAGATAAGATCTCTCTCGAGCGACAACCTCGGCTAGAGATAAGATCTCTCCCGAGCGACCGCGTCAACCTTGGCTAGAGATAAGATCTCTCCCGAATAACAATCTCGGTGAGAGATAAGATCTCTCCCGAGCGACCGAGCCAATCTTGGTCAGAGATAAAATCTCTTTCGAGCGACAACCTCAGAACCAACTTCGGTCGAAGATAAGAAAACTCTTTCGAGCTTCGAAGAACCTTGCCCACAGCCCGTTAGGAATAGGAGGAGAACCTCATCCTAATGCGAGCAAAGGCTAAATCCGAGCTCCGAAGTCCACAAGAGATGGGATCTCCATCAACCTCAGTCGTAGGAGATAAGATCTCCCCTGAGCGTCCGGACCAACTTTGACTGTAGGAGATAAGATCTCTCTCGAGGCAGACTCGACCACAGAAGATAAGATCTCCCCTGAGCTTCCGCATCAACCTCGACCGCAAGAGATAAGATCTCCTCTGAGGGTCCGAGCCAACTTCGACTGTAAGAGATAATAAGATCTCCTCCAAGGCAAACTCATCCATAGGAGATAAGATCTCCTCCGAGCGCCCGCATCAACCTCGACCGTAGGAGATAAGATCTCCCCCGAGGCAAACATCGATCGTAGGAGATAAGATCTCCCCCGAGGCAACCTCGACTGCAGGAGATAAGATCTCCTCCGAGGGTCCGGGCCAACTTCAGCTATAGGAGATAAGATCTCCCCCGAGGCAAAACTTGACCGTAGGAGATAAGATCTCCCCCGAGCGCCCGCATCAACCTCGGCCAGAGACGAGCGATCGAGTCAACCTTGGCCAGAGATAAGATCTCTCCCAAGCGACCGTGACTACCTCAGCCTGCGACAACCTCAACTAGAGATAAGATCTCTCCCAAGCATCTGAGTCAACCTTGGCTAGAGATAAGATCGAAGACAACCTCGGCTAGAGATGAGATCTCTCTCGAGCGACCGTGACTACCTCGGCCCACGACAACCTCGGCTAGAGATAAGATCTCTTCCAAGCGCCCGAGCCAACCTCGGCCAGAGATAAGATCGGAGACAACCTCGGCCAAAGATGAGATCTCTTCCGAGCGATCGAGACAACCTCGACCAGAGATAAGATCGAAGACAACTTCGCCCAAAGATGAGATCTCTCCCGAGTGACCGTGACTACCTTAGCCCACGATAACCTCGACTAGAGATAAGATCTCTTCCGAGCACCCGAGCCAATCTCGGCCAGAGATAAGATCGAAGACAACCTCGGTCAGAGATGAGATCTCTCCCAAGCGATCGAGACAATCTCGATCAGAGATAAGATCGGAGACAACCTCGCCCAAAGATGAGATATCTCCCAAGCGACCGCGTTAACCTCAATCAGAGATCAGATCTCTCCCGAGCGTCTGTATTAAACCATGGCTGCAGGAGAGGAGACCTTCCCCGAGTCAGCCTCGGCTGCTGAAGATAATATCATCCCCCCAAGGAGCTCAATCTCCGACCTCGACCGCATGAGACGAGATCTACTTCAACCTCAGTTGGAGATGAGATCTCTCCAGGCTTCAATTTCAACACCAACTTTGGCTGGAGATGAGATCTCCCCCCGAGCTTCAACCTGAACCAGCACGGAGCCCAGAAGAGGATTTTGACAGTCGCCTTTTCTACACTTTCTTCTTTCGAGTTTCAAACTAGGGAGTGGGGGAGACTATTGTTGGGGATAAATTTCGCTCCAGTCAAAGTCTAGTTCGGTGCTCAGTTTGATATGGCCGGTAGCCATGGAAGAGCTTCAGCGGATGGATCTTGATCGAACTCCTACAGCCGATCGAACTGCTTAGCGGCCAAGCTCCGTCAGACCTCGAGCGGCCTACCAGCACGCGGCTACAGCTATCACCATCAAGCTCCACCTATAAAAAGGACCCTCCAGATACGCTAGTCTCCGATCTCTAAGCTCTAACCTCTCCTCTTCTTCTTTAAACTCTGTGGAACACATTCTCGAGCACTCCATTTCTATTGGCCAGAGCTGACTTGATCGTCGGAGGGTCCTATCGGAGCCACCCCCCACCGGCTTCGAACGAAACTTTATTTTGCAGATCTCCGACGGTGATCTTGTCCACCTCCGCTCCAGCTGATTCCAACGATGATCAGATTCTACATCAATAATATATATTTATTTTAAAAAGATATAAATAAAAATATACTAATATAAATTAGATAATTAAATTTTATAATCATAAAATTAAAGATATTATTAAGTAGATGATAAATCAAGTTAATAGCATGTGAAAGTGATTATATATTGTTAGGAAAAAAATGGCTTATGCCAAAATTCTTGCAGGCCAGATATCGCTGAGCCCTTGAAGGCACCATCCAACATCAGATGCAATCCAATCCGAGATGCAGCCAAGCTAATCTCTGAGCTCTGATTGATATCAAAAGGTTTACCTTTGAGCCCAGCACATTTCAACCTTTAGTCTAAGCCTAGTAATAGCTTATCTCCATATGGCAGTGACTACTCACTGATGTCCGACCTCGAGTATCTATTGAGTTCAGGCTTGACAATAGCAATTTTAAAGTAAAAGTTTCCATCAGGATCCAACCTCAAATATGGCTGAACTTCTAGCTAATCTTCCTCAAATCAGTTAAAGTGACCCTATCGCAGTTCTAGCCAAAAGTCTCAATGCCCGTCCGGCTCTCAAGCTCGTCTGACCTCAAGGTCCAAAGCACAAGTCTAGCTCAGGTAAATGACTCTCAAACTCAGCTATCTGACCTCAGACTCTATAGTTCAACTACAACCCATGTAACCATCTGTTAAGCTCAGTAGCCTTCAACCTCCAAGTATCAATAATAGAAGCAAATATTTTTCATTCACGCCACAACTAGATTACAACGGGCCACTAACAAGTGGTTATAATCATCCACTCATCCTTTGTAACATAATTGGAATGGCCTGAATGGCCCACTAACAATCAATTACAATGGTCACTATTAATCTATTACAGCTCCATCTATAAATCGGATCCTCCAGATATGCCTTCTTTTTTTAATTATTTAACTTTTGAATACTCCATTCTTGTTGGCCAGATTTCTGACTTAATCATTAGAGGATCCATATCGAAGCCACCCACCTTCGGCTAGAACTTTGTTTTGCAAGTCTCACTGATGAGATCTCAAGCATCTACTCTATCATTTCCAGCGACGATCCAATTTTTGCACCAACAAGATTGGCACTAGAATGAGGGCATCTAAATCCATATTCTTAAAGAAGTTTCCAGTCGAGCGAGATGCCGCCCAGGAGAGTATCATCCCAGCGATCCATCGCCACTGCCTCTCGACCGAATCCAAAATCGCCCGACCATCCAGCTCCGACACAGTCACCTGCACCGCCACCTCCCTAGTCAGTGGCAGTGGTGAATGTGAATCAATTCAACCTACTGGTATAGTAAATAAGGAGCCTCATGAAAGCCGTGAAGGCAATGCAACAAAATCTGGCACTCGCACCCCTTGAGAAGCCATTGCTACAGTGCCAGGGTCAGTAGCAGGGGAGACCCATCAAACGAAGCCAACCAAAAAATCCCAAAAAGGAAAAGCAGGGATCTATGAGTTCCTATTCAGAGCATGATTCAACTTTTGGAAAGTCTCTACCCCCTGTGAAGTCTTCATGCTTTGAGATCCATGATCAGAATGATGATCTTGATCGAAAGTTGCAAGAAATAAATAAGCAGATTGAAGAGCTCTACAACTCAACCATGGCTCAGAATGATGATTTTTGCATGGATCCATCATTTACTATATAAATCATGCAAAAACCTATGCCACCAAACTTCAAGCTCTCCTAGTTTGAGAGCTATGATGAAACCTCAGATCCAGTCGATCACTTGGAATCTTTCTGGATGATGATGCTTCTCCATAGAGCACCAAATGCCATTCTATACCGAGCTTTTCCATCAACTCCGAAAGGTGCAACGCAGTACTGGTACTTGGGCCTAAAATCAGGCACCATCCACTCTTTTGACTAGTTGAGCCAGGAGTTTGTGCTCACTTCATCCATAGCCAATGCCAGCAGTGAGAGTCGGATTCCCTCATCAACATCAAATAATGAGAAGGGGAATCAATTCGAGCCTTCGTCGAGCACTTTAATATGGTTGCTGTTAGGATTTAATGCCTCAAATTCGATCCACAGTAAGAAGAAAATCTATTTTCAGCACAGTAGTCGGGCCAGCTCTGATATGCGATCGACCCGACTCAAATTAAGATCGAGCCAGCTCGAACCACAATCGAGCTGGCTCTCTCAGGCAAATAGAAATAGAAGTTCGGGCGAGATGCAGCCAAGCTAGCTCGACCCTTGATCGAGTCGGCTCAATGAAGGCGAACAGAACATAATGAGGATTTTTTCTATTTGGACTCGGATTGTGATTAATCCAAGAGATCTATGGGGGTTGCACGTAGATCATAGGATCCAATGGTCATGGAGGGTTGCAGTCATAATCTGAAGGTCGAAAAATATTTCAAGACTCAATCAAGGATATGTTCGACTCATATTAGGAGAACGAGCTATGTTAGAACTCCTGTAAACTATTGAGAAGAATATTCTCATCCTATTTAAAGAGCTGAGGTGCTATGGAGCAGTAGGATAGCACGTGTGGTGTGAGAGGCATGTAGAGAGGCTTAGGAAGCCATTGAAAGGAGCTTAACAAAGCATCGAGTACGTGCAGTCCATAGGAGAGAGAAGTAATAGGTGTATAGCATCCGATGAGGAAGCTATGAGGGCAGAGTATCATGTAGCTTCTGAGGGTCTTCTTAAAATTCTGAGAGAGCTTTTGTAAGAATAGCTTTTAGTTGAGAGAAATTTATATATGGTGAGTTGAGAGTGCGTGTTCTCCTCTTGTTCCTATTTTTTTTCATAGTAAAGCTTGCATATCCCATGGAGACAAGCTCTTGGATTGATCCACATACTTAATTACTTTTATTATTTTATTTTCTTCTTTCTTCTTACCATAATAATTGGTATAAGATCCTGAACAACGAGTATCGAAGCAAGTCGATATCCCAATAGATTGGTATCAGAGTGAGTTGATACCACAATAATTGCCTTGAAGGTCCAAAATTTAGATGAATTTATTGCAATGGCTACTTTGAAGGATGACCTTCAGAAGAATGATCTCTTCTCATTGAAGAAGAAGTACCTCCAAGATTTTGTCGACATGTTAATTCAGACCGAGAGGTTTGCCCTAGCAAGGAAGCATTCAGGTTGCATGATGACGATGCTGCAAAGCAATGTCTAGCAGGAGAATCCAGCAAGTCCTCTCCTCCTCTTGAAAATAGAGGAGAAGGTCGATAGTGCTCTTGGATGCCATCTAGGTGCAGAAGAACTCAAACCCCATCTCAGGCTCATTGGCCGAGAAGCCAGGACAAAAGGATATGCTGAAGAATCCTTCAAGAAGATTCAACAACTATGTTCCTCTAAATGCTCCAAAGACTCAGGTTCTGATGTAGATCAGAGATAGCTACCACGGCCGAAGAAGATGCGAACTCATCCAAGCCGATGCAATCCCAATAAGTACTACTTGCATAATTATAACCATGGTCATGATACTGAAGAATGTATTTAGCTCTAGGATGAAATTAAGGAGCTGATTTGATGGGGGTGGTTGGACCAATTCTTTCGACATCGACCTAAAAGGTGAGAGGATCGGCCAAGGATTCTTCCACAATCAAAACAACCTCGAGGGAAAGAACCTGAAGAAGATCGACCCCCGTTGGAGATTATCAACATGATAACCCAAGGATATCTATAGGAGGGAATGTATAATCAATAGTTATACTTCAATAAAAGATTTTTTTCATTTTGTAACTTATATATTTGTGCAATTGAACTACCATAGGAAGTATCCAAGCCAAACGTCATTCTTAAATAAAGTTGAAGGCCTCCAATTCTTAAATAGAGGGTTAATCTCATTCTTAAATAAGGTTGAAGGATCTCGATTCTTAAACAGGGGGTAAAGCTCATTCTCAAATGAGGTTAAAGGTCTTCAGTTCTTAAAGCTCAATCTCAAATGAGGTTGAAGGCCTCTGGTTCTTAAATAGGAGGTGAAACTAATTCTCAAATGAGGTTGAAGGCCTCTGGATAAAGCTCATTCTCAAGCGAGGTTGAAGACCCCCGATTCTTAAAAGAAGGTAAAGCACAATCTCAAATGAGGTTGAATCCCTCGACGGTACTTTTTCTTCAGACAAAAATAGCCTCAAGAAGAATGCCTCATTTACAAATACAAGTATAGCCATAGAATCCCTCGACGATGCTTTATCTCCGGATAAAAATAGCCTTGGGAAGGGTGTCTTATTTTCGAACACGAGTATATCCATGGAATTCCTCGATGGTGCTTCATCTCTAGATGAAAATAGCCTCGAAAAGGATGCCCCATTTATGAATACAAGTATAACCATGGAATCCTTCAATGGTGTTTTATCTTCGAATGAAAATAACCTCAGGAAGGGTGCCTCATTTACAAACATGAGTATAGCCATAGAATTTCTCAATGGTGCTTCATGTTCAAACAAAAATAGCCTCGAGAAAGCACCTCAAAGATCAGCCCCACCATATAGAAGGCCCCTCGCTCTTCAGCGAGCAAAGCCAACAAAGATCCAAGGCCCCCGGTGTTGAAAATTGTATCCTAAAGCCAATCATCTAAATTATAAATGGTTGAGCTAAATATAATTATACTTAAATTATTAATAAATAAAATTATTATTTTAGCCTTTTCATCATTTTGTGCATCTTTCTGTAATGAACTCTTTTATGATGAAGTTCTTAGGACTATTTAGACTCGATAAAAAAGGATTTATTGTTTAGTCCTCAAATGTATTCGCGACCAAATGATTCATTGTTATCCAGGACGACAACGTATCGAGTGTAGATCGTTGTGTGCCATAAGTGTTGGTTGTCCTCTTAACCAAAAAATATGAAGATACTATTATGGCATATAGGTGAAGTGTAGGAGTATATTTTACTGAACGTGATGCAACTATAGAGCTCTCTACTATCAAGAGTTGCTCGCAAAAGATATGGGTATAAGTGTCCCTTAGATTTAAGATCACCATGGTGACCTGCAAGCAACTCACTACACTTAGGTATTAGACTACCTGAATTTTTAATTCAATGATGGAAGGCTACTAGGTGCAGTCAAGTACTTGGCTTGTCGATGTATGAGTCAAGATGAGATTGATCCCTCCAAGTATTGGAACAAGTGCATCACTGTATTTTAATTTAGCAAATCCTCGATCGGAATGTTCCATGTGATGGATACTGAGTTTTGAAATACACTGTGGATGAATTTTAGGATTGACGGTAAATCCTAGATCATTCTTTGAGCATCAAGGTCAAGGGGATGAATTATACGGTAACCATATGCCATAGGTTCGTCATTATTGCATCATAACTTTTATACCTATCCAGACATCAGGTATCATTGCTAGATGGTCACATTGATTGGTATAAAAAATTGGTTCCTATGCTATCGGCTAAGGATTCAAACCTATGGGGTCACACATAATAGGAGTTTCTACCTGATCTGATAGCTAATATTGAGTCTCAATGACTTAGGACTCTATGGTCAAGACTTTCATTGGACTGAGACTCTATGATCAAGAGTCTCACTCGACTGAGACTATGAGTCCTTCGTGTCCGGGACTCTCTAATCGAGAGTCCTGATGACCTAGGACTCTCTAATCGAGAGTCCTAATGACCTGAGACTCTGAGGTCAAGAGTCTCATTAGACTGAAACACTGAGACTTTGAGTTCTACTCATTTGGCACTCTCTAATCAAGATTTCCACTAGTTTGAGACTTTATGATCATGAGTTTGATTCATTTGGGACATTGGGTTCAAGAATTCTACTAGTTTGGAACTCTTCAGGAGTTTTATGTTGATGAAACTCTGTTGCCCAGACACCCACCAAATTGAAACTTTATATTTATTGAAAGATTAATTAATAATTTGATTGCTAATTAGCTCAATTTGATTGAGTGATGAGGATTCGATTAAGTTCGATTGAATTTGATTCGTTTGGATTTGACCTGATCAGGTCATGAGATGACTTAATCGATAAAAGAGATTCGATCCTGATTTGATTAGAATCTAGATCTAATTAATTTTTAATTTGATTAAAATTTTTTAGTTTAAATTAAGCCTAATTTGGTTGGATTAAATCTAGTCTAATTGGTTTAAATTAATTAGTTTGGTTGAAACCAATTAGGACCAAGTCAAATGAGATTTGAATTTAAATTCTCCCTATCACCCACCATATTTGACTTTTCCACCTTGACTCACACCCTCCTCTGATTTTTGCATGAGATTTCTCACATAGAAATGAATGTGTGCCCTTCCTCTCTTCTACCTTGGATCTGGTCCAAGGGTTGGACCAGTTCAAACTAAGTTGAATTTTGAATTCAACTTGGTTGGTTTGAAATTTAAAAAACCTAATCTCTTCCTTATCTATTCTTCATGCCCACCTATCTTTTATCGCACATTTTTTTGGACAATTTTAGATTGAGGGTGAGTAGAAGGAGAGTCCTTCTGCTCGTCATCCTCTGGGATAGGCATTGGAAAAGGATAAGACCCCATTTGAATTCCAATACTAGAAGTTAGTTGAAACTAGTTCAACCAATCTTAACCTATCCACTCCACATAGAATTTCTATTTATTTTTCATTCAATAAATTATGATAATTTTATTTCATGAAGCATGAGGGGTTATCTTTTTGTGGTAAAAATTTGAAAGTAATTGGGTATTGGTTTTGGGTGAAAAAAATCTTAGAGTGAAGGTGGGCAGAATCCTATAGCACTTTATTTTTTCTTTATGCCTCTATTGTCTTCTGATTTTCATATCTAAGGACAATCAATTTTTAGATATGATCCAAATAAAGTTTATAGATTTGAAAGTTATCTTTCTATAAAAATTTGTTTCATAGAAAAACTCCAGACAGAGAGGGCATGAGAGGGTTTTCAGTGCATTAGGGTTTTTGGGCCGAGTGAAACCCTAGGGTTGGGACCTTGGGTTTGGGTGGAGAGATTGAGTGCTGTAAGCATCAAATTGCCGCTAAATTTGAAACACCACTTCATCATCCTCTAAAGTATATATTTTGATTTTTTAAAAAATCTAGAAGATCAGAAAGAAGGCAATCAATTGGATCGATCACAATCAGCCATTGAAGGCCCCGACGAGAAGCTAGCACTCCAGTAGGGCTGATCGAGACTAGGAGCTCCGTGTGGACCAACCATAGAGGCTGAACATGTGTGCGGATATGGTGCAATACCATAACTTATTTTGGTGGATTTAGATTATGGAGATTAGCTATCCATGCATAGGTATCAAGTTCTAAACTCGTATCGATCAGCAAATTTGATTTACTGATCAATCATATTTAAATTTTAAATTACATATTAGCATATCTAGATCCTAAGTAGGATTTAAATTGATTAGATCAATATATGTAGTAGATTAATATTTGATTAATTTTAGTTTTTATTACTTTAATTTTAAAAATATTTTAAAAATGCATGCTAAAAATTTTGTTCGATTTTCTTCAATGGTATCAGAGCAACATGGTTGCTTGACATGTCTAATATGTAATTAAAAATTAAATATTAATATATTTAATATGATTAATTTAGATAACTTAATAATCATGAATGAATAAACCATCAAGCCATCCGGTTATAAGGGACAAGTATGGTTTAAAGGTCATGTCCTCCCATTCAATGAGGATCTCTTATGGCGGTAGGGGTGCCATCGTGAACTGATTCATTAAGATGAACAATGAAAGAATTTTAATAATTAAAATTATTTTAATTAAAAAATTAAATATGAATATATTTTAGATTAAATCTAAAAGGTTGATTCATAGTTTAATTTTTATTATGTTTTGTTTTCTATTTAAAACTAGTAATAGATTGCTGTTTGAGAAATGAGCCGACCTATTTCTAAAATGAGTCCACCCATTTAGAAAACAAAAAATGAAAACCTTTCAAAATTTGAAAACTATTTTTAAAATACCGAATCCTGACCCATCAGCCCAAAAACTTAATTAAAAGAATTAAGTATTGTTCATAGGATCTAGAATTGTGAATTAAGATCCTAAGACAAAATTATAAGACTGCGGGTTAAAGGATTAGATGAACTAGATTCATAAATTAGGATAGACCTAAGGTTAGTTAAAGAATAGATTAATCTAGAGTAATTGATCAAATCTAACCAAGTGTTGAATTAGATTAGATCAAGGACACTCTAGAATCAACTCTAATTGTTGTAGTTGGATGAGTTCATGTCTTTAATAAGACTAAGATAAACTTAATTCATGACTAAGCGGTCTAACCCAAAATTGCTAAGTTGATCAGATTAAACCTAATTAATCGGTTGGTGTCTAAGATAAGTTTGGCAGTTTATATCAGTAGTTTTTAATTGAGAGCTACTCGTACTGATTCGATCTTTGATGAGTTAATGACATATCTCTTTCTTTGATCTCACTTATCCGACCGACATGGTCGATTAGGATTTGATTAGATCACTTGGTGATTCGGACTAACCCATATCACTAGGAATTAATTTGACTGATTTCAATCAGTAAAACTAAATTAGGTGCCCATGGACTTAAATTGATCCTTGCCCTGACCTATTGACTTATTGAAGTCAGTGGGAGGATTTGACTTGGTGAAGTCAGTAGGAAAAATTGGTCCGTGTCCTTTCTATCTAAAATCACATGTAACCTAAATTCTCTAAATTATTAGGTTCTTAAAATTACTAAATTATGGGGATAACTGAGTCATAGCCTTTCATTAAAGTAAATAGTAATGAGTCCAATCTTTTGGATAGACATTGGAGGTGCCTTACACCTAGTGTTCATCTGGATATTGAAATTACTATCCATCATATGATGATTAGGTCGCACTCTCTTAATGGTGATCAGGTTAGCCAAAGCTTTCCTCGAGCCTGATTATCATTAGTTTGATGCACCGAAGTCAATCATGTTAATGGTTGGACCTAACCAGACCTTTTCAGTGGAGGCCATAGCCTACTGATTTGGTATTTGGGGTAAAATCTAAATATTAAAAATTATTTATAAAAATAATTAATTATGAACCTACCTGTAGATGCACATGGATTAGGCAGAACTTTCCTCGGGCCCGTATGTAGTCTATGTGGATTTCAATATCTACTAAAAAATTAGTGTAATTTCTCGAATTGAAGGTAGAGGCTATCAATTCATTAAAAATAGTGGAAGAACCTTTAGACTAAAGTCCAAGTCTTTAAGATTAATTAATTCAAGTACTAATAAGATTTCATTTTTTTTTTTTAGATAATTAGAATGGCTAGAGTTAGTCCGCTCCGTCAATTGTTGGATAGTGGCAAGTGTTTAGGATTTAAGAACAAGGAGTCTAGTGTTGACCCTAATCAGGCAGACCTAGAGAGGAGCGGTCCTCTTGACCCAAATAGGCTGAATAGTAAAAATTAGTAAGTGGTTGCTAGTCAAGGCTGTTATATGATAACATCTTGTAATTTCTCCATATGTGATATATCTACTTGGGTATTAGATACCGGGAGTCTGATTCATATATGCAATTCATTGCATGGACTTCAAATTGGTAGAAAATTTGAGAATGGTGATAGATTTCTTAATGTTGAAGATGAAAGTCAAGTTTCAGTCCTTGCATTGAAAACTCTTGAAGTATTTTTTAAAAATAATAGTATCATTTTAAGTGACTGTCACTATTGTCCATCTTTTATGATGAACATGATATTCGTTGGGCTTTCAACCTAAGATGGTTATAGTTTATCAATAAAGAAATAATATTATGATATCATTATGAATGATGTCACAATAATGCAAGAACAATTAAGAAATGGTATTTATATTTTATCACAGTCCATTAGTGTAATGTACACATCGAATAAACGATCAAAACTAAATAATGTCACTAATGCTTATCTTTGGTATTATAAGCTCGGTCATATAAATAAGAATAGAATTAATAGGTTAGTCAAGAAGCATATCCTTGACATTGATGATTGTGAATCATTGAATATCTGTGAGTTCTGTCTTCTTGGTAAGATGACCAAATCATCTTTTACTGAAAAGGATGAGCGGGCCACTGAGCTTTTAGGTGTAGTATATACTGATGTATGTGGACCTATGAACACATATGCTAGAGATGAATTTTACTATTTTATTATATTTACTGATGACCTATCTAGCTATGGTACATCTATCTTATGAAGAGTAAATCCGATTCATTTGAAATATTCAAACGATATCAAAATGAGGTAGAAAAATAACTTGAAAAGAGTATTAAAATTTTTTGATCTGATCGAGAAGGTGAATATCTTTCCAATGAGTTTTTGACATATCTAGGAGAGAATAAAATTCTCTCATAATGGACCCCTCTTGGAACACCATAGCATAATGGTGTATCTGAAAGGAGGAATCGAATTTTGTTGGATATGGTTCAGTCGATGATGGGGTTTACAAGTCCGTCGATTTTATTTTGGGGTTATGCATTAGGAACTACCTATTTTATTTTGAATAATATTTTGAACAAGTCTGTTGCAAAGATTTCATATGAGATATGGACTAGGCATAGATCGATACTCTCTCACTTTAGGATTTGGAGATCTTCAGCTTATGTTAAACGTTTGCAACCGAAAAAGCTTGGACCTAGGTCTGATAAATGCTTGTTCATAGAGTATCCCAAGAAAATTAGAGGTTATTACTTCTACCTTGCTGAAGAACAAAAGATGTTCGTCAACAATAGAGAAGTCTTTTCGAAAAAGGAGTTTCTTAGTGAAGAAACAACTGCCTCTAATGTTGAACTTAATGAAGTTCGATAGGTGAAAAAATCGACACATTTTAGTAAACCTACAAAACTATATTTGATAAGATCAAATCCAGAGCCTATTGAAATGGCACCAAAAAGATCCGATAGAGTACCGCATTAATCGAACAGATACTATAATTTTTTGATCCAAAATGATGATCCTATCGAACTTGATGAGAACGACGAGGATCCAATCACCTACATGGATGCCATGCAGAGATTCAAATTCGATATGTGGCTGAAAGCCATGGAATCCGAAATGGAGTCCATGAAGGTCAATAGTGTATGGACACTAGTTAATCCATCTGAAGGGATAAAATCCATTGGATGTAAGTAGATTTTCAAAGAAAATGGGATGCAGATGGAAAGGTGGAGATCTATAAAGCCCATCTAGTTGCCAAGAGATATCGTCAGCATTATGGTATTGACTATGATAAGATATTTTTCTCAAGCGTAATGCTCAAATCTATTCAAATCATACTTGCGATAGTGGCATATCTAGACTATAAGATCTGGCAAATAGATATGAAAATAGCTTTTCTAAATGAAGAACTGGATGAAAATATGTATATGATACAGCCTGAGGGTTTCATATCCATAGATGAGTCTAAGGTATGTAGGCTTCAAAGATCCATCTATTGATTGAAGCAGTCATCGCAGAGTTGGAACATGCATTTTGATTAAGAATGGAGAAGAATCCTGCATGTATAAATGAGCCAATGATTTTACTGTTGTATTTCTTGTACCGTATGTCGATGACATTCTCTTAATCGAAAATGATATCCCTGCATTACAGAAAATAAAGATTTGATTGTCATCTCAATTCTTCATGAAGGACTTGGGAGAAGCTTCCTACATCTTAGGGATGAAGATCTATAGGGATAGATCTAAAAAATTGCTTGGATTGTTCCAAATCAACGTACATGGATACCGTGTTGAAGAGGTTCGGTATGGAGAATTTCAAGAAGGGCTATTTTTCGATAGACCATGAAATTTTTCTCTCAAAGAGGGATTGTTCGACAACTCCTTAAGAGAGAGAGCGTATAAGTAGAATACCATATGCTTCAATAGTAGATTCTATTATATATGCCATGATGTGTACGAGACCAAACGTGGCATACTCAGTAGAGATAGTGAGTAGATATCAGTCCGACGTTGGTGAAAATCACTGAAAAGTTGTGAAGATAATCCTGAAGTATTTGAAAAATACCAAGGACCAGTGGCTCATCTATGAAGATACTGACTTGAAACTTATGGGATATACTGATTTTAATTTTCAATTAGATTATGATGATAGCAAAAGTATGTCAGATTTTGTGTTAATCCTAAATGATGGAGCGATCTGCTAAAAGAGTTTCAAGTAGCATACTGTAGTCGATTCTGTATGCAAGGCAGAGTATGTCACAGCATCTGATACTGCAAAAAAAGCTGTGTGGCTGTGAAAGTTTATTGGTGAGCTGAGAGTGGCACCCTCCTTGGATGGTCCGATTCTACTACACTATGACAGCACTGGAGCCATAGATCAAGTGAAGGAGCCGAAGGTACATCAGCGCACCAAACATATTTTGCGTCGCTACCACCTTGTATGAGAAATCATGGAGCGAGGTGACGTCGAGCTTCAGAAGATTGATGGAAAGGAGAACGTGGCCAACCCCTTTACTAAAGCTCTAGAAATCAAAGAGTTCGTTAATCAGAAATGGAAGATGGATATTCGATACTATTCTGAGTGGCTTTAATCTAAGTGGGAGTTGTTAAAAATTATATCCTAAAGCCAATCATCTAGATTATAGATGGTTGAGTTAAATATAATTATACTTAAATTATTAATAAATAAAATTATTATTTTAATATTTTCATCATTTTATGCATCTTTCTGTAATGAACTCTTCTATGATGAAGTTCTTAGGACTATTTAGACCCGACAAAGAAGAATTTATTATTTAGTCCTCAAACATGTTCGCGATCAAATGATTCGTTGTAATCCAAGATGACAACGTATGAGTGTAGGTCGTTGTGTGTCATAAGTGTTGATTATCCTCTTAACCAAGAAGTATGGAGATACTGTTATGGCATGCAGGTGAAATATAGGAGTACATTTTACTGAACCTGATCCAACTATGGAGCTCTCTACTATCAAGAGTTGCTCATAAAAGATATGGGTATAAGTATCCCTTAGACTTGAGATCACCATGGTGACCTGCAAGCAACTCACTACACTTAAGTACCAAACTATCTGAATTTTTAATTCACTGATGAAAGGCTACTAGGTGCAGTCAAGTACTTGGCCTATCGATGTATGAGTCAAGATGGGATTGACCCCTCCAAGTATTGAAGTAAATGCATCACTGTATTTCAATTTAGTAAATCCTCAGCTGGGATGGTCCATGTGATGGACACTAAGTTTTAAAATATACTGTAGATGAATTTTAGGATTGATAGTGAATTCTAGATCATCCTTTGAGCATCGAGATCAAAAGGATGAATTATACAGTAACCATATGCCACAGGTTCGTCATTGTTGCATTGTGACTTTTCGATCTATCCGAACATCGAGTACCATTGCTAGATGGTCATATCGATTGGTAAAGAAAATTGGTTTCAATGCTACCGGCTAAGGATTCGAACCTATGTGGTCACACATAATAGGAGTTTCTACCTAATCTGATAGCTGATATTGAGTCTAGATGATCTAAGACTCTATGGTCAAGAGTTTCACTGGACTGAAACTTTGTAATCAAGAGTCTCACTCGACTGAGACTATGAGTCCTTCATGTCCGGGACTCTCTAATCGAGAGTCCTAATAATTTGACTCTATGATCAAAAGTTTCACTAGACTGGAACACTGTGATCAAGAGTTTTAGTGGACTAAAACTCTGAGTCCTACTCATTTGGGATTTTTTGATCAAGAGTTTCACTAGTCTAGGACTCTATGATCGTGAGTTTGATTTGTTTGGAACATTGGGTTCAAGAATCCCACTGGTTTGGGACTCTTCAGAAATTTCATATTGATGAAACACTATTGCCCAGACACCCATCTGATTGGAACTCTATGTTTATTGAAGGATTAATTAGCAATTTGATTGCTAATTAGCTTAATTTGATTGAGCAATGAGGATTCAATTAAGTTCGATTGAATTTGATTCGATTGGGTTTGATCCGATCAGGTCATGAGATGACCTAATCGCTAGGATAGATTCGATCTTGATTTGATTAGGATCTGAACCTAATTAATTTTTAATTTGATTAAAATTTTATTGATTTAAATTAAGCCTAATTTGGTTGAATTAAATCTGGTCTAATTGATTTAAATTAATTAGTTTGGTTGAAATCAATTAGGACCAAGTCAAATGAGATTTGAATTTAAATTCTCCGTAGCGCCCACCATATTTGACTTTTCCACCTTGACCCACACCCTCCTCTGACTTTTGCATGAGATTTCTCACACAAAAATGAATGTGTGCCCTTCCTCTCTTCTTCCTTTGACCTGGTCCAAGGGTTGGACCAGTTCAAACTAAGTTGAATTTTGAATTCAACTTGGTTGGTTTGAAATTTGAAAAACCTAATCTCTTCCTTATTTATTCTCCACACCTATCTATCTTTTGTCGCACATTTTTTTTAGCGATTTCAGATTGAGGGTGAGTAGAAGGAGAGTCCTTCTACTCATCATCCTCTAGGATAGGCATTGGAAAAGGATAAGACCCCATTTGAATTCAAATACTAGAAGTTGGTTGAAACTAGTTCAACCAATCTTAACCTATCCACTCCATATGGAATTTCTACTTATTTTTTATTCAATAAACTATGATAATTTTTGTTCATGATGGGTTATCTTTTTGTGGTAAAAATTTGATAGTGATTGGGCATTGGTTTTGGGCAAAAAGAAATCCTGGAGTGAAGGTGAGCAGAATCCTACAGCACTTTATTTTTTTCTTCATGCCTCTATTCTCTTCTAATTTTTGTATCTAAGGATACTTAATTTTTAGATATAATCTAAATAGGGTTTATAGATTTAAAAGTTATCTTTCTATAAAAATTTATTTCATGAAAAAACTCCACACAAAGAGGGCATGAGAGGATTTTCAGTGCATCAAAATTTTTGGGCCGAGTGAAACCCTAGGGTTGGGACCCTGGGTTCGGGTGGAGAGATCGAATGTTGTGAGCATCAGATCACCACCAAATTTAAAACACCACTTCATCATCCTCCAAAGCATATATGATATTTTAGAATATCTAAAAGATCAGAAAGAAGGTGATTGATTGGATTGATCACGATCAGTCATTGAAGGCCCTAGCGAGGAGCTAGTACTCCAGTGGGGCTGATCGGAACCAGGAGCTCCGTGTGGACCAACCATAGAGGCTGGACATGTATGCAACTATGGTGCAATACCATAACTTATTTTGGTGGATTTAGATTATGGAGATTAGCTACCTGTGCATAGGTACCGAGTTCTGAACTCATATCGGTCAGCAGTTTCAATTTGCTGATCAATCATATTTAAATTTTGAATTATATATTAGCATGTCTAGATCCTGAGTAGAATTTAAATTAATTAGATCAATGCATGCAGTAGATTAATATTTGATTAATTTTAGTTTCTACTGCTTTAATTTTAAAAATGCATGCTAAAATCCCTGCTTGATTTCTTTCACCAGGTTCTTAAACAAGGGCTTAAGCTCATTCTCAAACAAGATTGAAGGGCTTCAGTTCTCAAACAGAGGGTGAACCTTATTCTTAAAAGAGATGAAGGCCCCTTCCCTTAAGCATGAGTGATAGCAATCAAGCCAAATCTTGTTCTTAAACAAGGTCGAAGCCCTATTCTTAAGTTGAAGAAATGATCAAGCCTAATCAATATTCAAAAGAAGTTGGAAGACCCTTATTTTTAAACATAGGGGATGAAGGACGTAGTGCAGGATTTGTAGTGTTACTTTCAAAAATATTTTTCAAAAATAGCAAAGATGTAGTGAAAGAAGTAATTAATCTAATTAATTATCTACCGATCATATCAGAATATTAAACCCCATACTAAGGATCTAAACATAATATGCATGCATTCATATAGATCTGAAAATAAAACTATGTAGCAAACTATTTACTATATCTATATTTTTAGAATACAATCTTTTTCGCGGATAGCTGATCATCATAATCTGAATTTATTGGATAATGCTCTGGTATTGCACTATAGTTGCATACATGTCCAACCTCTATAGTTGGTCCACACGGAGCTCCTGGCCCTGATCAACCCCACTGGAGTGCTAGCTCCTCGACGGGATCTTCGATGGCTGATCACGATCGATCCGATTGATCATCCATTTTTAATTTTTTGGATGCTCCAAAAAAATAAAACTCATTCTTTGGAGGATGATGAGATGATGTACAAAATTTGGTGGTGATTCGATGCTCACAATACTCGATCTCTCCACTCGAACCCAGATTCCTAAATCTTGGGTTTCACTCAGCCCAAAAATTCTGACGCACTGAAAATCCTCTCACGTCTTCTCTGTATGAAGTTTTTTCATGAAATAAGTTTACATGGAAAGATGACTTTCAAATTTATAAACTCTACTTAGGTCATATCTAAAAATTGGGTGTCCTTAAAGACAAAAATCAAAAGAGAATAGAGGCATGAAGAAAAAATAAAGTGTTGTATGACCTTGCTCACCTTCACTCTAAGATTTTTCTCGCCCAAAACAAATGCCCAATCACTTTCAAATTTTTCTCACAGAATGATAACATCTCTAGCTTCATGCAAAAAAATCTTCATAATTTATTATGTGAAAAATAAGTAGAAATGCCATATGGAGTAGATAGATTAAGATTGATTGAACTAGTTTCAACCAACTTCTAGTATTTGAATTCAAATGCAAGCCTATCCAATTCTAATGCCCATACCATTTATTTCACACATAGAAGGACTTTCTTTCTGCATGCACATCCATTTTTTAGAAAAAATTGGCAACCAAAAAGAGAGAAGGGTGTGGAGATAAAGATAAGAGGGAGAGAGAGGTTTCAACCAAACCAACCTCTATGAATTCAAAATTCAAAAAAAAAATTGAACCGGTCCAACACTTGACCAGGTCAAAGAGAGAAAGAAAGAAGGTGCAAATTCCATCTCTTCATGAGAGAAACTTACGTAAAAAAATAAAGGTAGGCATGGGCAAGGTAGAAAAGTCAAACATGAGGTGGCGCATGGGGAGGTTTGAATTCAAACAGGGTTTGAATTAGTCCAAGTTGGTTTCAATCAAACCAAATTAATTTAAAACCAATTAAATTAGATTAAATCTAATCAAATTAAGCTTAACCTAACCTAGTTAATTTCTAATAAAATTAGAAATTAATTTGATCCAGCCCCTGATCAAATCTCCTACAGCGATTAGGTCAACTCATGATCTAATCGGATCAAATTCAATCGAATCTAATTTAATTAAACTTGATCAAATCCTCATCGTTCAATCAAATTAATCTAATCAACAATCAAATTGCTAATTAATTCTTCAATAAATATAGAGTTCCAATCGGATGGAAATTTGGGCAACAGAATTCCATCACTATAAAACTCTCAAAGAGTCCCAATCCAATGGAACTCTTGAACCCAGTATCCCAAATGAATGGTACTCATGATCATAGAGTCTTAGATCAATGAAACTCTTGATCAGAGAGTTTCAGATGAGTGAGACTCAGAGTCTCAGTCCATCAGGACTTTAGATCAGCCATCAGATCAGGTAGTAACTCCTATTGTGTGTGACCCCATAAGTTCGAATCCTAAGCTGGTAGTATAAAAACTAATTTTCTATACCAATTGATATGACCATCTAGCAATGGTACCCAATATCCAGATAGATCAAATTTATCACAACACAACATTGAGGAACCTTTGGAATATGGTTATCATATAATTCATCCCTATGACCTCTGTGTAATAGATGACTTAGGATTAGACTGTCAGTCCTAGTAAATACATCCATATCGTATCTCAAAATAATTAGTCCCATAACTCCTCACTAAGACTATCCTAGCCAAAGCTTTGCTAAATTGAAATATAATTGAACACAACTTCTGAAATCAAGAGTGGTCAATCCCATCTTGATACACGCACAGACTCCTCAAATACTTGACTACATCCAAAAACCTTCCATCATTGAATTAAAAATTCAAGTAGTTTGGTACTAAAGTATAGTGAGTTGCTTGAAAGTTACCGTGGTGATCTCAGATTAGAGGGATACTTATACCCAAATTCCATCAAAGCTAATCTTGATAGAAGAAAAGCTCAGGAGTTGGTCACGTTCAGTGCAGATGTATCCCTACATCTTACTTGCATACCATACTAGTATCTCAACACTCCTTGATTACGAGGACAATCAATCTATATGGCATACAACAATCTATACTCGATAAACATTGTCATCCTATGTAACAATATATCTTTTGATCATGAACAATTTAAGAACTAGATGATAAATTCTTCTTTGTCAAATTTAGATAATCCTAAGGACTTCATCACAACATAAGAGTTCATTAGAAGACAACAGAATTTATAATAAAAAATATTAAAATAATTTTTATTAATTTATAATTTATATACAATTATAAATGTATAGCCCAATCGTCAACAAACTGATGATTGATTTTGGAATATATTTTCAATAATCAATTTAAATAAGATCGGTCATAAACTCAAGACAATAAAAAAAAATCTAGCAAGCACATGACAAATGAGACAAAACAACATCGAAAAGAATAACATTTCATTAAAGGAAGATGGGAAGAGGATGACTGAGATCGGAAAGACACAAAGGAGTAAGGATGACCGGAGTCAGGGAAGATGGTCGCAAGGGAAGAGCTGGAGAAGAAAGAAGCCAAAATGAGAAACAAAGAGAAAAGGGGGACTTAAATAATCAGCAAAACCCTGAACTCGAATTGCCACCGCCTTATTTGAGCCTGCCATATGTCCAATCCATTATGAATTGCTAATGTCAAAAAGCATATTTATCATGCTGTACGTAGAGCTCCACATCCAAAAGGTCTTCTAAAATTCGAAATCATCTCGAGGCATTCTAAAATAATGAAACTATTGTACCAGCCCGATTCTCCAAGAGATGTTACATCTTGTAGGCAAAAAATCAGGATCAGACTTCGGTAATTGCAAGTTATGGTATTTTCTTCGTTCGAACTTCAAACTCAAGAGTAGAGGGACATTTATTGGAAAAAAAATGGCTTCCACCAAAGTCATTGCAGGCCAAATATCATCAAGCCCTTGAAGGCACTATTCGACATTAGATGCAGTCCAATCTAAGATGCAGCGAAGCTAGTCTTCGATTTTTTATTTATACCAAAAAGCTTACCTTCAAGCTTAATGCATTCTGACCTTTAGTCTAAGCCTGATGATAGCTTATCCCCAAATGGTAGTGACTTCTCACTGATGTTCGACCTCGAGTATCCACTGAGCTTTCTGACTCCGACCTTCAGTTCAGGCTTGACAACAGTAATTTTGAAGTAGCAGTTTTCATCAGGATCCAACTTCAAACATGGCCAAACTTCCAGCTAACTTTCCTCAACCCAGTTGAAATGACCCTACCATAGTTTCAATCAGAAGACTTGATGCTCGTCTGGCTCTCAAGCTCGTCCGACCTCAAGGTCCAAAGTATAAGTCCAGCTTGGGTAACTGACTCTCAAACACAACCTATCTAACCTTAGACTCCATAGTTCAATTACAACCCATGTAACCAGCTGTTAAGTTCGGTAGCCTTCGACCTCCAAATATCAGTAATAGGAGCAAATATTTTTCATCCGCACCATAATTAGATTACAATTGATCACTATCAAGCGATTACGATCCCACTCATCCTCCATAATAGAATTGAAACAGTCTGAATGATCCATTGACAATCAGTTACAACGATCACTATCAATCTATTATAGCTCCATCTATAAATAGGATCCTCCAAATATGTCTTCTTTTTTCAATTATCTAATTCCTGACTACTCTATTCTTGTTGGCCATATTTCTGACTTGATGTCGGAGAGTTCACACCGGAGCCATCCATCTCTAGTCAGGACTTTATTTTGTAGGTCTCACCGATGAGATCTCAGGCATCCACTCCAGCATTTCTAGTGATGATTCGATTTTCTCACCAATATATATTTTTTTTAAAATTCATTAGTGCCATATAAAATTAAATAGGATCACAAATAGAATTAGATATTCGGATAGGGATTGAATAATTGTCTATTCATATTTATATCCTTTTCTTAATAGAAATAGATATGGATTTAGATATTACTCAGATGTTCAAATTTTTATCCATATATAAATATTTGGATACAAAAACGGATGGATATTTTATGAAGTAAAGAATATATGGTGTGTCAAAAATATCAATTAGCTCACATTTAAAGAAAAAATTATAAGATTGATTTGCTGATGTGCATAAAGAATTAAATATAACCTATTTCAGAAATATGAAACTAAAATAGAAGTAATCCATAAAAACCATCTCAAATGAACTTTGCAATTAGATATATTCTAGCTATCAGATGAGAACAAATACTGCAACATGTGCTAAAACTAGAGCTTTAGTTAGTGTGAAATAGGATGGATCAAAATGTTTATAGGATCTGGTTAGATCATTAATGCAAAGACCCTTATGCTCTTTCATGTGCGATCATGCACGCTCACTTATTTCAAAGTTATTATCTTAGTGTTATTTGAATTTTGGATGAATAGAAAAGAACAATTCACTTCCTTCATGCAAATCCACTATTGGTTCATCCATTGCATAGATTTCAAAGCAGTTCCAACTCCATCACTTACTCATCCACGTGCACATATTTTAAAATGTTTGTGAATGATGCAACAATGGATTTGCATGAAGGACAACAAATCTTTCTTTCAGCATTGACAAGGTGAGAGCTCAAGTATATAATGCATGCATGCTATTTTTTTTGATAAATCACTCAATTATTTTTTGGAGAACTCAAGTTGTAGGAGACCACAATAAAATCAGAGTGAGATGGGCTCAAATTCGATCCATTCGTGCCCGGTTTATCAACTCAGCTCCAAATTTATTCTATTTGGTGCCAGCGGATCTCTCCCTATGTTATAAGGAAGAAACAACCTATTATACCTTCTTAGGACATCCTAAACCCAACAACATAATTAATATTAAGAAAACTTACATGAACACCCCCTCAAGTTTAAAACATCTTAATTAGATCCTCCAAATTATCGAAGTGTATCAATGTGCCCCTTCCGTCCATTTTCGTTAATGAAATACTGTCACATGATCCTCACATGATATCCTACCTTTTGAAAATGTTAAAATTATCCTTGATTTCAATTTTCAGTCGAGTGTTAGCCAAAGTATTATAAAATCACGTGCCTCATATGACCCATTATTTTGGATGTCCTAAATATTGAGGAGAGAAAAACAAGTGAGTCTACGGTCCTTACTGAGGAAGATTATCGATCAAGCTAGTCGTGGGAAGAGAAAAAGTAGTCGCCATTTACACCGCAAGTGGAGAAGAAGAAATTCGTGAAAAAAAGGAAAGGTTATTGATGGAGAAAGAGATAATAGAGGGTTTCCAATTGAGCTCTTCCAATTACACATCCTCCTGAAGTATTGATTTTTCCCATTGTGGAATCAAATTGACCTCTTGGACCACTGCAAATTTTGATCAGCATTTCTTTGGATGCGGGATATATAAGGTATAGTAGTCATTTTCATTATTTTCTATCATAATGTCCAGTCTTTATGTTTAACTTCAAATTGTTTGTCAGATAAATGGTGGCTATGGATATTTTCGTTGACATGATCTTCCTTCAAATACTAGAGACAAGGATATTATTAACAAGCTTTTACAACGGAACAAAAAGTTTGAGGGCTAAATGCTAAGCTACAAAAGAAGGGCCATCTGGGCTATTTGGTGTTTGCTAGTATACTGGATTGCTATGATTTTTCATATAATTGGTTTTCTAATTTAAATGTACCAATTGTTCTCAGTTAAATATCCCAATTTTGTTTTAAAAATCTCGTATTTTATTTTTGAAATATTTCAAGTAAGTTATTGTATTTTGTGATCCTTTATGAAATGAGAAAAGTTTTCTCTAAGTTGTTAGCAGTGATGGTTGTTATAAGTGCTACATTGTTAATGGTACAGCATACAATCATATGCCAGCACATCTAAAACCCTGTTTCGTTTACCGTTCCATGTTTCCAACGGATTATGTGTTTGATAGAGATGTCTTAGTCAGATTATGGATGGCACATGATTACATCCCACCTCGATATAGAAAAATAATGGAGGACATCGAAGATCAATGTTTCAATGACTTATTAAGAAGATCGTTGATTCCTAATTTGATTACTTTGGTTGTAGTAGATTTAAGATGCATGATATGATACATGATCTAGCGAAATCTATTGCAGGAAATGAGTTCTACACAATTGTGGAGAACAAGCTACCCTATTCTCCTGATGAGGTTCGCCATTTATACATTGAAGCTGCTTGGGAAATAGTGAATCTACTAGATTAGTATAATTTTAAGGCCTTACAGATCTGTATGATACAACTCAAATTAGAATCCAAGATACCATCCAGTTCCTGTTGAAAAATATATCCTAAAGCCAATCGTCTAAGTTATAGATGATTAAGTTCATTATAAATTATATATAAATTATTAAATAATAAAAATTATTTAATATTTTTTATCATAAATTGTATATCTTTTTTATAAAATTTTTATATTATGTTGAAGTCCTTAAAACTACTTTCAATCGATAAAGAAAGATTTATCGTGTAGTTCTTAAACTGATTCTCAATCAAACGATGTGTTATTAACTAAGATGATAACATTTATCAAGTATAGATCGTTGTGTGCTATATGGATTGGTTGTCCTCATAACCAATAAGTATGGAGATATTGGTATGGCATGTAGATGAAATATAGAAGTATATTTTACTAAACGTGATCTAACTATAAAATACTCTGCTATCAAGAGTAGCTCATGAAGGATATTGGTATAAATATCTCTTTGACCTAAGATCACCAAGGTGACTTGCAAATAACTCACTATGCTTTGGTGTTGACTACCTAAATTTTTAATTCAATGACAGAAGATTTCTGGGCACAGTTAAGTACTTGTGAAGTCAGTGCGAGAGTCAAGATGGGACTGACCACTTCTGATTTTAGGAGTTGATGCTTCGCTGTGTTTCAATTTAGCAAAACTTTGATCAAGATAGTTCTTGTGAGGAGTCACAAGATTTATGAGGTTGAAACATGTTATGAATATACTAATTAAGAGTTGGCAATTAACTTTGAAATCATCCTGAGCATTCAGAGTCAAAAAGATGAATTATACAGTAACTATAGTCTAAGTGTTCTTGAATATTGCTTTGCAATTATTCGGGCTATCCGAACGTCAGGTACCATTATTAGATGGTCACTTTGATTAGTATATGAATTTATTTCTATACTACCGATCTAGATTCGAACCTATAAGATCACATACAAAAGAAGTTTCTATCCGATCAAGATAGCTGATCAAGAGTCTCACTAGACTAGGACTCTATCATCAAGAGTTCCACTGAACTGGAACTCTATCATTATTAGATGATTAATTAGTAATTAGATTACTGATTAGCTCAATTTGATTAAGCAATAAAGTTTGGATTAAGTTCAATTAAATTAGATTTAATTTGGTTTGACTTGATTAGGTTATAAGATGATCTAATTATTAAGAAAGATTAGTTTCTGATTTGATAAGGGCTTAGGTCGATTAATTTTTTATTTGATTAAAATTTAATTAAGATGATTTGGTTCCTAATTTGATTGGATTTATTTATTTATTTAGAACTAACCAAATATGATTTGGATTAGAATTAGATGAAATTAAATTTGAGTCCAAGAAGGTTTGGACTTCCCCCCCATGCACCACCTTTTCTCCATGCCATTTCTCATTGCACAAATCGGATTTGTGCGTGAAAGAAACATCGCAACCAACACTCTTGCCGTCCCTCTCTTGGATAAGGATAAGAGTAGGTTGAATTTGAATTCAAAATAATTTTGAATTTGTACTTGGATTTGTTCCTATCCTTATCCTAACTTCTCATGGCCGCCCACTTTAAGAAAAGTTCTTTTTGTGGGGTGCGTGTGATATTTGAGAAATTAGTTTCTCACCGGAAAAGAGAGGAAACCAAGTGTGGGGCGGGAGGAATGGGGTGGTCTGGCCTTCATTGGTGTGGAGATCAAAGAAGAGCTTTCTCTTTTTTTTTTTTTTTTTTTTTTTTTTTTTTTGGACAAGGATACAAAAAATTCTTTTGCTGGAGAGAAAGGAGGGATAGGTTCAACTCATGTCCAGGTGGGCCCAATTTTTTTCCAGCAACTCTATTAGATTGAACGGTCATAAATGAGGATTTAACATCAAGAAGGTGACTGCCAACGGCAAGAAAAGTTGAGAAGAATATTTTAAGCAATTGGAGAAGTACTTCGACCACTGTTGTTGAAATAACAAAATAATAGTCTACAAGAATAGAACAAGCATCTCTTTAGGGAAAAAAAAAAAAGCAAATTACATTAAATTTTTCAGCAGATTCTGACATAAGAGCATCATTATAGCATTTTTTTTTTTTTTTTTTTTTTTGATACATCGTTGTAGCAATTTTCTTTTTTTTGGGTACACATTGTAGCAATTCTTTGCAGGGCAAAGGTTGCCCACGAGATGAAACCTGAAAGACCTTCGGGCCGCGGATAAAGTATAGACTGGTGATTTTTTTTCCCCTTTTTGTTGAGAAAAATTCTACATTGCATGCTTCAAACATACCAGCACAAAGCAAAAGCATTATGTGCCAGCCTTTCCGTTTCAACAGCGAGAAGAATTCTCTCTCTATGTATGCAGAGGAGATATGATCCCATCAAGTACAATGTTCATTTAAAAATGAAAAGGTTACAATTAATGTTCGTTAACAAGTTAGGATGCAAGCGTGTGTATCGTCCCATCAAGTATGATACAGTCTACAAGATTAGCCTGCAACATTTGATGCCTTGCCCCTAATGCAACTATGCAGCCATACCCACGCTAAGCCGATACGTACCATCAAAATACACTCTGTTTGCAGACGCTTCAAGGATATCATGACTAGGAACAACTTCTCTATAGTTTACATACAATTCTGAGATCTGAGACGTTCAGTATCCATCGTTAAGTGCCGCTCTTTCTTACGGTTGGTAGTCACATTCTTGATGTTAAATCCTCACTTATAGCTTTTATTCGATGTAATTGCGTTGCTGGAAAAAATGGACCCTCCTAGAACGCACGAGTTGAACCTATCCCTCCTTTCCAGGATTTTTTTTAATCCCAGCTCACTCCAATTTCACCCTGATCTCGTACTAATCTAGTTTTCGAAAAAAATAATTAAGTAATCTATTAAAAAAATTAAAGATAAAAAATAATAAAATGCGTGTATTATGTACTTTAACTCTCTCCTTATCAGTGTTGAAAAAAGATTTGCTTTATTTTGTGTAAATCCACTGTTGATTCATCCACTACACTTTGAACTCCACTCATCCTGTTGTATAGCTTTCAAAGCGAACAGTGAATGATCCAACGGTAGATTTGCACAATCTCGGCATTGGCAGGAAAAGAGCTGAGTACATAATGCGTGTACTCTGTTATTTTTTTATTTTTATTTTTATTTTTTTTGTGATAGATCACTCAATTATTTTTTCTAGAACTATATTTGTAGGAGATCAGGGTACAATTGGAGTGAGGTGGGATCAAAATGGATTCATTCATATCCAAAACTTCATGAGTTTATCAGCTCAGCTCCAAATTCACTCAATTTAATGCCAGCGGATCTCTTCGTAGGTTATAGGGTAGAAACAACCTTTTGTATCTTCTTAGGACATTTTAAATCTAATAACATAGTTAATATTACGTGGCTCCTGAAAAGTTCACTAAAAAAAAAAATCCTAAAAAGAGCGATCGGTTCATCTCTTGCATTCTAGAAGGGGCCACTTTTTCCAGCAACCTTAAGAAAGAGCTATAAATGAGGATTTAACATCAAGAATGTGACTGCCGATTCTAAAAAAAGAGCAAGACGAATATTTTTAGCAATTTTGGAGAAGTCGATCACTGTTGTTAAAATAACAAAATAACAGTCCACAAGATTAGGAAAAGCATCTCCTAAAAACAAATTAGAAAAAGCAAGTTACATCGAACTTTTCGGCAGATTCTGAAAAAAGAGCGTCACTGCTCCAATTCTAAGTATTGCATCCCCTTGTATGTGCATTCAGGCCGCGCCAAATCCCACGGTGGATATCACGCCACGTTACCCCTTGTATTTTGCCAATTCTCGATATCGCGCTATCCACCGTGCATATGCTTCCAGATTTGCCCTGATTCTCTTGGACCTGGTGCATGCGATAATTTCTCATTCTTTGGATGGCAAAGATCGCTCACAAGCTTAAAACTCAAAGACCTTCGGGCGCGGATGAAGCACAGACCGGCGATAATTTCTTTTCTTTTTTTTTTTTTTGCTGAGAAAAATTCTGGAGTTACACGCTTCAAACATAGCAACATACATCAAAAGCAGTTTGTTCCAACCTTAACGTTTCAACATTGAGAAGTTTCAGGACAATTTTCAGGACAAGATGAGATACAAACCATCCTTTACAGGCGCTTCAAGGAATCCCATGGAGCCCTATCCATCATTGCGAGCAACAACCTCCCTACAGTTTATTTATATACAATTGTGACTCAGCATCCATCCTCAAGTCTCTAAATCATTCCTCCGCGAAAAGATTCGAGCATGGAGAGGATTCTTCATGACAACCGTGAACTCGAGCATCTCGGACAAATCTACTGCTTCTCCATCTACTGCCTTCCACTCGAATTCCCTTACCAAATTGGCCACGAAGTACTCGAGGTGAAGCATCGCCAGGCCAAGCCCAGGGCATATCCTTCTTCCCACCCCAAACGGCATCATCTTGATCTCCCTACTTCCCGTTATGTCCACCCCCTCACCTGACCCACCGGCCAAGAACCTCTCCGGCTTAAATTCCATCGGCTCCTCCCACACCTTTCCATCCCAACCCATCTCCGCCACCGTAAAATTGATCGACGCGCCTCTCGGTATCAAGTATCCATTCAAAGTCACGTCCTCCGTCACGTTGTGCGGCAGCACGAAGTGGCCCGGCGGGTGTCGCCGCAGCCCTTCCATGATCACCGCCTTCAAATACGGCATCTTCTGCAAGTCCTCCTCCATGATCTCCTCTCCCTCGCTCCCCACCACCCCCTCGATTTCTTTCCGTAACTTCGCTTGTATCTCTTGATGCTTCACAAGGTTCGCCAGGATCCACTGCAACGCCGTCGCCGTCGTGTCCGTACCCGCGTTCAAGAACTCGGAGCAGAGGCTCACGATCTCACCCTCGCTAAGCTTCCTCCCTCCATCCTCAGGATGTTGTAGACCGAGAAGAGAATCTACATATGAGGACACAAAGATTCTGTTGCTATTGTTCCCGCTGTCACCGTCGCCGGGCTGCTGCTTCCGGTCCCTTCGTGCCCTTATCAAAGGGATGAAGATTTCTTCTTGTTTCTGGCGGATTGCTAAAAGCGAATTCCACCTCTCTCTGAACACGAGCTTGGTGATCTTGGGAAGAAAAGAGAAGACGCTAAATTTAAGGAAGGACGAAAGCAGACGCCTCTGGACGGCTTCGATGTCTCTGATGGTCTTCTCATCCAATCTCTCACCGAAGCACATGAAGACCAGCAAGCAGAACATGGCGTACTGGAAGCTCTCCATGACCACCACCACTCCGTCCCCTGTCTCGGCCTTGGATTTGAGGTTGTTGACGAGTATGTCGAGGACCCAGAGGCGGGCGGGGGCGAAGAGCTTGATGCGGGAGGGGTGGAGGATCTCGGCGGCCAGGTTGCGGCGGAGGAGGCGCCAGAGGGGTCCGTAGGGGGCGGAGCTGATGTTGTGGCGGTTGCTGTTGAGGAGGCGGCTGGCCTCGGTGCCGGCGGGGCGGTCGGCGAAGGCGGCGCCGGCCTGGACGAGGGCCTGGTGGGCGAGGTCGCGGTCGGCGATGAAGATGGCCGGGCGGGAGCTGATGCGGAGGGTGAGGACGGGGCCGTACTTGGCGCGGAGGGAGCGGAGGATGGGCTCGAAGTCGAAGAGGGAACGACGGAGAAAGAGGATGGGACTGAGGATGGGAATATATCTTGGGCCCGGGGGAAGGGTTTGCTTCTTTTTCGCAGTGTTCGATAGTTTGGAGAGGAGTAATCTAGAGGCTAAGTATAGAGAGATGGTAAGGAAGAGGAAGGTCCAATCGAGCATGGTTGATGGCTTCGTTCTATTGATTTTTGGGAGAGTAAGATGGCAATGGGGATGGAAGGTTGCCTAGGGGAAGATAGGAAAGTGAAAGCGTGAAACAATGCTCCGGAGACGAGGAGACGGGGGAGGAGCGGGGGACAATTATCTGCTGGTTTCCGTGGCTCTCGCTGGTGGTTACGGTGATGGGGGTATTTTCTAGTGCGCGGATGTGGATCTGCCAAATGGTCGGTTGGAGAACTCTCATCGCCTTGTCGATGGGCAACTTGAAATTAAAAATAAGAATAATTTAATTATTACTATTTCAAGCTTCGTATTCGTAATGGGCTCTGGCTAATCCCAAAACGAAGTGACACTGTTAGGCCTGGGTTCCATACAAATACAACAAGACGTGGCCCAATTCTAACCACATACGACGCTGGGAGAAATTTTTTATCGATGGAAAAAAAAAATGCACCGTTTCATTGGGTTGGACCATATATCACGCACCAAGTATTTAATGCAACTTAATTTTTATAAAAAATTCTATTGATAAAAATATTTTTTTCTATTGAATGCTATAATATATTTTATTATTTTTTTATAAAATATAAAAAAATGTTATAAGATGTGACAAGAAGTTATATTTCACATTCTATTATTTTCTATGATATTTTGATAATAATTCATAAAATATAAAAAATTATTATAAAATATAATAAAATGTTATATTATTATTATAGTATCATATTATTTTTTATGATATTCTATAGAATATAAAAAATATATTATAGAATGTCATATCATTATTATAATATATTATTATTTTCTATAACACCCTATAACATGCGAATGAATGTCATAAAATGGTATATCATTATTATGACTTATTATTATTTTCTATGAAATGATGTTTTATATTATCCGCAACATTCTAACCAAACATAAACAAAATAGAGTAGGAGGAAAAAAATATTTTAGTTAAAAAAAAATTTTAAAAAAAATTAAACTACATTAAATGCATATTCCATTATTAATTATGTTATGTGGTGCCTTTTTCCTCTACCGAAAGCGATGGACAAGAAATTTCTCATAACATTGGGCATTAGTGTAAGTAATTGGTAAGACACGCAAGGGGTAGGTTGATTTGTCAACCCCATGACCCTGAGATAGAAATTATTAGGATAAATTAGTAATGGATATAACAGTCATTACATACCATCTTCTTTATTTAAAAGCATATTAAATCCAATAGGGCAAGTATAAAGCTCAATAAAAATATTTTATAGTATTTAAGATAGCCCTATTTTTCTTCCTAGGGGTTATATATTTTCTTATATATAATGATGCCAGCTAATAAATGAGGGTCCGTTCTATATTCCTTAATATTTGATTTAGCACAAATATCTAATGCATTCATAATTTTGGTATTAATAGAATAGTATTTAAGTTGGTATTAACTAGAGTTATTTTATAGTATTTAAGATAGGCCGACTTTTCTTGCTATGAAATTCTATATTTTTCTAGTAAATAAGGAGCCCTTCCATATTCTGTGTCATGACTTCACATGATATTGTGGCTTCTTGGAAGATAATGGGGGCAAAAGTCAATGCACACACCTTTGCTTATATTAATATATAATAGCGTATGAGTGTTTATCTTTGACATAAATATTTATGCTAGTTATGACTTTCGAACACATGACAAGTGTTGGTGTAAGATTTCGATCCACATCAAAGAGGGTGGAGTGGATGGTTGAGATTAATCCTCCTAAAAGAAAAATTTGCAAGAAAAATTCTGATCAAAAATGGCTTCGACTAAGATTTTTCGATCCCAAGTCAGAATCTCGTTCAACAAAAGAAGAAGCATGAGAGACAGAGTAATAACGTACCTTTTTGGATCTTTTTTTGGCTTTCTTTTACAGATTGAAGCCGAAGTCTATTATACCTGAGCCTATAGACGGTCAGGATAGGCGGAATGATTTTTTGATCATGAGCATCCATCGAATGGGCACCTATTCTTGATCATGAGCATCCATCGAATGGGCACCTACCAGATTTGTTAGTTGTGGGCATCTACTAGACAGGCATCTACCAAGTTTGTTGGTCGTGGGCGCCTTCTACTTTGTACACTTGTAGGGTGTTAGGAGATTTGGTGAGATCATGCATGGGCGGAGAAATGCAACCAAGGTCGAGTTGGTTATTGGAAGCCGACGTTTGCCTGATTTAAGCTAATCATCCATGCGCTCCATTAGTTCTTGATCTGTCGAGGAGTCATGAGCATCTCCGAAAAAGATTGAGTGGCCAAGCAATCCGTGACTTCATTTGTTCAAGAGGGATAACAGTTGGTCGATGGAGGTTTGACCACTCGACGATCAGACATCGATGGTGCCAGCTATGGAGGTAGGGGCCGACAAGAGGATTACCTTGCTAAGTCAGAGAATCGCAACATGAACGGAGCCGAAGAGAAATCGATCACTATGGAATTATCCTCTGAAAAGAAGGCCTTCGATCAAGAATCAGGTTGATTGCTGAGTAAGAGGCTTGTTTATTATCGATGACAAATCGATCGAGTGCAATCAGCTATGAGCAGATACCGAGTCGGACCATGTTGTTCACTTTGAGTGCACCGATGATCTTTAAAATTGGTGCTTGTAAATTGGCTATAGAGGAGCTATCGGCAGTTCTGGATTGGACCCATCGAGAGTTAGCTAACTGATCCTCATCTACATAGGTTACAGGGTGCCGATAGGATAGGTCACGGGCCACCCAACTTGGAGCCGAAGGCTAATTGGCATTGAGGGTGGATGAATAAGTGATCGGCGATGGCCTAATATGTCGTCTTGCTAAGCTTTTACATTTTGAACTTTAGGCTTCTTCATATCTATGGCTCATACGAAATTTTTTCCAATACATACCTCCTACCCTCGAGTTCGAGCTTTAGTCGAATGAAGAGAGTACTACTGATCCTTGGCATCATAGATATGAAGAGTCCTTCTAGCTAAAGAAACATGCACTATTCTTAAGACGAATATGAAGGGATGCGGGTAGACAAGCCTAAGCAAAATGATAAGTTTTGATTTTAAACTTCGACGGGCACCTCTTTTGGCGTGATAAATTAATTTAGGTGACTGACGGCTGTAAGCAACCAACAAAGAGGCACCACGTGTAGGTGGCTCATTCAGTGGTGATAATTTGCAACCTTCTAGAGCTATCTTTCCTTAGCTATAAAGTTGTACCGCATTTCTTCTCCTTCTTCTTTATGTTTTCTAGTTGTCTTCGAGTATCCTTCCTCTCCTCTAGTTCTCTCTCTCTCTCAGGCCATCACCGTGCCAGGTCTGCTTTATTTTGATTTCTCCCTCGTTGTGACTTTTTAAAGGATTCCTGGAGGTTGATCTTGCCATCTCCAGTTGTCTCCCCATTCCTCCCCCTTTCTTTAGGTGGGTTTCCTTGGCTGTTCTTTTTTGTCCATCTATTTTCCTATTTATTTGTCTCTCCTTTTTCCTTTCCGAATTGTCTCTTAGTTTTTTTCTTTTTCAAGTAAAGTTTTTCTTTTTTTCTTCAATGGTGAGCTCTAATGATTTGGCCAAAGAGTGGTCTTCCTCTTTGGAGGCGAATCCTAGGAATCTGGTTGAAAAACACAAGGAACTCAAGATCGGTTCGGCCTCGGGGCCTAGCAACTTTGGCTCTATATTGGAGTCAAAATAATTGGTTTAGATCTACGCTTGGTATGGAGTTCGGGCAGAGTTTGACTTGGAACTCTTGGGACCATCGGTCGGGCGAATGGACCACCATCTGGCCGGCTAGTTATGTATGAGGAAGCACTTCGAGCTGGCCTATAATTCCCCATTCCTTCTTTTATTTTTGACCTCTTTCAATTTTATTGTATTTCTCTAAGCACTATTGTCCCAAACTCTTTTAATTTCATCGTTGGCTTCTTAGTCATCTATGTTCTAGCTAATGTTCAGTCTCCCATTACTCTCTTCAAATCTTTCTTCACCATCAAGAGGCATCCATGTGCCAAGGATTGGGGGTATTTATCAGCACATAGGGAAGTTTCTCCTCTGATGATGGGTTGTTGCTAGAAATGTAGCAACCCAAAAGGAGGGGTGAATTAGATTATTTAAAAGAATTTAAGCCAAATTAAACTTTAAGCAAGTATATGCTTCTATTTAAGCTAAGTTATATATTTAATATATATATAATGCAAGCAACAACGAATTCACGATATAATTAGGGCTATGCAAGAATTTAATCAAGCTAAGTAAAAATTAAAAGTATGCAAGATAAGAGAGAAAATGCACAACATAAATATAAAATAATTTATAGTGGCTCAGTGCACCCTCGCACCTACATCCACTCTCCAAGAGCTCCTTGGGAATTCTATTATAATCTCTTGACTATAATGTGTTTGTTTTAATCTGGGATCACAAACAAATTCAGTTGGTTTTCTAGGATAACCAACCACAACCATACATGAATAATTTTTCGGGCTCACTATCAACCTAGTTAGTTTTTTGGATCACCAACCACAACTTTACATCGATAGTTTTTTGAGCTTGCTATCAATCCAGTTGGTTTTTCAAGCTCACCGATCAAAACCTACACAATGTCCAATTTTTGGCTTGGATGAGCCTTCACCCAAAGTTTCTTTCTCCTAAAAAAATTTGTAAACAAATTAAACTACAAAGATAAGTAATTTCAGCACAAAACCAAAAATCAAAAATAAATTCTTTTGATGCACGAAGAAGAGGTCGATTGATTGGCTCTTTTGAAGCTTGAACACTCTTCTTTGAAGCTTGAGAGAATACTGGAGATGATGGTGAAGATTGTCCTTTGAAATTAATATTTGGTTCCTCTCTTTTCTCTCTTCTTTTGATATGCAATGAATTTCACTCAAATCTAAAATATTTTTTTTTAAATTTTTTAATCTTCTTTTCTAAATATTTCTCTAGCCTTCTATAATCTTGGAGATAGCTGGAGAAGGAGTTTTGGCCATTGAAAGGGCTGATCTAGCCGTTGGAGTAAAAAACTAGCCATTAGGAATAATTCTGCACACGTCAAAAAATTTTGCAGAACTAGCCGTTGGAGCTCGAGTCGAATCTTAAGTCGACTCGAGCCTCCGCTCGAGATCTTTTATTCGTTCCTTTGTTTGAGTCTTTTTACTCTTCTCGATCCTCAGCTTGTGGATCTCGAGTCGACTCGAGCCTCCATTCGAGACTGTGCCCAACATTGCTTCAAAATTGTCATCTTCTGTATTTCTCCTGAAACTTTAACTCAAGAATCTTGAGTCGACTCGAGCCTCTACTCGAGATCTTATCCTTAAATCACCATTCTTTGAATTTTCACTGAGACTTCGACTCGAGCCTCCACTCGAGACCGTTCCTTCTGAAACTTCTGTGTGTCAGTCTGCGTATCAGCTCAAACTGAACAACAAGTCGAACCATGAGTCGACTCGTGGACTTCTTAAGCTGAAAAATTTTTGCATGTCTTTCTATTTGAGAGGCTTTTTGTCTTGAACTTTTGAAAACTTCTTTCATCTTGATTTTTATGATCTTTCTCACTATTAAAGCTTTCAAAAATTTATAGTTTAAACTCTATTTGATCATTAATCATCATTCTTTTAAAAAAAATCTTCTATAAATAATTTTTTCATTTTAAACACTTAGAAAATCCTACATTTACTTATGAACATATGATTAGAACTATAATCACTCAATATTTTGTAATCATCAAAATCAATCATAGGATCAACAATCTTTTTTTTTTTGATGATGATAAAACTTTGAGTATAGGCATAACAAAGTATAATTTGAATATAAATCATAAAGTGAATAAGTGAGCTCTTTTAAGAACATCCTTCATGATAGCTTCAATAAGATTTTTAGAACATACTTATTTTGTATAAACATTTCAAGCAAGCAAATAAGCATCTCACACCTTAAACATATTCTTCTCGTACATACTTCAACTTAAATGAAGCATATGAGCATGTAATTAATTCAAATATAAACTCAATAAGTATATACTCAACATAACATCTCTTCTCCTTTTTGACAGCATCAAAAAGTTCAAGAAAAAAATTTAAAATGAATCATCAAAATTAATTTAAATTTAAATATATATATATATATATATATATATAATGTTTAAATTCAAATTTTTAGCTTGTGATACCATCTCCTCTTTTGGATAACTACTCTCCTTTTTGAAATTTGATAGTAAATTCTAATTGAATTTCTTCTTTCTTTTAATCAATATATGTTAAAATGAAACATAGCTCCCCCTTTTTGAATAAAGTTGACACATTAATTTAAATTTTCAAATGCAAAGCCAAAATTGCTTTAAAATTTAAGAATTGAAGACTAATATAGCTTTCCAAAATAAAAATATTTGAGTATTAAGACCAAATATAAGATATATTTCAACATTCATCACTTTCTTTTCATATATTTCAGATTCATCACTTTCTCTCCCAAAATTTAGAAATGATATTATGAATATATTAGAGTAAATTTATAGTCCTAACGCATAGTATTCAAGTAAAATTGGAGCAAAATATATTATCAATGCAACATATGTTTGAGAAGAAGATTATTTGATATCAATTATAAAAAAAAAATTATACCAATTTTGATACCTATTACTAAAAAAAAGCTTAAACAATAAATTTCTTAGTAATTATTTTTCTTGATACAAAGAAAATGAGCATTTCTTTCTTATCTTGAGAGATATCAATCAATTTAAAGCATAAAGGTATCAATCTTATAATTTGTCTCAAGGAATAATGTCAATCATATATTCATGCAAAACAGATTTGAGATAATATATTCTTTTTTTTTTATCGAAGATAAAGTAATAGAGTATAAAATAATAATGGTCTATTTGATACCAATTGTTAAAGTTTTTGATCAAGTAAGATAAATCGATTAAATTTAGATCAAATTATTTTGATAGGATATTTTGAATTGATATCAATACTATTTCTTTTATATATTGTTGTTGCAAAATTTGGTTGATGCTAGATCGAGCTGGAGTCGAGGAAGACGAGGTTGCCATCGGTGATCTATAAAATAAAATTTCATTCGGAGTCGGTGGTGGTGGCTCCGGTAGGATCCTCCGATGATCAAGTCAACTCTTCTGGCCAATAAAAATGGAGTGCTCAGATAGAAATTCAATAAAATTTTGGAAAGAAGAAGAGAGCTTAGAGAAAATATATCTAGAAAATTCCTTTTTATAAATGGAGCTTGTAGCAGATTGATAGTGACAGTTTGTAGCGAAACTCCTTTCGAACTTCTCCTTCAGTCGGACTCCTATGAGAGCCGAACTCCTTCCAGATCTCTCCTTCGGTCGGACTTCTATAGGAGCCAAACTTCTTTCGGATCTCTTCTTAACTCGGACTCCTACAAGAGCCAAACTTCTTCTGGATCTCTTCTTCAGTCGAACTTCTATGGAAGCCGAACTCCTTCCAAATTTTTTCTTCAATCGAACTTCTATAAGAGCCAAACTCCTTTCGAATCTTTTCTTCAATCGGATTTCTATAGGAGCCGAACTTCTTCCAAACTTCTCCTTCAGTCAAACTCCTACGGGAGCCAAACTTCTTTCAGATCTCTCCTTCAGTCAGACTTCTACAGGAGTCAAACTTCTTTCAGATCTTTCTTCAGTTGGATTTCTACAGAAGCTAAACATCTTTCGAGCTTCTCCTTTAGTCGGACTTCTATAGGAGCCAAACTCTTTTCGAACTTCTTCTTCAGTCGGACTCCTATGGGAGTCGAACTCCTTCCGGATCTCTCCTTCAGTCGAACTTTTATAGGAGCCAAACTCCTTCTAGATCTCTCCTTCAGTCGGACTTCTACAGGAGTCAAACTCCTTCTGGACTTCTCCTTCAGCTAGCGTTCCTTTCAAATGATCCCCTCTAGTCATATTTCTTTTGAAAGTCTGAACTCCTCTGAAATTGATATACATCGAAGCTCTTCACCCCTCCATGCAGCCCCGAGCGACTCAGTATCGAATGGCTATGGACGTCACTATCGGTCCACTGTAGGCGATAGCGATCCGCTACCGAATGACGATGGCTATCACCATCAGTCTGCTACAGACGGTGCCCTCCTCCATGATAGACTCCATCAGACCTCAAGCGGCCCACTACCAGATGGCTGCAGCTGTCACTATCAATCCACTATAAGCTCTGTCTATAAAAAGAGATCCTTCAGATATGTTTTCTCTAAGCTCTCTTCTCCTTTCCGAAACTCTATTGAATTTTTGTCTGAGCACTCTATTTCTATTGGTCAGAAGAGCTAACTTGATTATCGAAGGGTCTTACCGAAGCCACCACCACCAACTTCGAATGAGACTTTATTTTGTAGGTCACCGACGATGATCTCGTCTTCTTTGACTCCAGCTCGATCCGACGTCAACCAGATTCTACAACAACATATATAATTTAGATCTTTCTTTTCTTAAGAACTACTGCTCAATTAAGTTCAAAAAAGATATAAATTTTTTTTAATTTATCTCAAATAATATCATATCAGCTATACAAAATCAAATTTAAGATAAACACAATCTTCTTCTTTTGCCAAAAAGATAAACCAATAGAATTTAAGGCAAGAATAAACTACTTGATACCAATTATGAGAATTATGATACCAATTATAATATTCTTGAAATATTCTGCTTGAAACAAATTAAAAAAAAAGTTTGAACCTATATCTTTTAAAAATATTTTACTTAAAATAAAAAATAATTAATTTAATTCTTCGTAGTATCAAATATTTTAAAATTCAATCCAAATAGCAACTATCCAAAAAGAATTATCTTTCTTCTTTGAAATATTTTCTTGATATCAAATTAAGACACCACTTAAAGTTTTCAAAATTTTTTTTTTTGAAAATAAATAAGTGAAGCAAATAAGTATTTTTCAAATACCAATTAATAATTAAATGGCACAATCAAATCAATTATGACATAAATGGATAAATCATATAAATGCTCAAATCAAAGATGAACAAACATAAGTGACTTATTTTTAAGTTCAACAATGATTTTTTCAAAATAAGTCAATCATGAATATAAAATAATTTCTCTTGAAAGATTGCAGCTTATAACCAATGGGGGTATCACTTGAAGATCTAAGAAGAGCAATTTCTCTTGTTATCTTTCAACATAACTCAATCAGAATTTTTAATCAAAATAAGATTAAGTTTAAAAAATATCTCTCCCTCATTTTGAATTCAAAATTAACTTGGTTGGTTTCATAAAATATAATTTTAATAGTGTATTTTCTTTTTCTCAAGACTATAAATTAAAAAAAATACTTCTCAAATTTAGTTAAGGATTAAAAAGCTCAATAAAAGAGTTTTTAGAAATCATCATATAGAGTATCAATTAAATTCATAAATCTACAAAGACATATTCAAGAACACTTTTAAACTTAAAATCAGCTATTGAATTTAGATCACATAAGATCTTTTCATCCTTTTTGCATGGACCAATTCAT